>CM071924.1:39122417-39434914 GCA_016081115.2 Rehmannia glutinosa
TCATTGAACTCCTTGAGAGCTTTGTAGGTGTATAGTGTGTCTTTCATTGGAATAGATTCTCCATTGATGATGATGTTCCAAATATCGAACCCGCAACCTTGTAAATAGCATTCCATTCTTTCTTTCCAAAATGTAAAATTTTTGGAATCAAATCGAGGTGGCTTGGTGGTGGAGGTGCCTGAAAGGTGAGCTTCATTCATAGCCGACGATCGTTTCTCTTCACTCGCGATGTGAAACGAGCTTGCCAAAGTGTTTGTCTCTGATACCACTTGTAAGTCCAAGCGGCTACGATAATCTAGAGAGGGGGTGAATAGATTATCTCCATCTTTTTGATTTTACCCTCTTTTTCGAACCGAATGCTCAAAGACAATAATAAAGGTGCGGAATGTAAACAACACACGTCGATTTAAAGAGGTTCAACCCACCTAGGGCCTAATCCTCTACCCCAAAGTATATCCAGGATGGATTTCAAAAAGAAAAAAGATTTTATTAATTACCAAAATTAATACAACACCAACTTACAACAACACCTTGAAGAGCACCACACTCTTCTTCAACACCACCTTTGAGATTACCACAATCTCTCTTGAAGATTACCACAATCTCCAACGGCACCTTGTGAAGATTACCACAATCTTCAACCTTGAAGAATACCAAATTCTTCAACACCTCAACAAGAAGATTACCACAATCTTCTCACACCTAACACCTAGATCACCCAAGTGTGTTCTTACCACAAGAACACTCACAAGGATATCTTGTGTTGAATGATAACCCAAAAATTCAAGATTACAACTCGATAAATAATTATACAATTGAGTGCAAGTGTAATCAAGAATAGCCTAGACCTCAAGGATGTGAAAGTGATAAGCTAGGCAAATTACAACAAGAATAATAACAATGGAAGACCAAGTGTTTGCTTGAGAATATCTTGTTGTGTTGTGTTGTTCTCTCTTATTGTTGTGCTTCAAATCTTCCTCTATTTATAGGAGATGTCTTGTACATGATAGGCTCCTCTTGGGGACTTGAATTCTGTAAAAAATTGCAAGACATTTGAAGAAAAGAGCTGTTAGAAATCAACTCCATGATTTAAGGAAATGTTGTCTGATGTCAAACGGTCAGAAATTTGCTGTCAAAACATAGGGCGACCGGTCGTGCACAAATAGACGTTTGAAAATAAGAACACAGTTTTACACAGGGCGACCGGTCGACGGGGGGTCCGACCGGTCACCCAAGGGTCCAATCGGTTGCCCTCTTCAAAAAATCGAAACAGAGAAGTTTGCAAATTTGAACCAACCTTCAAGTATCGGTCGCCCTATAGGTCGACCGGTCGACGTCACCGGTCGCCCTATAGGGTGACCGGTCACCCTCACCATTTTCTGCAAACGTGAAGTTTTTGTTTTGCACAACTTTAGCACGGGTTGCCCTAAACACAGGTTGATCTCAAAACAAAAGTGTTGTCCAATTTTATATCGAAAATAAACTTCAAGAAATACTCCAAAAATTAGTGAAAATATTTTAGACCGATCGGGAGTATTTAGACAATATTTGGAAACATTGTTTGATGAAAAAACACATTAACTCAAAATCATAAAAAATGTTGTCCAATTTAATGTCGAAAATAAACTTGATGAAAAAACATTTATCAAACACATGCATGTGTATGATCCTTGAAATCCATGTTTTGTATGATTTATAACCTGGAAAAGTCGAGCATAATTGATTAAATTTCAATTATTGGACTTAAAATTTAAAAATGGAAAGTTGGTGGACTTAATTGCAAAAAAATAAAACTTAAGAGACCACTCTATAATTTTCGAGTTTTGGGACTGTACTCAGGTTCAAAAATGATGTTTGGATATTTTAATAAAGTTTTAAGAGTTTTTAGATAAATAAAATCAACCTTTAAAAGCCCAAGGACTAGATTGTAAAATTTTAGAAGTTTAAGGGCTACATTGTAAATTTCGAAACTGTGCCAGACCCTATTTTTGAAATTTGAAATTTTAACTCTTAAGGGACTGGAAATAACATATTTTAAGTGTATTCCAAAAATCCAAGTGTTTAGAGCTTGAAAGTAATTTTATAAAATTTGAGGGACCAAATTGTAAAAGATTAAAGTTGAGGACCCAAATGAAATTTCAAGGTCTTATACAGCCCATGTACCTGTAAATACTAATTTAACTATAACTTAATGATATTTTGGACCCAAGGTTCAAATTTCATAACAATTGGACCCCTAAAAGCCTTAAAGCCAATTATTTTAAAATGGGACAAAAATAAGATTTTCAACAGTTAAGGACCTATACGTATTTCTTTTTAAAACTGTTTTTGTCCCGATATCCCACTGACCATAGTGACATTTTTCAACTGTAATCATATTAGAATCCCTTCCGGTTTGTGAGTTCCAATTATTTTAAACTTAGGGCCCCAAATTATAATTTTAACAAATTTGGGGCCAATGTGAGAATTTTATAAAAACTCGACCTCAAAACTTTAAAAACCTGAATCTCTGAACAATTTAGAGAATTTAGGAATGGACCTCATAATTCTTCAAGGTCGGGATATTTATTTAATCAATTTTTAACCCCAAAAGTATTGATTTTTACAAAACGGGGCTAATTGTAAATTTTCTTTTTAACAAGGACCTAACTCAAATTATTTTTCTTTTAAAAAACAACCCTGGACCCTCTAACTTTAATAATTAATTAAAATATTTTATTTTCTCAAAAATCCCTTGACTTATCGGATCGTCTTGACCGATTAATAACCGATCGCGGGCGACTTCCTCGTTTTGCGATTTCGAATCTATAACGGGACTTATGTTCCACCTAATCTTTCAAGATATCGAAGATTGCTTATCCTCTCGATAATCATCTTCATCCAAATAACTCCACCAACGCCATAGTTGCCACTAGCAATTTCGAAATTTTTTCCGAATCTTCCCTAAATCAATAATACTCGACTGCCTGGTTAACTACCTGAACTTGTATTTACTTTCCTGCCTGAGTCAACTTGGTGTGTCGAGCTCACAGTCGGAATGGATACATCGGGGATGGAAGCGGGCAGCTCGGCTGCTATTCCACTCTCCGGCCCCATCGTCCTAATCCCGCAACTGAGGGACGGAGTTTGTCCAAGGGAAGCGGGTCGTAGTACTTGAGGTATAATCATGATTATGACTATCCGGGCCTAGCTAGCTCTACTGTGGATTTGTCTTTGACTATGGAGCGATAAGGTGATAGGTCTTGGACCATCTTGCTCGGGGAGTTACAAGGAAGAACGAAGGAATCGTTGTCTGATCCACACGATTCTGGAGTTAATCGGACCCGTTTGGTTGGCGCTACAAATCCGTACGCAACCGCTACTTGTATTGCATTGGTTGGCGCTACAAATCCGTACGCAACCATTACTTGTCTTGCATAGGATTGGCGTTACATTCCGTACGCAATTCTACCTTTCTTGCCTGAATCACATAGTGCCTGTGTAACCACGAACTGTTTCTTAAACTGTATAAGTGTATTACTTAAATATATTTATCACGACGCTTGTGGACTGTGTGTGAATTCATGCATCATATATCACGCGTTTTCATACAACTGATTTCTCGCATTAACTATATATATCGCCATACTTGCACACGATCACCCCATCCACTGAGATTTATGTCTTATTCCCTCTTGTTTTCTAACCTTTAGATGAGGACTATGCTGAAGATGCCGAACCTACCACGGACTGAATTCCCGTGCTCCGCCTGTTGGACTTACTTTCTATTGTTGTTGATGTTGCTGGACTTGTTTATTTTATTTTTATTGCTGTTGGACACTCTTTTATTCTATTTTCCATTCTGGATTGTAACTTAAGGGCGTAAGACCCTTTGACACTTAAGCTTGTGGTGTGATGTGTACTTTATTTCCTAGTTCTGGACTGTAAGTTATTTGGATGTTGTTGGGATGTATTGTAATCGTACCGTACTTGTAGTTTTTCTGCTGCTTTAGACTCTGTTTCACTTGGGATTATTGTATCATTTGTATAGACTGTTGGGTTTATTTCTGTTTAAGTGGTTGATCGTCGTCGCGTCCCGTCTGGGGCGTGACAGTTTAAGTGGTATCAGAGCTCGGCTAGTAAGATGAAAACTTATACCAAGCTCACCCAGGATAGGACCCTCGGTCGGTGTTGGGTAGTACCGCGACTTGACTAATTAAGTGTGAAATCGATTTCAAAATGGCATAAAACCGTATTATTGATGTTTAGTGAGTTAAGAATTTTATACTTGGAGATTCCATTGTCATACTTGTCTTGACTTAGTTGACTCTTGACTGACTTTCCTTATTCTTCCGTATCTTTCATCTATATTCATCTAATCCATCTTAGTTGTGTTTGACCAGGATGGATCCAGCGCCCCCGACCTAGTGGGATGTAGATGAGGCCCGTGTTGAGCGGGACTACTATAAGGCATTAAAGCTATATTGGCACCAGGAATTCCTTCGGGCCAACTCCGAGCTAACTGGGGAACGTCACCGCACTCGCGAACTAGGACACCTCCTGGTGAAGAGCCGAGAGAAGAAGAATAACCTTACTCTCCTTGCTAAGGATCGCGAAAACACCATCCGCGCTCGCGAAGATCAAATTCAGTTGATCCAGGAACGCTTGGACAATACTCCCAAGAAGATGGAATGCGCCAGTGACGGCTGCACCAAGTAGGAGATGGACGCGTACATGTCGAGAGACACCATCGAACGCCTCAAGGAGACTATCATAAAATAGATGACGGTGATCGAGGACCTCACACACGCCTTGTCTCAGTGGGATACCACGTTGGAGACTGCTTTGGCAGCCAATGCACTAGCACTGCCACCACCCGAGGCGGAACCAGAGGCCGACCCCGAAGCGAACAACGAAGAGGATCCCGAGGAGGGTCCAGCAGAAGCAGGGGAGCCCGAGGCATTTGGGGCCGCCCCTCTTGGTGATGCTCGAGCACTCGATGCGCGGCTTGAGTTCGTCGATTGGCTGGACGTCGAGGCATTTCCCGAGCTTAATCAGGTCCAGGTCATTGACGTGGATGATAGTGAGGATGACGGCGCAGTCACTAAGTAGATAGATTTTATTTCCCAGATTGTACTTGATGATTGTACTGGATGTTTATTCGTGTTTCGTTGTATTTCCTGATTTCTTGTATTGTTGTTGTATGAACTTCATTTGGGGTACTCCAAATTTTACATTAATGGGTATGCCTTTTCTCTTACTGTTGACTCTGCGTCTTGGTTATCATCTCCACCATGAAAGCAAGGAAGGCAATCGCTAGAGGGGCACAAGGGTACTTGGCGTTTGTAATTAACAAACCCAAGGTTGAGACACAAATTAACCAAGTACCTATAGTATCGGAATACACGAATGTATTTCCACAAGAACTCACCAATGTCCCTCCAGATAGGGAAGTCAAGTTCACCATCGAGGTATTACTGGGAACCGCCCCGATTGCTAGAACGCCGTATCGAATGACTCCTGTTGAGTTGCAAGAGTTGAAGACTCATTGCAGAAGCTGATGGATGTGGGATTTATCCACCAAGCACGTCTCCATGGGGAGCACCGCATCGTTTGTCAAGAAGAAGGATGGCACATTAAGACTGTGTATAGATTATCGCGGTCTTAATAGCGTGACCATAAAGAACAAATATCCCCTTTCGAGGATAGACGAACTGTTTGATCAACTTCAAGGAGCGACGGTGTACTCGAAGTTTGATTTACAACAACGATATTACCAACTAAAGATCCACGAAGATGACATTTCCAAAACTGCATTTCAAACCAGATATGGACACTACGAGTTTGTAGTGATGCCTTTCGGCCTGACGAACACACCAGCAGTATTTATGGATCTGATGCATCGAGTCTTTCAACCCTATTTCGATCAGTTCGTAGTGATATTCATTGATGACATACTCGTATACTCTAAGTCTAGAGAAGAGCATGAACGTCATCTGAAAATTGTTTTGGAGACACTACGAGAGCATAAGTTGTATGCCAAATTCAGCAAGTGTGAATTTTGGCTTAGTGAAGTCGCATTCTTGGGACACATAGTATCCGACAATGGGATCGCAGTAGATCCTTCGAAGGTATAGACAGTGGTTGAATGGAAACAACCCGAGTCTGTAACGGAGATCAGGAGTTTCTTAGGACTTGCTGGATATTATCGAAGATTTATCAAGGATTTCTCCAAGATAGCCGGACCACTCACTCGACTAACCCAGAAGCAAGTCAAGTTTGAGTGGAATGACAAGTGCAAGGCTAGTTTCCAAGAACTGAAGAAACGACTTACTACAGCTCCAGTCTTAGCCCTTCCAAAGGGAACCAAAAACTTTGTCGTCTACAGTGATGCATCAAAGGAAGGACTAGGAGTAGTGCTCATGCAGGAAGGAAAGGTCATCGCTTATGCATCACAAAAGCTCAAGCCGTATGAAGCCAATTACCCAACGTATGACTTGGAATTGGCAGCGATAGTGTTCTTGTTAAAGAAATGGAGACACTATCTCTACGAAGCAACATTCACGGTTTTCACAGATCACAAGAGCTTAAAGTTCCTATTCTCTTAGAAAGACCTCAATCTGAGGGAACGGAGATGGATGGAGTTGATTGAGGACTATCACTTTGATATTCAATACCATACCGGGAAAGCTAACGTAGTAGCTGATGCATTGAGTAGAAAAACGAGCTTAGCCAGACTTATGATTCGAGAGTGGGAATCATTAGAAGAGCTGAGCAATTGGAATCCGACGAGAACCAATACTCGATTTCATGTGCTAACATTTTGGTTAAAACCGATCCGCGAACGAGATCAAGGAGGCACGGGGGGACAGATGTGCATCTTCAAAACTGAAAGAGAAGATACTTAAAGGAGAGAGATCAGAATTCTCGGTGTATAAAGATGGGATTATCAGATTCCGGAATCGAGTTTGTGTACCGAGTGACGAGCAGATTAGGAATAGAATCCTAGCAGAGGCACACCATTCGATACACTATACATCCTGGAGGAAACAAGATGTATAAGGACTTGAAACGGAATTATTGGTGGGTAAACATGAAGAACCAAGTAGCGGAGTTCGTTGCAAGATGTTTGACTTGCCAACGAGTAAAAGCAGAACACCAACGACCATCTGGTTTACTACAACCATTGAGAATTCCCAAGTGGAAATGGGAACACATTACGATGGACTTCGTGACGGATCTACCAAAGACTAGAGGAGGCCATGATGTCGTATGGGTAGTCGTAGACCGACTCACGAAATCTGCACACTTTTTACCCATCAAGAAGACTGATAGCTTGCAAAAACTTGCACAGATTTATATCTGAGAGATCATTCGACTGCATGGAGTACCAGTCGACATTGTATCGATGAGACCCGAGATTTGTCTCAGATTTTGGAAGTGCTTGCACGAGGAATGGGTACCTCGGTAAGTTTCAAAGACAAAGAAGACATCCACAAACCGATGGGATACCGAGCGAACGATTCAAACCCTGGAAGATATGCTGCGAGCCTGCACGTTGGATTTCCAAGGAAACTGGGATACGCACTTACCATTAGCCGAGTTCGCCTACAATAACAGCTATCAGGCCACGATTGGGAGGCCATGGAGAAGGTCAAGCTAATCAAGGAACGGATCCGCACACTCAGAACCGCCAAAAGAGTTACGCGGACAAGAGAAGAAAGGATTTGAAATTTGAAGTCGGAGATAAAGTATTTCTCAAACTCTCACCCCGGAAAGGATTGATCAATCCGAAGAAAGGAGGCAAGTTGAGTCAGAGATATGTTGGACCTTACAATATTTTGCAGAGGATCGGGAAGTTAGCCTACCGACTCGAGTTACCAGCACAATATGCAGGAATGCACGATGTATTTCACGTATAAAGATTGGAGAAGTATCAACCAGATCCCGAGCATATCATCACCCATGATACTCCTCCTCTGATGGAAAATTTATCCTACACCGAGAAGCCGATCCGGATCATTAACCAGCAGATACGTTAGTTGCGTAAGAGAGAGATTCCGATGGTTAAAGTGGTGTAGCAGAACCACAACCGAGATGAAGACGAAACGTGGGAAATGGAAGAAGACATGAGGAATCAGTATCCGGAGTTATTCTGAAGAGAATTTGGGGACCAAATTCTTTTAAGGAAGGGGAGGATGTGAAGCCCCAATTTTCCGAGCGTGTAATTTATCCTTTTATCGTCTATGTATTTTATCGACTATTTTACCACGTCACTTTGACGGGTAAATCTTAATAATAAATATATTTTGCATTTAATTTAAATTAATTTTATTTATTGCTAGTTATCATAATCATTTATTAATTCCAATTCACATTTATGATCACTTGAATGATCATTATTATTATTTGTGTATTTATTAGTCGCCTTAGAATTTTAAGAGACTATTTATTTTAGAGACGTTTACCTTATAGAATTAAGAATTTGATTTAGAATAAGTGATCATGAGACTTATAAGTGTTCAAGAAAATCACTAATTATTTTGGAGATTGATATTATTGATCTATTATCATCAAATTTGGGACAAAAACAAATATGGAAATGCCACAAATATCCCTTAGGTGGACGACAATGAGGAGTAGTTTGGTGTAGAAATACCACCCAACTATTGTACATATACACCTTATGTAGTCATCTTGTGTATAATTACACCATTAATTCAAACATTATACACATTATCTTATACATCAATTCTTTAATACTATTTTCCCCAACTTATTCCCACTCACCCAACATTCATTCTCTACCCATCATTTGCCCATACATTTGACTTCCCTTTCGTGTGAAGCCCCCGATTTTTCCTTGCATGTAATTGATCATTTTGTCATCTATGTATTTGATCGACTATTTTACCGCGTCACTTTGACGGGTAAATATTAATGATATATATATATATTATAATTTATTTCATTTTTTATTTATTACTTGTGATCGTGATCATTACTAATTTATTTCGCATTTATGATCACTTGATTGATCATTATTACTATTTTTGTATTTATTAGTCACCTTAGAATTTTAAGAGACTATTTATTTTAAAGACTTTTACCTTATAGAATTAAGAATTTGATTTAGTATAAGTGATTTTGAGACTTATAAGTGATCAAGGAAATCACTAATTATTTTGGAGATTGATATTATTCATCTATTATCATCAAATTTGGGACAAAAAAATATGGAATTACCACAATACCCCTAGGTGGACGGCAATGATGAGATTTTTGGTGTAGAAATACCATCCAACTCTTGTACACATACACCTTATATTAGTCATCTTGTGTATAATTACACCATTAATTCAAACATTATACACATTATCTTATACATAAATTCTTTAATATTAAATCTTCCAACATGTTGGAGTCTTCCCAATATTCCATTCAAACCCATCTCATGCCCATACCTTTGACCACCAAAATGTCTCTCATGCAAGAAGCAAAATTCATGACACAAAATTAAACAAAAACTCTCCCTCTCTCACTCATGTGGACGGCCAAGATGGCCAAAATGAACAAAATTTGTTCATTTCATCCAACACACTCTAATCTCCTAACTAATTCTCCTCCTTCTCTCTAATCTCTCTCTAAGAATCCTTCATATCTTCAAATCTTCAAACACCAATCATTCATATCTTCAAATCTTCAAACACCAATTCTTCATATCTTCAAACCTTCAAGAACCATTTCTTCACATCTTCAAATCCTCAAACACAAGTCCTTCACATCTTCAATCATACCTTCAAGAACATCTTCTTAATATCATCAAACACTCCATCTTTCTTCAAACATCTAAACAAAAGCAAACATTTTTCCTACTCAAATCCAAAAAAATTCGAACCCCCATATCTTAAAGGTAAGAAATTTCATTCCTCAATTCAACTTGATATCTAACAACTCATCACCTTCTCTTCTTAATTTGTGTTTGAAATTTTGATTTGAGGTAGTTAGAAGACTACTTGAAGATATGCATGCATGGTGGTCAATTTAGAAGACTTAAGAAGAAAAATTGTTAATGAAATTGGACTACAAGGTAAGATTTGGACACTAGAGCCATTTTCTCTTCTTCTTCCTATTTTCTTGAAATTTTAACACCCCTTTTTCATTTTGAGAAATAGGGGCTGACCTTAGGTGATTTTGAAGGTGAACCAAAATTCAAAACTTGAGGCTTCAACTAGTTCCAAATCACTTACTACACAAGGTAAAGTGTAGTATTTCCAATTTTCTTATCTTCTTCTTTTTTTTCCTTAATTTTTCACTCATTTTTCTAACTCTTAATTTTTGATATTTCTTGACTTTGGGGCTGACCTAAGTGACCTTATACCAAGTTGTGAAATTTATCCTTTTTATTTCACAACTCTCCAAATTTAAGGTGGGTGGAAAAATGCTTTCAACTTCTAGGGATTTTGTTAAATGCATGTAGTGTTTTGATAATGATCACTTGAAATATATATATTTTACGTATTGCATGTCAATTTTATGTATCAAGTTGTGAAATTCTTCAAGTGTTGCTCAAAAATGCTATTTATTGAAATTTAGGTGCATGCATGTACAATTTAATGTTCTATTTGATGAATTCTTGTATGAAATGAACATGCATGTGTATGATCTTTGAAATCCATGTTTTGTATGACTTATAACCTGGACAAGTCAGGCATAATTGATTAAATTTCAATTTTTGGACTTAAAATGCAAAAATGGAAAGTTGGTGGACTTAATTACAAGAAAATAAAACTTAAGGGACCCCTCTGCAAATTTTAAATTTTGGGACTGTACTCAGGTTCTAAAATGACTTTTAGACACTTTAATAAGGTTTTAAGAGTTTTAAGATAATTAAAATCAACCTTTAAAAGCCCAAGGACTAGATTGTAAAAGTTTAGAAGTTTAAGGGCTACTTTGCAATTTTTGAAACTGTACCAGACCTTAATCTTAAATTTTGAAATTTCAACTCTTAAGGGACTGGAAATGACATATTTTAAATGTATTCCAAAATTCCAAGTGTTTAGAGCTTGGAAAGTAATTTTACTAAAATTGAGGGACTAAATTGTAAAAGATTAAACTTGAGGACCCAAATGAAATTTCCAGGACTTATACAGCCCATGTACCTGGGATTAATAATTTAACTATAACTTAATTATATTTTGGACCCAAGGTTCAAATTTCATAACAATTGAACCCCTAAAAGCCTTAAAGGCAATTATTTCAAAATGGGACAAAAATGAGATTTTCAAATGTTAAGGGACCTATAATTATTTCTTTTTAAAACTGTTTTTGTCCCAATATCCTACCAACCTTAGTGACATTTCTCAACTGAAATCACATTAAAAGCCCTTCCGGTTTGTGAATTCCAATTATTTTAAACTTAGGGCCCGAAATGACAATTTTAACAAATTTGGGGCCAATGTGAGAATTTTATAAAAAAAACTCGACCACAAAACTTTAAAAACCTGAATATCTGAACAATTTAGGGAATTTAGGAACTGACCTCATAATTTTTCAAGGTCGGGATATTTAGTTATTCAATTTTTAACCCCAAAAGTATTGATTTTTACAAAACAGGGCTAATTGCAAATTTCCTTTTATCAAGGACTTAACTCAAATTATTTTCCTTTTACTAAAACAGCCCTGGACCCTCTGACTTTAACTATTAATTAAAATATTTTATATTCTCAAAAATCCCTTGACTTATCGGATCGTCTTGACCGATTATTACCCGATCGCGGGGCGACTTCCTCATCATCTTGCGATTTTGAATCTATAACGGGACTTATGTTCCACTTAATCTTTCAAGATATCAAAGATTGCTTATCCTCCCGATAATCATCTTCATCCAAATAACTCCACCAACGCCATAATTGCCACTCGCGATTTTTGCTTCCTCAATCAATAATACTCATTGCCTGGTTGACTACGAACTTGTTTTTACTTTCTGCTCGAGTCAACTTGGTGTGTCGAGCTCACGCGATCGGAATGGATACATCGGGGATGGGCGGGCGGCTCGGCCGCTATTCCACTCTCCGGCCCCATTGTCCTAATCCCCAATGGCGAGGGACGGAGTTTGTCCAAGGAAGCGGGTCGTAGTACTTGAGGTATAATCATGATTATGACAAATCCGAGACTTGCTAGCTCCACTTTGTGGATTTTGTCTTTGCCTATGGAGCGATAAGGTGTGGTCTTGGACCATCTTGCTCGGGAGTTACAAGGAAGAACGAAGGAATCGTTCCGATCGATCCACACGATTCGGAGTTAATCGGATCCATTTGGTTGGCACTACAAACCGCACGCAACCGCTACTTGGATTGCATTGGTTGGCGCCACAAATCCGTTACGCAACCATTAATTGTCTTGCATAGGATTGGTGTTACATTCCGTACGCAATCCTACCTGTATTGCCTGAATCACATAGTGCTTGTGTGACCACAAACATTTGTTTTCTTAAATCGTATAAGTATATTACTTAAATAATTTATCACGACGCTTGTGGATCGTGTGTGTGAATTCATGCATCATATCTCACGCGTTTTCATACAACTGATTCTCGCATTAACTATATATCGCCACACTTGCACACGATCACCCCATCCACTGAGATTTATGTCTCATCCCCTCCTGTTTTCTAACCTTTAGATGAGGACTTTGTTGAAGATGTTGAACCTACCACGGACTGAGCTCCTGTGCTCCGCTTGTTGGACTTATTATCTATTGTTGTTGATGTTACTGGACTTGTTTCTTGTATTTGTAGTTGGACTCTTTTATTCTCTTTTCATTCTGGTCTGTAATATAAGGGCGTAGCACCCTTGACTATTATGTTGTTATTTTTAGTTGTTCTCGGGGATGTAATTTGGATGTTTGTTGGACTGTAAGTTGTAACTCGTACTCGTTCTTTATTTCCGCTTCTATTTGACTCTGTTCCATTGGGATTTCGTTGATATTGTCTAGACTGTTTGGTTTACTTATATTTAAGTTGGGGATCGTCGTCGCGTCCCCATCCGGGGCGTGTGATTAGAGTGGTATCGAGTTCGGCTAGTAAGATGGAAACTTACACCGAGCCGACCCGGGATAGGACCCTCGTGCGTGTTTTGGGTAGTACCGCGACTTGACTATTTAGTGTGAAATCGATTTCAATTTTGCGTAGAACCATATTATTAAGATTGAAACTAAGTTAGAACGCATATTTTGAGGTTCCATAGTCATACTTGTCTTGACTTAGTTGACTCTTGTGAGCTTCTTTGTTCATTCTTTCCTTATTCCCTCCTTATCTTTTCTTTACCTTTGTGATCCGCCTTAGTTTTGTTTGATCGGGATGGAGCCGGTGCCACCTACTTGGTGGGATTTTTTTCAGGCCCGTGCCGAGCGGGAGTACTTCCGGGCACTTACGACTCAGTGGCACTGGGAGAGTATTCGAGCTACCTCAGAGCTGTCCGAGGAGCGCCATCGCAACAGGGGACTTGACACGGCGCTGGCAAGGAGCCAAGATGAAAAGAACGCGCGTTAACCATCATTATTAAGGACCGCGACAACACTATACGGGCGCAGAGCATCAGATCTGACATTATCCAGAGCGCTGGATAATGTATGAGAGAAAATAAAGAGAGCGAGTGACGGCCGCCAGAAGTGGGAGATGGACGCCCACATGTCTCGAGACACCATTGAGCGCTTGGAGGAGACCCTCATCAAGCAGATGACCGTGATAGAGGACCTTACACAGGCTCAAGCCAGCGAGACGCGCTTTGGCAGCTAATGCACAGACCATTGCCACCACCCGAGGTGGAGCCCATACCCGACGCTCATGAGGACCCCAAGGAGGACCCCGAGGAGGATCCAGTCGAGGTCGGAGAACCTGAGGCACTTGAGGCTGCTCCTCTTGATGATGCACAGGCATTCGAGCAGTGGTTGGATTTCGTCGATTGGCCTGAGGTCGAGGCTCCACCTCAGCCCGACCAGGTCCCAATTATGGATGTAGTTGCTAGTGACGATGATGGTGACCTCACTAAGTAGTTAGCTTGATTGCTAGTTTGTGCTTTCGTTGTTGTAGACACTTATTCCACCATGTTGTACCTTGCTTTCTGTTGTATTAGATTCAATTGTATTTTGATTCAGATGTATCTTTGACTCGGTATTACTATTGTTGTACTTCATGGGTGTATTCAAGTTTTACATTAATGGATATGCCTTTGCTATTATTCAGTGTCTTGTGTTTTGTTGTTACTTTCACTACGATATAACTTGCTTTACGCGAATAATTATTGTACTCATTTACTCGTGGATCGCAACTAACACTTCAAGATACAGAATGGCTGAACACCGTGGACGTGGGAGACCTTGCCGAGTTCCCCAAGGGATTGACGACGTACCCAGGAACCGGGTACCCTCCCCTGAATTACCACCGCCTCCTCCACCTGCTGCACGAGACAACTTGACTGCACATGCTCTACAACAAATACTGGTTTTTATGAGGCAACAAGCAGAGCCTCAACACCGTGCTCCCGAACCCTCCAGAGAGGCGAACGATTGCACATTGGAGCGTTTCCTACGGTTCGACCCACCGGCTTTCTTAGGAGAGCCAGACGACTTAAAGGTAGAAGAATGGATAGAGAAGATGGAGAATATCTTCAATGCTCTCCAATATTCAGATGAGAGTAAAGTCACACTCGCCGTATTTCGTCTAGAATCAGTTGCTAGAGACTGGTGGAGGGCAGTTGAGAGAAGGTGGGAATAGGACCGAGTAGCCAGAACATGGGGAAATTTCTTGGCCGAGTTCAATGAACAGTACATTCCACAGGTTGTGAAAGAGACGCGCCGGGATGAATTCCATAGGTTGAGATAGGGGAGCATGTATGTAGCTCAGTATGAGTTCGATTTCATCGATTGTCCAAGTATGCTCTGGGGACAATCAATCTGAGAAAGAGGACAAACTTTACAAGTTCACACGAGGATTGAAGTGGAACTTCAAAAACAAGCTGTTGATTGTTGAATCGACAACCTACTCGGCCCACGGTAAAGCGGCTCTCGCATCGAGTCGGAGTCGAACGAACCGTATTGGGATGATTCAGCAGAGTAGGCCATCAAACGATCTCAAGAGGACAGTGTGGGACAACCATCTAAAAAACTGCTAAGTTTCAAAAGGGACCGATTAATAAGGCAGGATAAATGGAAGGGACCAAGACAAGAAAAGCCGGGTCAAGTGTGTGCACATTGCTAGAAACGGGACATCGCCAATGATTGTTGGCGAAACAGGGAAAGTGTTTGCGCTATGGTAGTAATCGGCCTCACCGGTGAAAGATTGCCGAAATACGAAGATCGAAACAAACAGGCGCAGCCGCAAAAGCTGGGCAATGGCCAGGGTAATCGGGCAAGGATTCCCGCTCGAGCATTTGCACTCGCCGGACATGAGGTTCCAGAGGCAACAGACGTGGTGGAAGGTACGCTTCTAGTATCTAACCAGTACGCTAAAATACTATTTGACCCTGGATCAACGCATTCATTTGTCGCACCGCATTTTGTACACAAACTGCATGCATGCATGGAATATATGCCCATATGTCTAGAAGTGTCAAGTCCTATGGGCGTGAGCCAGATAACAGATATTATCTATAATGCATGCGAAGTTAAGATTGATGAGATAAATTTTCCTGTCGATTTGATCTTATTACCTATATCCGAATACGACGTGATATTGGGAATGAACTGGTTGTCTGCACACCATGCACAAATGGACTGCCATAACAAGTCCATTAAGCTATGTGAACCCGGAAAGCCCAAAGTGGAAATTTCGGGAAGGGCACGAGTTAAGATTACCCCAATCATTTCAGCAATGAAAGCGAGGAAGTCGATCACTAGAGGGGCACAAGGGTAATTGGCGTTTGTAATTAACAAACCCAAGGTTGAGACACAAATTAACCAAGTACCTATAGTATCAGAATACACGGATGTATTTCCACAAGAACTCACCACTGTCCCTCCAGATAGGGAAGTCGAGTTCACCATCGAGGTATTACCGGGAACCGCCTCGATTGCTAGAACACCGTATAGAATGACTCCTCTTGAGTTACAAAAGTTGAAGACGCAATTACAAAAGCTGATGGATGTGGGATTTATGCGACTAAGTACGTCTCCGTGGGGAGCACCTGTACTGTTTGTCAAAAAGAAGGATGGCACATTAAGACTGTGCAAAGATTATTGTGGTCTTAATAGCGTGACCATCAAGAACAAATATCCCCTTCCGAGGATAGACGAACTATTTGATCAACTTCAAGGAGCAACGGTATACTTTCAAGTTTGATTTACAACAAGGATATTACCAATCAAGATCGAGTGAAGAAGACATTTCAAAAAGCGCATTTCAAACTCCATATGGACACTACGAGTTTGTAGTGATGCCTTCGGTTACGATTTAACGCACCAACATCATTTATGGATCGATGCATCGAGTCTTTCAACCTTCTTTGGATCAATTCGTAGTGATATTCATTGATGACATACTTGTATACTCTAAGTCTAGAGAAGAGCATGAACGTCATCTGAAAATCGTTCTGGAGACACTACGAGAGAATAAGTTGTATGCCAAATTGACAAGTGCGAATTTTTGGCTTAGTGAAGTCGTGTTCTTGGGACACATAGTATCCTGACCTTTGGGATCGCCGTAGATCCTTCGAAAGTACAAATAGTGGTTGAATGGAAACAACCGAGCCCAGAACGAAATCGAGTTTCTAGGACTAGTTTGGATATTATCAAAGATTTATCCAGGACTTCTCCAAGATAGCCAGGTGCCACTCACTCGACTAACCTGAAGCAAGTCAAGTTTGAGTGGAATGACAAGTGCGAGACTAGTTTCCAAGAGTTGAAGAAATGACTTACTACAGCTCCAGTCTTAGCTCTTCCAAAGGGAATAGAAAACTTTGTCGTCTACAGTGATACATCAAAGGAAGGACTAGGAGCAGTGCTCATGCAGGAAGGAAAGGTCATCGCTTATGCATCACTTCTAAAGCTCAAGCCATATGAAGCCAATTATCCAAGGCATGACTTGGAATTCGCGTAATAGTGTTCGTGTTAAAGAAATGGAGACACTATCTCTACGGAGCAACATTCACGGTTTTCACAGATCATAAGAGCTTGAAGTATCTATTCTCCCAGAAAGATCTCAATCTGAGACAACGGAGATGGATGGAGTTGATTGAGGACTATCACTTTGATATTCAATACCATCCAGGAAAGCTAACGTAGTAGCTGACGCTTTGAGCCTAAATGCGAGCTTAGCCAGACTTATGATTCGAGAGTGGGAATCATTAGAAGAGCTGAGCAATTGGAATCTGACGAGAAGCAATACTCAGATTTCATGTGCTAACATTTTAGTTAAACCCGATCTGCTGAATGAGATCAAGGAAGCACAGGGGACAGATGTGCATCTTCAAAAACAGAAGCAGAAGATACTTAAAGGAGAGAGATTAGAATTCTCGGTACATGAAGATGGGGTTATCATATTTCGGAATCGATTTTGTGTACCGAGTGACGAGCAAATTAGGAATAGAATCCTCGCAGAGGCACACCGTTCGAAATACACTATACATCCTGGAGGAAACAAGATGTATAAGGATTTGAAACGGAGTTATTGGTGGGTAAACATGAAGAACCAGAGGTAGCGGAGTTCAGTGCGAGATGTTTGACTTGTCAACGAGTAAAAGCAGAACACCAATGACTGTCTGGTTTACTACAACCGTTGAGAATTCCCGAGTGGAAATGGGAACACATAACGATGGACTTCGTGACGGATCTACCAAGGACCAGAGGAGGCCAAGATGCTATTTGGGTAGTTGTAGACTGACTCACGAAATCCGCACACTTCTTACCCATCAAGAAAACTAATAGAATGCAGAAACTTGGGCAGATTTATATATCATTCGACTGCATGGAGTACCAGTTGACATAGTATCAGACAGAGACCCGAGGTTTGTCTCCAGATTTTGGAAGTGCTTGCACGAGGAGTTGGGTACCTCACTAAGTTTCAGCACGGCAGCACATCCACAAACTGATGGACAGTCTGAGCGAACGATTCAAACCCTAGAAGATATGTTGCGAGCCTGCACATTGGATTTCCAAGGAAGTTCGGATTCGCACTTACCATTAGCCGAGTTCGCCTACAATAACAGCTATCAGGCCACGATTGGGATGGCACCCTACGAGGTATTATATGGGCGAAAATGTAGATCCCACTACCTTTGGGAGATTGATGACCAATGGACTCGAAAGATAAATGAAAGTCGCCTCGATTCCAAAGGTCGACTTAGTTCGGAAGCCATGGAGAAGGTCAAGTGATCAAGGAGCGGATTCACACACTTATAGCCACCAAAAGTTACGCGGACAAGAGAAGAAATGATTTGGAATTTAAAGTCGGAGATGAAGTATTTCTCGAGACTCTCACCACGGAAATAATTGATCAATCCGAAGAAATGAGGCAAGTTGAGTCCGAGATATGTTGGACCTTACAAGATTTTCTGAGAGGATCGGGAAGTTAGCCTACCGACTCGAGTTACAAAGACCATATGCGGGAATGCCCGATGTATTCCACGTATCGAGATTGATGAAGTATCAACCAGATCCCGAACATATCATCACTCAAGATACTCCTCCTCTAATGGAAAATTTATCCTACACCGAGAGGCCGATCCGGATCATTGATTAGCAGATACGTTAGTTGCGTAAGAGGGAGATTCCGATGGTTAGAGTGGTGTGGCAGAACCACAACCGAGACGAAGACGCAACGTGGGAGATGGAAGAAGACATGAGGAATCAATATCCAGAACTATTCTGAAGAGAATTTGGGGACCAAATTCTTTTAAGGAGAGGAGGATGTGAAGCCCCCGATTTTTCCGAGCATGTAATTGATCCTTTTGTCGTCTATGTATTTGATAGACTATTTTACCGCGTCACTTTGACGGGTAAATATTAATGATATATATATTTTGCAATTTATTTTATTTTTATTTATTACTTGTGATCGTGATCATTACTAATTCTATTTCGCATTTATGATCACTTGATATTCATTATTACTATTTTTGTAATTATTAGTCACCTTAGAATTTTAAGAGACTATTTATTTTAGAGACTTTTACCTTATAGAATTAAGAATTTGATTTAGTATAAGTGATTTTGAGACTTATAAGTGATCAAGGAAATCACTAATTATTTTGGAGATTGATATTATTCATCTATTATCATCAAATTTGGGACAAAAAAAAATATATGGAATTACCACAATACCCCTAGGTGGACGGCAATGATGAGATTTTTGGTGTAGAAATACCACCCAACTCTTGTACACATACACCTTATATTATACATCTTGTGTATAATTACACCATTAATTCAAACATTATACACATTATCTTATACATAAATTCTTTAATATTAAATCATCCAACATGTTGGAGTCTTCCAAACATTCCATTCAAATTCATCTCATGCCCATACCTTTTACCACCAAAATATCTCCCATGCAAGAAGCAAAATTCAAGACACAAAATTAAACAAAAATCTCTCCCTCTCTCACTCATGTGGACGGCCAAGATGGCCAAAATGAATTCATTTCATCCAACACATTCTAATCTCCTAACTAATTCTCCTCCTTCTCTCTAATCTCTCTCTAAGAATCTTTCATATCTTCAAATCTTTAAACACCAATCCTTCATATCTTCAAATCTTCAAACACCAATTCTTCATATCTTCAAACCTTCAAGAACCATTTCTTCACATCTTCAAATCTTCAAACACAAGTCCTTCACATCTTCAAGCATACCTTCATACCTTCAAGAACATCTTCTTAATATCATCAAACACTCCTTCTTTCTTCGAACGTCTAAACAAAAACAAACATTCTTCCTACTCAAATCCAAAAAAATTCGAACCCCCTATCTCAAAGGTAAGAAATTCCATTCCTCAATTCAACTTGATATTTAACAACTCATCACCTTCTCTTCTTAATTTAAGTTTGAAATTTTGATTTGAGGTACTTAGAAGACTACTTGAAGACATGCATGCATGGTGGTTAATTTAGAAGACTTGAAGAATAGTTGTTAGAGAAATTGGACTACAAGGTAAGATTTGGACACTAGAGCCCTTTTCTCTTCTTCTTCCTATTTTCTTCAAATTTTAACACCCCTTTTTCATTTTGAGAAATAGGGGCTGACCTTAGGTGACTTTGAAGGTGAACCAAAATTCAAAACTTGAGTCTTCAACTAGTTCCAAATCACTTACTACACAAGGTAAAGTGTAGTATTTCCAATTTTCTTATCTTCTTCTTTTTTTCCTTAATTTTTCACTAATTTTTCTAACTCTTAATTTTTGATATTTCTTGACTTAGTGGCTGACATAAGTGACCTTATACCAAGTTGTGAAATTTATCCTTTTTATTTCGCAACTCTCCAAATTTAAGGTGGGTGGAAAAATGCTTTCAACTTCTAGGGATTTTGTTAAATGCATGTAGTGTTTTGATCATGAGCACTTGAGATATATATATATATATATATATATATATTATGTATTGCATGTCCATTTTATGTATCAAGTTGTGAAATTCCTCAAGTGTTGCTCAAAAATGCTATTTATTGAAATTTTGGTGCATGCATGTACAATTTAATGTTCTATTTGATGATTCTTGTATGAATTGGACATGAATGTGTATGATCTTTGAAATCCATATTTTGGATGACTTATAACCTGGACATGTATTGGACATGAATGTTGTATGCTCTGAGCCTTCACAAATCAATGTTAGCTTGTCCCGATTTCTTTAGCCGTTTTGCATGATTTGACTTTATTGAACATGGCTTTGTCCAATGTTTTGTAAAGGATGTCCTTGGCTACATTGTCAGGTTGTATCTTTTTCTTTCATCATTTGTCCATTCGAGTTCTTGGTTTTTCAACCATAGCTGGTCCTGGGACAACATCCTCTTCTCCTTCTTTGCACCGCAACTCTTCTTACAGTGTGTTCACCTTTAAGATTTGCAATGGCCCATCCTCTATCACTATCCACATCTCATCATGTAATCTTTGATAGATGAGCTCGCATACGAATTTTCCAATCATCAAATTCTTCAATTGTGAACATAGGGATGCGTGTCAAATTTGCTTCCATGGTAATAAATTTTAATGATAAAAAGAGTTTTGAAAGTTTAAGTACTAAAGCAGACTTTGAAAAGTTTGGAGATCTAGTTCAAGAACGGTGCGGAAGGCTCAATGAACCAACCGCTCCGATACCACTTGTAGGTCCCAAGGGGTGTAAGTGTAAGGTTTAGAAGGGGGTTGAATAAACCTTACCAAATTTTCGATTTAGTCCTTTTAAATCTACAGAGTTAATTCTACACAAATTTGTGTCCTTGATGGACGATCGAATTAGTCACCAAGTAGAGTTAATCTTTCATGAATTCGGTCAGTATTTGTTGATGGAGTAACTCATTTGTTGGCTACAATTTAACTCAATTTTGTGGTTTTATTTTCAGCGGAAGACTTAACACCCTTAAGTTTGATTAAGCAAGATATTAGAGCTTGATTTAGTACTTGTAAATTATCAAATGGATAGCAAATTTATCAAATGAGATATAAGCAATTAAAAGTGCAGGAATTTAAATCTTTGAAATGTAAATGACACAAATAAAGTTTTTATAGAGGTTCAAGATGGGGTAATTCTTCTACTCCTCTCTTCTCCAACTCCTGGAGGAATCCACTAAGTAATGATCGAGTTTACAAAGTGGTAACAGTCCGATACAAGTCTTGATCACAAATGCCAACTTGATCCTTTGGGACTCGATGAGACGCCTTGATCATTTGGTGGCTTCTCGACGACTCGGCTTCTTCACAGGCGGATGCCTTGCTACTACTGACTCACTTGCTCAAGCTCTTTGGATTTGATCACGAAGCCCTCCAAATGCTTAAGACTTAGTTCAACCTTGAACTTTTCTACAATCCTTCCCTGGAAAGTAGACCCCTTTTCTTCAAGAGTTTCCTCTTCAACTGATTGAAGTTCTCTTTCCTTCACAGGTGAGTGTTGGATTGATGTACTTCGAAGTGTAGGCTTGAGGATTGAGATTGTTTCAGTTTTTCTAATGTGCTTGTGTATCTCACGTATGTGTCGTTTTTGCATCTCTTTTCTCAAACTAACTCCTCGGCCTTTTATAGTGAACTTTCAAAAATTTGCCCGTTGAAGAGATAGGCTTATTTTTGAAAGTCACTTTGCGATCGTTGGCTTGCGATTCTTGGAATTGCCGTTTCCTCGTATGAATTATTCTTTTCACCTTTTGAGAGTTCGACACGGTGTAGTGCTTCCCATTGGTTCATTCCTTTTGCACGCTTCGGGATCGAGCACTCCAAGAAAGGTTGTATGGAGATATTACTTGTTTAAGTAAATCTCTTGATTTCTGTGCAACGGTTCTTTTACGATTATCTCGACTTGATTGCATTTCCTTGCTTTCCCAGGTGACTTAGAGTCGACTTCCAATCATTGGATGACTCTTCACTGTCACTTCAACTTGAGACTTGGCTTTTCTTGAGTTGACTTGTGATGCTCCACCACTGTTGCATCTCACCGCTTCTTCAGATAGTGTTCCCGTCTACTCTTCTTTGCCATACTCGTTTGTCTCACAGTGAGTCTTCCTTCCAGTCTTGATTGTCTTCTTGCATGTTAGGCGTAGGTTGTCTTGACTCAGCTTGGCCAGCTCTATTCATTACAATGCATTTTACAACAAGAATTGGGGTGCCAACTTTCTATTCTAAGTTTTACATGGCATTCATCAAAATCTAAACAATAAAATTCCTAACAATTTCCCCCTTTTTGATGATGCCAAAACTTAGATCATACAAATATGTAAATAACAAAGATACATACAGATAGTGTATTGACATAGAATGTATGCGCAGAATCAATCTTTTTATTGATCATATCATTCTTGTACTTAACACAACTGTTTACAAGGTGTATCAGAGTATATAACTGTCTTCACAAAAAAAAATTATAACTCTATTACAGAAGACTTACATTGTATGTATTTACATAAAATACATGAAGGGTTGACAACACTTCATCTCCTTATTGTCTCCTTCTTTCATCTTGATCAAGATCTTCTTCTCTTCTTCTCTTTTTCTCGTCACGCTTTGCCTTCTTTTTCTTCTCATATGCCTTCCTGGCGGACTTCATCTTTCCTTAGTCTTTCTGTCTCTCCCGCCATATTTGAGTTTGTCTTTTGTTTTCTTCTTCTATTCTCTTTACATACTCGGCGTTAGTTTTAGCCACTCGCAAATTTGCCACTTGGTCAAGCCCGGCCAAAGAGATCCCTCCTTTCTTTCCGGGATCTACGTATTCGATATTCTTGGGAGAGGCCTAGGTCCAAGCTTCTTCCTCCCGCCGCTTCTTCCTCTACCTCGGGCGTATCTTCATCTTGGGGTCTTCTTCCTTGGTGATTGACTAGCAGAGTGACCAAGCAGAGTGATGCTTAGGAAGTCTCATTGTCTGTCCTTCCTCACATAATGTGAGACCCTTTTCCAAAGATAAGTCCTGGCTTGAGCCATGGACATATTTGCAAAATATCCTTGATTCGAGCGTTTTGAATTCGTCAATCGATCTTGGCTCTGGCCCCGACATCGAAATGGCATACGTGTCTCTGTCAACCGGAATGCCTCCATGTTCTTTCAAGATGTTCATCACCCTGGCATCCATTCTTCCTTCCACTTCCTTCATCCCCGCTTCAATTTCTTTTCTCTTCTCGGCCCATAGATACAAAGAGAGTCTTGGAGTGGCGAGTCACGGGGAGTTTTCGCTTATAATGTCATTTGTGACAGGACCCTGTTGGGGGTTTGTGCAATCATCAAGGTCATATCTTTTGATCCTTCCCCCACAGATTTTCCTTTCTTGATTTCAAATTTTCCTCGGTGATTTTCCCTTCTCATTGCTCCTTCTCTTGCTCCTTCTCATTTTGCTCCTTTCTTTTCGGCCTTGATTTTTTTGCTTTAAGGTATTCCTCTTCCCCCTTTTTGGCATCATCAAAGGATAGAGGAACCCAGGGAACATCTTTGGCAAGCATGAAGTCGAAGTCTTTCGATGGTTGAATTTTGCTTCAAGTCTGCGTTGTATGCAAAGACGAAATTGAGATCTAGTAGCGTTGGATTTCTGAAATCGGCTTCATCTCAGCCATGAGAAGGCTGAATTTTCTTGTCATGTGTTCTTCCAAACGCGTATATCATTTGCATTTCGCTCACGCAGCTGACTTGATCTCGGCGGTGTGAGCTTCATGCATATGCTCAATGTGTTCCTCGCCTTTCGTTTTTCGCATCAACATTCTCGAGCTCTCCACACCGGACTTGTTAAACAAGGTTCAAGTATCTCACTGTTCCACACGCATTGATTCTTTGTTGTTGCCACCATTCCCTTATTCGAACTGTTATGCCTCTTAAGTCACTGTAAGGGTGGCATCTCTGTTGTCCAGCGCATGTCCAAAGAGGCTGATGCCTCTCCATCTTTTCAACTTCAAAGAAAGAGTGCCTTCAACACTTCGAACTTGGTGATTCTTCATTGCGGTGATGGCCATGGCCATACAAAGATCAAAATCAAAATCGGGAACAATGGTGCCCGAGTGAAAACAGAGCTGATGCGTGATAACGTGCTTGCTCGTTTTCGACTCTTCGTGGAGTTCGTATCTCCGGTGAGAAAGGGAAAGATTCTACAAAAGATTCATCACCATTTGGTTAATTTGAAGTTCTTTTGGGAATCGATCCGGTGTCAGAGTTTGAGGAGTCGGAGCGAGTGGTTCTTTGGTTCATTTGGGTTTGGTTGTGAAATAGACTGGCTTGCCGAGCCTCATTTGTCTTAATGACTTCGTTGGTCTCGGTGATTTTTTCCTTTTCGATTGACTTGTCCTCGGCCTTATCGCGGCGTCGTCGGACGATGATGAGATTTCTAGAGGTGGCTCATCATCAAAGTTAAAAGTTTGTGAGTAGTCTTGGGATCGACTTACTCGTACTTGGAACACCCCAGTTGAGTCTTTTGGATTTGTCATGGGGTTGACTCATCTTCTTCTTCGTCTTGATCCGAGGAAAAGTGACATCGGGGTTGTCTTGGGAATCATGAAGTGCGCTGGATCTCCTTCTCGAGATGGGTCGATGATTGCGGGAGGGATGTTCTCTACTTGACCTCTTTACCCCGGGAAGTCTCAACCTCCCGTGGGCCTTCATTTCCTCCGGCGGTCTCTCTGCTGCGAGGCTTGGTCCTCCCTTTCGACGGTGTGTGTCACTGTCTTAGGGTCTTCTACGATGGCATCCATTGGAGTCTCAACCCCATGGATTGCACTTTCATCGCCCCAGTGTTAACTCCGGGTTGTTCCTTCCTCGTGCCTCGATCGCATCGGCGTCATTAGCCTTCGAGTAGCGGTTGGCACCTCGGTGAGGCAGTCTCAATCCCCGAGCTTCGTTGATGGCAACTTCTGTTCTTCTTGTGATTGTAATTTCTCTTCTTCGCCTCCTTGCTTCTTTGTGGAGTCATCTCGACATCCTCCGACCTTGCTGCGGTGGAGGAGTTTCCCCCTCATTGGCGCACCACCGGTGAGTGACTTGGAGTGGGGTCACTCGTCTCGGACTCATTTGTTGCAATTGATGGTTCAGCCGTTGGGGCGGTGGTAGCACACCTTCAATAGGGGTTGGCTCGATTTGGGGTCCCCACTAGCCCGGTTTCATCGCCATTTCCTTATTGCCTTCTTCCGAGTGAGTGGGGAAGTGGTAGCGGCAACATCGGTATTTATTTTTGAACCACTCCCATAGGATCGATTTCGGTGTGTTCGGAGGACTCTCCTGGTCCCTCCATTAGTCTTTGCTCGTGAAGAATTCTTGATTCATGCAATGCTTGCTTTGCATTTGTAACTCTACGTGCCGGTGCATTTTCGGATCCCTCATCACCTTTGCCCAAGAAGACATCAAGAAGAGGATGGAAGTGTTCGTGGTGCGGGAGATAGAGGCGGATGCTTGCCTTCTCACGTGCTTCGGCTTCTTGACTTGCTTTGCTCTCTCCCCTGTCCTTGTAGATCTGCGCAGGATGTCTAAGCGATTGTCCTCATCAAGTCTTTGGGAGCACGATAGTTAGTCAAGGAAATTTAGCGATTCCTCTTCTTCTATGAACTCGGGCCGTTGGAACTGTTCCCTTGACTTGCTCAACTTCCATTTTCTCCACTCACGCAGACGATTTTGGATGTCCGGGTAAGGTGGAGATAGGATCATTACATCACTATCTCGCTTGGGCTGGTTCTTCTTGTGTTTCGATTGTGTGAGTTCAATTCGTGTGTCTTTGGGTTGCCTCTGCTAATCGCCTTGGCCAGAGACTTATTTGTTTCATCAACTACATCCGGAGACTCTACTTCTCCAAAGTAGTCTCCTGTATTTGTGCTAGGTGAGTAATCGACTGCTGGTTTCTCTGTTCGGACCGCTTGACGAGTCTTCTTCGTCTCTGGTTTGTACAGGGGAATTTCAGTTCGAGGCGGTGTCCTCGAGTCTTGGCGGCGGGAGCGTCTTTGAGTGTTTGTTTTCGAGAGTGGCCGTGCCTGGGCTTGTCGGTTCTCCTCCTTTTGACGATCGAGAAGGTATTTGTGAGTCCTTCTCGACCTCTCTGCGGGCAGGGCGGGTGACACGGCTGTGGGGCGGTGACTCACAGGGCTGCGGGGAGCATGTTTGGTTTTCTTTCTTTGCGCAGGGCGTGATCTTCTTAGCGTGCGCAGGCGGACTTTCTTCTTAATTTGGAGAGGAAGCACCGTGTATCTTGGTCGGTGATTCCCCCTCACTCAGTGTCGCTCTCTTGGCATAAGCTCGCTTCCGAGCACCGAGAGAGGTTAGCTCGAACATCCTCTTGTTAACATGGAAGGCCTTCCCATGTCTAAGAGGACTCCTTTCACCTCCAATAGCGGCCAATCACTAGGCCATATCCCGGGATCCTCCAAATGTGCCATCTTCTTTGAAGGACTTGTTCCCCGCGTTCGGGTGAGCGAGTGCTTTGTAGATAAACTCAGCCCCAATTTATCTTCTTTTCTTCGATGATTGCGGCCATCACAATCGGCTTTGCCTTTGATAGTTGGTCAAAGTGCCAAATTTGATGTCGATACATTTGGCAACTATGTCCAACAATTTGTGATAATCCTCCTTCGTGATCTCTTGTTTGTTTGTGTATATAATTTATCGGCAAGATCGGACTTGGCTATTTCTTTCCATGCGTCACCCAAGTTTACATCGCCTTCCTTAATCTCGGTTGCTCGCCGCAGGTAGTGAGCAATATTCACCAAATCTTGGCGGTAATAGTCACCGCTTCCCGTGAGCAGATGACTTGATTCTCGTCGTGAATCTCGGCATTCACGTAGAATTGTGCGACCTCCTCCACATAGGTCATAGGATATTCCAGCGTTAGAAAGCGGTTTTAGTCCGGGACGTTTCCAACTTTTCGCGATTTTCTTCACCAGGGTGTCGTCGGACCCTGCTTCACCATTTCGTTCGAAATCCACCGTCGAACCGGTGTGGATTTGCTTTCCTAACTTAGTAAAGTCGTAAGTTGGTGCCATTTCTCGAGAATTATATCAAGAAAAGTCTCGAGAAATTGATTTGAATGTCGATAGGGTTTGAGAGTAGTTTGCCTTTGCTTTTGAGAGAAAAAGATGAACAGTTTTAGAAGTGAGAGAGAAACGGCGAAAATGGTTTAAATATGGTTTATGAAAGGGCGTGCGAGACGGTTTTGAATTGTGATCGAAATCAACGGCTTGGATTTACGCCTATTGAGCATTTCACGTCTCGTATTTAATGCGGCAAGCATTTATATCAATCATAAGCTTAGTGTGCGGCTTTATGTATGTACACATCATCATTATCTTTGACGTGTTCCTTAAAACATTCCCGCTAAGTTAAAACATTTGCGTTTTTGTCACTTTGCTCATAAGTTATTCAGCTTATCTCTTAGCCGATTTAACTCTACTCCTCGCAGATTCTCTTGGTGACTCGGCTATCGGTGACTCGGTGTAGTTGTCTTTCCGATCTGGTGATTTCTTGAGTTGATTTTTGTTTTCGACTCTTTTTCACTTCTTTTCTGTTCTAATACTCTTCTTTGATTTGTCCGAGTGTCATTTCACTTCAGTGCCCAACTCATGCTTGAGTTCTTCAAATCTTGACTCACATAATGGTTTTGTGAAGATGTCGCTAATTGTTTATCGGTTGAGATGTATTCCAAGATAATGTCCTTCTTTTCAACATGATCTCTTATGAAATGATATCCGACATCTATATGTTTTGTTCTTGAGTGCAACACGGATTTTGAGTGATTGCAATGGCACTTGTGTTATCACACATGATTGGAATTTCTTTTTCTTCAACTTCATAGTCTCTGTTTGTTGTCTCATCCATAGGACTTGGGCTGCTTTTTGCCCCATGCACTATGTATTCGCCTCATTTGTAGAGGTGGCTATTGAGTTTTGCTTCTTGCTAAACCAGGAAATTAGTCTGTTTCCTAGCATTTGACAGTGCACGAAGTGCTCTTCTTCCTGTCCACTCTGCATCCAGCGTGAAGTCAGTCGAATAGCCAATTAGCTTGAATCCACCTTCCTTTGGATACAATAGGCCTACTTCTTGGCTTCCTTTCAAGTATCTCAATATTCTCTTAGCTTTCTTTGTCATATGGCTCTCTTTTGGAGCAGATTGAAATCTTGCACATACACTCTGACAAAGGTGATGTCGGCCCGCTTTGTGAGATAGAGCAATGATCCAATAAGTGCTCAGTATCTTGTTTGATCTACGGGCTTGCCATCTGCATCCATGTCCATTTTGGTGATGTGTTCATTGGTATTTTTACTGAAGACTTTTCTTCCATACCAAATTTCTTCATTAAATCTACGGTATATTTTGTTTGACTTATGAAGGTTCCATCCTTGATTTGTTTCACTTGAAGTCCAAGGAAAATGTCGCTCTCCCATCATGCTCATTTCAAATTTGCTTTGCATGAGGTTTGAGAATTTTTCACTCTTTGTTAGTGGATCCAAAAATGATGTCATCCACATATATTTGAACAAGCGATATACTCTTCTTGTCTTGAATTACGAAAAGTGTTCTATCTACTTTTCCTTTTGTGAATCCATTTTCGTTAGGAATTGTGACAGGGTATCATACCATGCTCGGGTGCCTGTTTCAATCCATACAAGGCTTTCTTGAGTTTGTATACCTTGTCTCCAAGAGTCTTCTGCTCAAATCCACGGAGGTTGTTCAACATATACTTCTTCTTCCAATAAACCGTTTAGGAATGCACTTTTACATCCATCGATATACAATGAAATTCTTGTGAGTTGCATGGGCAAGAAACATCCTTATAGCTTCCAATCTTGCTACGAGGGGCAAATGTTTCATCAAAATCTATCCCTTCTTCTTGGCAATATCCTTTGGCTACTAGTCTTGCTTTATTTCTTACCACAGAGCCTTCCTCGTTCATCTTATTTACGAATACCCATTTGGTTCCAATAACATTTTGATGTATGGGTCTTTGCACTAGTTCCCATACTTTATTTCTCTCAAACTGATTGACTCTTCTTGCATAGCTTGAATCCAATGTGTGTCATCCAATGCTTGTGACACATCTTTTGGCTCTATTTGCAAAATGAAGCATGTGAACATAGCTTCTTGTTGAGTTCGGATCTTGTTTTGACACCTTCTCTCATATCTCCAATGACAAGTTCTGGTGGATGGTCTCTCGGCCATCTTACATCGAGGTTGGAGTAAGTTAGTGGATTGATCGACTTGCGGTTGTGTTCTTTGTGGTCAGCTCTTTCGTAATCACTTAGTTTGTAAATTTTCCATTTGCTTTTGAGATTCAGCTATCTCATCTTCTTCGAATTGATAACTCCGGCTTGACTTCAAAGATAGGGACTCTTCTCGTATGGTTGGATGATTGACTTATCGTTGACTCTTCAATGTCTTCTCCATTTACATTTGGCTCATCGAATACTACATGAATGGATTCTTCGTAACCATAGTTCTTTTATTGAGTATTCAGTAGGCTTTGCTTTCGGTGAGTATCTAAGAAGATACCTTCATCGGCCCCTTAGCATCAAAAGCCTTTAGGTTGTCTTTGCCATTGTTGTGGATGAAGCATTTACATCCAAATATTCGGAAATATGCAACATTTGGTTTTCTTCATCCGGATCTCATAGGGAGTCTTTGTCATTTGTCTATTTATCATACATCTGTTTTGGGTGTAGCGGTTTGTGTTAATTGCTTGACCCAAAATCTTTTTGGTAACCCCTTGACTAACATGGTCCTTCGCTTCTTTGAGGGTTCTGTTTCCTTCTTTCTCGCAACTCCATTCTCTGTTTGTGGAGTCCTTGCATTGATAGTTCATGACCAATACCATTCTCAATACAATCATTGAGTTATTATTCCATTGACAAACTCGGTTTCTCTATCCGATCTTATTTTGATAATGGTTTGACTCTTCTCATTTTGAATTTTCTTCATCATTTTGTGGTAGTTTTTGTAGGGTTTCTTTCTTCTTGCACATGAATATTGTCCATGTATATCTTGAGTAGTCATCTACTACCACCAAGGTGTATTTCTTTCCACTTATCCGGGTTTGGTTCCTTTGGGCCAAATAGATCCATATGAAGTAGATGCAATATTCTTGTTGAGGATGGGCATGTTTTTCTTTGAATGACGACTTGATTTGTTTTCCTTCGACATGCATCACATATACTCTTCTTCTTTATATCGAGTGCGGAAGTCCTTCTACAAGATGACTTCTTGCTAGCTTGTTAATTGTTTTGAAATTCGGGTGACTCGGCTTTTTGTGCCACAACCAACTTGATTCAAATTTGTGCTCTTTGCTAGTAGACAGTCTTTGGGTGTTGCGGTTGACCAATCCACTACATACATATTCTTCCTGTCTATTTCCTTGCAAAGACAGACAACTTCATTTGATTCAATATCCTTGATTTGGCATACACCCATGTTGAATCCAACATTGTAGCCCTTGTCCGCGAGCCGATCGATACTCGCAGGTTGAAGTTGAGTCCTTCAACATATGCAACATCTGTGATTTCTAATCCATTCCTCTTGATGGATCCAATGCCTCTTATTTCACCAGGAGCTTCATTTCCTCCAAATATGACTTTGGCTCCTTTGACTTCCTTGAATTTTGATGATTTCTCTTATTTCTGTCATATGTCCGGAATGTGACCACTATCCATGTACCAGGTTCCTTGGCACTTTCATTTTTGTTCCTTGAACCGCAATCAAGGAAATTAAGTTTTAGGTACCCATACTTGTGCAGGTCTGAGGGGTTAGAATTGTAAGATGATCCAACCAACCTATAGCCAAATGATTTGACTCTAAGGGGTTGCCATCTATCAGTGCCATAATCATAATTAATTCGGCAAATTGCTTGGGGATTCTAGGTTCATACAATTTGTCTCTTTTGTACGTATGCCCGCATATGTGTTTTAGCAATTGCCTTCCTTGGGTAATTGTGGTGCTTTTGAGTGTAGTGCCTAGGTGCATGTGTGTGTTTGATGAAAGCTCTTATACTTTTGGAATGGCCTTTGTTGAGTTCTAGGCCTTTGCCACTTGGGCTTATATTCCATAAGTCTATCTTGATAGTTCACATTGTTCCAATCAGCTTGGCTTGGATATTTTCTACCATTCCCATCATATGTATTTCTTTTATGGATTTTTCCGGAATTTTTGGTAGCTCTGTTTCTTCTTTGAGTATTTTCTTAGGAGTTTCTTGAGGACTGGTGAATCTCTTCTCGGTTGTCCTTTCAAAGCATACTCAATCGGTTGTTTTCCTTTTCCTTTGTAACCAAGGCCGGTTTGCTTAGTATTGTGCTTTGGAGTGAATGTGTGTGCAACATTTAGAGTTTTGGGTTTTTCGGACTCTTCATGACTTGAAGATCCTTTTTCCAAAATTACTCTTGAGGTTTGACATGGCACAAAGGAATTAAATCCTAAGCTGTCTTGTCTCCACATTCTCTTTGACTCATAATAAGATCATCCAATGATTTAGATGCCTTAGTGAATGAGGCAATAACATTTTGAGGTCATTCTCCTCTTTTCTATAGAAGCAATTTCTGCTACTAATTTAGCATTTTCAAAGCCTTTAAACTTTCATTTTCAACAGCTATTTGACTTAGAGTACTCAGCTCCTTAGTCAGCTTTGAGTTTTGACTTTTAAGTAGGCTGTTTTCCTCATTCAATAGTGTGTGTGAGGATTTAATGTGCTCAAAATCTTTCATCATTTTGCCTAATGAATCATAAAGATCAGTAGGTGATGAAGTGTGTGTGTCACAATCACTATCACTAGTGTCTGAGCTTGTTGAATAAGATTGTACCTCATCTTCTTGATCTTGTTCTTTGGCCATTAAGCGGATCAAGGCTTCTTCTTCGAGTCACTCGAGTAGTCGGCTTCCTTGCTCTCTCGAATCATTTGTCTCTCTTGACTTGGTTGTCTCATGATCTCTGCAGCCATCATTGCCTTTTTCTTTTCTTGTCTTCTTTCTCTGAAGACCTTTCTTTCTTCTTCATTCCTGTACTTGTTGACTACAGGATATGAGCAGTCAATGGCATAGTGACCTGGTTGTCTACAATTCCAACATAGATATTCAGCCTTTTGATCAGCTCTTTCTACTCTTGAGTTGTCAGCCCTTTGATACTCAACTTGTTGATGATCTGTTCTCTTGGTTGGCCTATCATCCCTTGATTTGGAGGAGGAGCCGAGTGTCTTTTGGAAGATTCACCCTTTCCTCTCTTGTAGTTCTTGTTAAAGAACTTGTTAATTCTTTTAACCATCGGGCTATTTCTTCCGGGTCAATTGCCTCTTTGACCTCAGCTCTCTTCCCATCTTTGACAATTAGAAAAAATTGTTTTGGGGTACATTTGTCTCTTCGGGTCTTTTCTTCTCGGCTCAAACTCATAGGCTTTGAGGTCCGAGAATAGTTCATGGTTGGATGTCTTTGATAGGTCCATGGAATGTCTCGGTGCCATGACCTTCATTTCCCATTCATTTGGAAGACTTTTTAGGATCTTCATACACATTTCCTTCGTGTATATTCCTTTCCAAGTGTAGATTGACTCATTTGTGATTTCGTAAACCGAGCGTCCGGTTGATCCAGTTCTCTCCGAGATCATTTTGAAATTTTCAAACTTCGTATACCTCTTGATAATTTGTTTTCTTTGATTTGCTCACGAGCCTTCACAAATTAATGTCACTTGTCCCCTGATTTCTTTAGCCGTTTTGCATGATTTGACTTTGTTGAACATGGCTTTGTCAAGGTTTTGTAGAGGATGTCCTTGGCTACATTATCCAGGTTGTATCTTTTTGTCATCATTTGTCCACTCGGTTCTTGGTTTTTCAACCATGTCGGGTGCGGGAGCAACATCTTCTTCTCCTTCAACCGCAACTCTTCGCAAATTTGTGTTCACTTTTAATATTTGTAGAGGCCCATCTTCTATCACTATCCACATCTCATCATGTAATGTTGATAGATGAGCGCATACGAATTTTCCAATCATCAAATTCTTCAATGGTGAACATAGGGATGCGTGTTAGATTTGCTTCCATGATAATGACTTTTAATAAAAAGAGTTTTGAAAGTTTAAGTACTAAAGCGGACTTTGAAAAATTTGGAGATCTAGTTCAAGAACGGTGCGGAGGGTTCAATGAACCAACCGCTCCGATACCACTTGTAGGTCCCAAGGGGTGTAAGTGTAAGGTTTAGAAGGGGGTTGAATAAACCTTACCAAATTTTCGATTTAGTCCTTTTAAATCTACAGAGTTAATTCTACACATTTGTGTCCTTGATGGACAATCGAATTAGTCACTCAAGTAGAGTTAATCTTTCAAAGACTTCAAATTGAGCTGTTGATGGAGTAACTCATTTGTTGGCTACAATTTAACTCAATTTGTGGTTTTATTTTATGGAAGACTTAACACCCTTAAGTTTGATTAAGCAAGATATTAGAGCTTGATTTAGTACTTGTAAATTATCAAATGGATAGCAAATTTATCAGCAGAGATATAAGCAATTAAAAGTGCGAGAAATTTAAATTTGAAATGTAAATGACACAAATAAAGTTTTTATAGAGGTTCGAAGATGGGGTAATTCTTCTACTCCTCTCTTCTCTCCAACTCCTGGAGGAATCCACTAAGTAATGATCGGTTTACAAAGTGGTAAGATCCAGATACAAGTCTTGATCACAACAGCCAACTTGATCCTTTGGGACTCGGATGAGACGCCTTGATCACTCGGTGGCTTCTCGCACGACTGCGACTCCTTCTTCACAGGCGATGCCTTGCTACTACTGACTCACTTGCTCAAGCTCTTTGGATTTGATCACGAAGCCCTCCAAATGCTTAAGACTTAGTTCAACCTTGAACTTTTCTACAATCCTTCCGGAAAGTAGACCCCTTTTCTTCAAGAGTTTCCTCTTCAACCGATTGAAGTTCTCTTTCCTTCACAGGTGAGTGTTGGATTGATGTACTTGAAGTGTAGGCTTGAGGATTGAGATTGTTTCGATTTTTCTAATGTGCTTGTGTATCTCACGTATGTGTCGTTTTTGCATCTCTTTTCTCAAACTAACTCCTCGGCCTTTTATAGTGAACTTTCAAAAATTTGCCCGTTGAAGAGATAGGCTTATTTTTGAAAGTCACTTTTTGCGTCGTTGGCTTGCGTTCTTGGAATTGCCGTTTCCTCGTATGAATTATTCTTTTCACCTTTTCGAGTTCGACACGCGGTGTAGTGCTTCCCATTGGTTCATTCCTTTTGCACGCTTCGGGATGAGCACTCCAAGAAAGGTTGTATGGAGATATTACTTGTTTAAGTAAATCTCTTGATTTTTCGCAGGCAACGGTTTTTTACGATTATCTCGACTTGATTGCATTTCCTTGCTTTCCCAGGTGACTTAGAGTCACTTCCAATCATTGGATGACTCTTTGTCACTTCAACTTGAGACTTGGCTTTTCTTGAGTTGACTTGGCGATGCTCCACTCATTGCATCTCACCGCTTCTTCTTGATAGTGTTCCGTCTACTCTTCTTTGCCATACTCAAATTGTCTCACAGAGTCTTCCTTCCGATCTTGATTGTCTTCTTGCATGTTAGGGCGTATTGTCTTGACTCGGCTTGGCGGCTCTATTCATTACAATGCATTTTACAACAAGAATTGGGGTGCCAACTTTCTATTCTAAGTTTTACATGGCATTCATCAAAATCTAAACAATAAAATTCCTAACACTGTACCAGACCTTAATCTTAAATTTTGAAATTTCAACTCTTAAGGGACTGGAAATGACATATTTTAAATGTATTCCAAAATTCCAAGTGTTTAGAGCTTGGAAAGTAATTTTACTAAAATTGAGGGACTAAATTGTAAAAGATTAAACTTGAGGACCCAAATGAAATTTCCAGGAATTATACAGCCCATGTACCAAGAATTACTAATTTAACTATAACTTAATTATATTTTGGACCCAAGGTTCAAATTTCATAACAATTGAACTCCTAAAAGCCTTAAAGGCAATTATTTCAAAATGGGACAAAAATGAGATTTTCAAAAGTTAAGGGACCTATACTTATTTCTATTTAAAACTGTTTTTGTCCCAATATCCTACTAACCTTAGTGACATTTTCCAACTGGAATCACATTAAAAGCCCTTCCGGTTTGTGAGTTCCAATTATTTTAAACTTAGGGCCCGAAATGATAATTTTAACAAATTTGGGGCCAATGTGAGAATTTTATAAAAAAAACTCGACCTCAAAACTTTAATAACCTGAATCTCTGAACAATTTAGAGAATTTAGGAACTGACCTCATAATATTTCAAAACGGGGCTAATTGCAAATTTCCTTTTATCAATGACCTAACTCAAATTATTTTCCTTTTACTAAAACAGCCCTGGACCCTCTGACTTTAATTATTAATTAAAATATTTTATTTTCTCAAAAACCCCTTGACTTATCGGATCGTGTTGACCGATTAATAACCGATCGCGGGGCGACTTCCTCGTCTTGCGATTTTGAATCTATAATGGGACTTATGTTCCACTTAATCTTTCAAGATATCAAAGATTGCTTATCCTCCCGATAATCATCTTCATCAAAATAACTCCACCAACGACATAATTGCCACTCGCGATTTTTCGAAAAATTTCCTTAACTGCTTCCCTGAATCAATAATACTCGACTGCCTGGTTGACTATCTGAACTTGTTTTTACTTTCTGCCGAGTCAACTTGGTGTGTCGAGCTCACGATCGGAATGGATATGTCGGGGGGATGGAATCGGGCTGCTTCATTTGCTATTCCACTCTCGGCCCCATCGCCCTAATCCCCAACCGAGGGACGGAGTTTGTCCAAGGGAAGCGGGTCGTAGTACTTGAGGTATAATCATGATTATGACAAATCCGAGCCTTGCTAGCTCCACTGTGGATTTTGTCTTTGCCATGGAGCGATAAGGTGTGGTCTTGGACCATCTTGCTCGGGAGTTACAAGGAAGAACGAAGGAATTTTGTCCCGATCCACACGATCTCGAGTTAATCGGACCCGTTTGGTTGGCGCTACAAATCCGTGACGCAACCGCTACTTGTATTGCATGGGTTGGCACTACAAATCCGCACGCAACCATTAATTGTCTTGCATAGGATTGGCGTTACATTCCGTACGCAATCCTACATGTATTGCCTGAATCACATAGTGTTTGTGTGACCACGAACTATTTTCTTAAACTGTATAAGTATATTACTTAAATAATTTATCACGACGCTTGTGGACTGTGTGTGAATTCATGCATCATATCTCACGCGTTTTCATACAACTGATTCTCGCATTAACTATATATCGCCACACTTGCACACGATCACCCCATCCACTGAGATTTATGTCTCATCCCCTCCTGTTTTCTAACCTTTAGATGAGTACTTTGTTGAAGATGTTGAACCTACCACGGACTGAGCTCATGTGCTCCGCTTGTTGGACTTATTATCTATTGTTGTTGATGTTACTGGACTTGTTTCTTGTATTTGCTGTTGGACTCTTTTATTCTCTTTTCATTCTGGTCTGTAATATAAGGGCGTAGGACCCTTGACTATTATGTTGTTATCTTTAGTTGTTCTCGGGGATGTAATTTGGATGTTTGTTTGAATTTGTAAGTTGTAACTCGTACTTGTTCTTTATTTCCATTGCTATTTGACTATGTTCCATTGGGATTTCGTTGAAATTGTCTAGACTGTTTGGTTTACTTATATTTAAGTTGTGGATCATCGCCGCGTCCCCGTCTGGGGCGTGACATTTTGTCTCCATGCAAGAGACAAATTACAAGACACAAAATTGAACAAAAAAATTCATTCCCTCTCATCCAAAGTGGACGGCCAAGAGGCCAATTTTTACAAAAAACATTTTAAAAATTTTCATCCAACACATTTTAATCATCAAGAAATTTATCCTCCTTGTCTCTAATAATCTCCTCTCTCTCTCTCTAAAATTTCTTCATATCTTCAAATCTTCAAACATAATTCCTTTATATCTTCAAACCTTCAAGAACAATTTCTTCACATCTTCAAATCTTCAAAGAACACATCCTTCACATCTTCAAACATACCTTCATATCTTAAAGAACACACTCTTCATATCTTCAAACATCCTTCACATCTTCAAGAACATCTTATTCATATCATCAAACACTTCCTCTTTCTTCAAACACTTAAACAAAAACAAATATTCTTCCTACTTACTCCTAAAATTCGAACCCCCCTCTCAAATGTAAGAAATTTTATTCTTCAATTCCACTTGATATCTTATAACTCATCACCTTCTCTTCTTAACTTAAGTTTGATTTTGACTTTTGGAGGTACATAGGAGCCTACTTAAGGACATGCAAGCATTGTGGTCATCTTAGAAGGACCTCGAAGAGAAATTTTTGGAGAATTGGACTATAAAGTAAGATGTTGGAGACTAGTGCCCTTTTCCCTCCTTCTTCCTATTTTCTTCAAATTTTAACACCCCTTTTTCATTTTTGAGAAATAGGGGCTGACCTTAAGTGGTTTTGAGGGTGAACAAAAATTTCAACTTTGAAGCTTCTACTAGTCCCATTTCATCTACTACACAAGGTAAGTGTAGTATTTCTAATTTTCTTCACCTTCTTCTTTTTCTCCTTAATTTTTAACTCATTTTTCTAACTCTTAGTTTTTGATATTTCTTGACTTAGGGGCTGTCCTAAGTGAGTTTCAATCAAGTTGTGAAATTTATCATTTTATTTCACAACTATCCAATTTTAAGGTGGGTGGAAAAATATTTCCAACTTCTAGGTGTTTTTCTCAAATGCATGTAGTATTTGTTATTGAGTACTTGAGATATATATATTATGTATTGCATGTTAAATTCTTGTATCAAGTTGTGAAAATTCTCAAGTGTTGCTCAAAAATGCTATTTATTGAAATTTAGGTGCATGTATGTACACTTTATTGTTGTATTTGATGAATTCTTGTATGAAATGGACATGCATGTGTATGATCCTTGAAATCCATATTTTGTATGACTTATAACCTGGAAAAGTCGAGCATAATTCATTAAATTTCAATTTTTGGACTTAAAATGTAAAAATGGAAAGTTGGTGGACTTAATTGCAAGAAAATAAAACTTAAGGGACCCCTCTGTAATTTTCGAGTTTTGGGACTGTACTCATGTTCAAAAATGATGTTTGGACATTTTAATAAAGTTTTAAGAGTTTTTAGATAAATAAAATCAACCTTTAAAAGTCCAAGGACTAGATTGTAAAATTTTAGAAGTTTAGGGGCTACATTGTAAATTTCGAAACTGTACCAGACCCTATTTTTACAATTTGAAATTTTAACTCTTAAGGGACTGGAAATAACATATTTTAAGTGTATTCCAAAAATCCAAGTGTTTAGAGCTTGGAAAGTAATTTTCTAAAATTTGAGGGACCAAATTGTAAAAGATTAAACTTGAGGACCCAAAAGAAATTTCCAGGACTTATACAGCCCATGTTCCTGTAAATACTAATTTAACTATAACTTAATGGTATTTTGGACCCAAGGTTCAAATTTCATAACAATTGGACCCCTAAAAGCCTTAAAGGCAATTATTTTAAAATGGGACAAAAATGAGATTTTCAAAAGTTAAGGGACCTATACTTATTTATTTTTAAAAATGTTTTTGTCCTGATATCCCACTGACCTTAGTGACATTTTTCAACTAGAATCACATTAAAATCCCTTCCGGTTTGTGAGTTCCAATTATTTTAAACTTAGGGTCCGAAATGACAATTTTAACAAATTTGGGGCCAATGTGAGAATTTTATAAAATATCGACCTCAAAACTTTAAAAACCTGAATCTATGAACAATTTAGAGAATTTAGGAACTGACCTCATAATGTTTCAAGGCCGGGATATTTATTTATTCAATTTTTAACCCCAAAAAGTATTGGTTTTTACAAAACGGGACTAATTGTAAATTTTCTTTTTTAACAAGGACCTAACTCAAATATTTTTCTTTTAAAGAAACAGCCCTGGACCCTCTGACTTTAATAATTAATTAAAATATTTTATTTCTCAAAAATCCCTTGACTTATCGGATCGTCTTGTTCGATTAATACCCGATCACGGGGCGACTTCCTTGTCTTGCGATTTCGAATCTATAACGGGACTTATGTTCCACCTAATCTTTCAAGATATCGAAGATGGCTTATCCTCTCGATAATCATCTTCATCCAAATAACTCCACCAACGCCATAATTGCCACTCGCAATTTGGAAATTTTTCATGAATCGCTTTCCTCAATCAATAATATTATTGGTATCGGTTGACTACGAATCGGTATTTACTTTCTGCTGAGTCAACTTGGTGTGTCGAGCTCACGATCGGAATGGATACATCGGGGGATGGGCAGCTTGGCTGCTATTCCACTCTCCGGCCCCATCGCCCTAATCCCCAAGGCGAGGGACGGAGTTTGTCCAAGGGAAGCGGGTCGTAGTACTTGAGGTATAATCATGATTATGACAATCCGGGCCTAGCTAGCTCTATTGTGGATTTGTCTTTGCCTATGGAGTGATAAGGTGACAGGTCTTGGACTATCTTGCTCGGGGAGTTACAAGGAAGAACGAAGGAATCATTTGTCGATCCACACGATTCGGGAGGTAATCGGACCCGTTTGGTTGGCGCTACAAACCGTGACGCAACCGCTACTTGTATTGCATTGGTTGGCGCTACAAACCGCACGCAACCATTACTTGTCTTGCATAGGATTGGCGTTACATTCCGTATGCAATCCTACCTGTCTTGCCTGAATCACATAGTGCCTGTGTGACCACGAACTGTTTCTTAAACTGTATAAGTATATTACTAAATATATTTATCACGACGCTTGTGGACTGTGTGTGAATTCATGCATCATATATCACGTGTTTTCATACAGCTGATTTCTCGCATTAACTATATATATCGCCACACTTGCACACGATCACCCCATCCACTGAGATTTCTGTCTCATCCCCTCCTGTTTTCTAACCTTTAGATGAGGACTATGCTGAAGATGTTGAACCTACCACGGACTGAATTCCCGTGCTCCGCCTGTTGGACTTACTTTCTATTGTTGTTGATGTTGCTGGATTTGTTTCTTTTATTTTTATTGCTGTTGGACTCTCTTTTATTCTCTTTTTCATTCTGGACTGCAACTTAAGGGCGTAGGACCCTTTGACACTTAAGCTTGTGGTGTGATGTGTACTTTATTTCCTAGTTCTGGACTGTAAGTTATTTGGATGTTGTTGGGATGTATTGTAATCGTACCGTACTTGTAGTTTTTCCACTGCTTTAGACTCTGTTTCACTTGGGATTATTGTATCATTTGTCTATCTTTGTTGGGTTTGTTTCATTTAAGTGGTTGATCGTCGTCGCGTCCGCTCCCCCGCGGCGTGACAAATATAAATTATTAACTTATTTTTTCTTTCGTAAGATTGTCTTTGGTTTTATTATTTATTAAACAAAGATATTTTGTGTGCAATTGAATAGAGTTTCAAAACTCAGATTTTGACTTATCACTTTTTCATAGTTTTATTTAATACCTGACTCTCGATGAAAATAATGGATTAAATTTTTTATATATTAGGTTAATGTTTATTAGTTTTAAGAAACTGGAAATAAGAGGACTACAAACTTTAAGTTTAAGTGTTAATGATATAATATTGACTTTGTTACTAGAATTAAAATAATATATGAATTTTTTTAACATATATATTATATTGTAATTTTTTTTACATTTATTTAATCGAAGAACTGAGATAGAATAAAAGAAATAAGCACATGAAGTATAAGAATTTGACTAACCTTTATTGTATTCAATTTTAATTGAATAACATTAACAAATAAAATAATAATATTATGATGGATTTTGGTATAATATTAATTAATTTTTTTTATTAATACGATAACTTGCATGTGATTTACTAATCAATAGCTTATGATTTATAAGCTAAATTATTTGTCGATTATGTTAAATGCATCCAATGCTAAAATAATTCGAAAATCATGTAAGAGGAAAGACTTTTCTAGCCATAACAATGAAATAAAAGACCGATGAATGTGATTGTAAGCTAATATATACTAATTGTAAAATTTTTGTAATTAAAGTAAAGCAAAATATATATTAAATACTTCGTGTAATATTTAAATTTAATTAATATTTATTTTAATTTTTAATATTTTAAAAGTTGACTTGCCGACTTGATGTGGGATGAAGACCCCTACAAATTGCGAGATGGAAGATTTCAATAGAGTTATTGAAATCCTACATGGATTCAGAAACTCAATTGAGATGGAAAGTTTGAGCTTAGAAGCTACTCCATGTGAATTTTGCACACGGTGTGCTACTTTTGGTTCTCTCTTTAGGAAAATAACCCCCACTATAAGAATTTCGCTAACATACAACGGCCCTTATCTTTTTATCTTGTGCGATTTTTATTTTTTGGGTTATTTTATTATGGGGACCGACACCTCAAAAAACTATGAATACACCACCTTCTTAATACACCCTATCCTCTTTTTAATAAAAAGTTGTAAGTGTAATAGCAGGGGTGGTTATGGATCAATAGTTTTTTTCTGAACTTCAATTAAAATGTACAACTGTCTTTTTACCCCATGTATAAGTTAATGAAAAAAAGCACTCTTGAATTTGGTATAATGCTCATTCTTTTAGCTTGTTTCCATAAAATTACAATAAGTATGTCTTTAAAAGGCTACAAAACAACAAAACTACAAAACTCCTTAAAAACTTCACATGTAGATTGAACAAAACAATAAGTGACTAACAACCAAAAGCTCGTGTAACAATAACAGCAAACAGGTACAACCTTGACTATATTATTTAGCTAAGCTCAAAATAAAACTAATTAACAGAACAACAGTCATAAATTTTGTGAAGATTTTTAACATAAGTCAACTGCACTTATAACATAGATACGCTCAGGCTTACTAATCAATCAGATTTTTTTTAAAACAAAACAGTTCTCATGAAATTGATCCATATCAAGCAATAATTTCACGATGCAACAAATGTCCTTGAATAAAAAGCTGTTAAATCACCATGGACACTAAAAAAACTATGCATTTCCAACATTAATAATATTCCTGGTGTAATTAGCTATATATGTCTGAGTTACAAAGGAAATTTACATGAGTCCAAAATACAACACCTTGACATAGAAAACATTTGCGTCCTGCACAAAAACGTGTTTTTTTCAAAATGGATATGGAAACACGTACAAATATTGTGTTGATGAAGTATTTAACAAAGTAACTGTTCATGATTTTATATGCATTTGGAAACAAAAACCAGAAAACATATGTATGTTCTAAAAAGGATCAATCTTTTTATTCAGTGAACAAAAAAAAATAGAAATCCATGTCAAAATCTCTGTAATAAACCATAAATAAAATAAACTCGGTTTAAACATAATAATTTATAAAAAAAATAGGTTTAAAAGATTCACTCTTTATAGAAAATATACCGCTCAAATAAACATATCAATATCTCGAAAATAAAAAACCTGTAAAAACCCACAAAATTTTTGAATTAAAATCGATAAACTTTCTTTAAACGAGGGAAAACCACTGTAATCGCGCAATAGACCTCTGTTTTATCCCTAAATGAAGAAACAACTGCGTAAACAACAAGCAAAAATCAAAAACTTTATTGTTCTTCACTTTCAACATACTTGTTGTATTTACCCTAAGTTTTACACTTGCACATCTTGAGTCTTAAACTTCTTTCTTGATTACACTTGCACTTCAAAGTTGTATACTTCATTTGAGTTGTAATCTTGAATTGGTTCAAATCATCGAAAACAAGAAATCCTTGTTAGTGTTCTTCTGGTAAGAACACACTAGGTTGATTCTAGGTGTTGAAGAGTTTGGAGCTCTTCATTGTTGTAAGAAGATTGTGGTAATCTTCATAGGTGGTATTGTAAAAAGAGTGTGGTACTCTTCAAGGTAAAGGTTGTAATAGTTTGGTATCTATTAATAATTTTTTCCTTTTCAAAATCCATTCCGACTACCGGGTGGTAGAGGATTAGGCCCTAGGTAGGTTGAACCTCTATAAATCATTGTGTATTGATTTATTTCTGTACTTCTATTTCTTTACCATCTTCATATTCAAAAAAGATGGCGTAAATCGAAAAATCGGGAAAATCTATTCAACTCTCCCCCTCTAGATTTTCGTAGCCACTTGGACTAACAAGTGGTATCAAAGCCAAACTCTTTGGCAATCTCATTTAATCTTTGCGAGTAAAGAGGAGATCCATGGCTACGAACGAAAACTACCTCACCACTGATTAGTGTGAGTTTTGCATGTATTTTGGGCATAATTGTGGGTTTAATATGTTGATAAAGATGCATTAACTCAGTAAAATGGATCGTGTTCTCATATTGTCGAAAAGATATTACGATGTGCTTGTTTTGCAGAATCGAGGCGATAATTGTAGCACTTTTGTGGCAAATTGGAGCATTGCGATGAAAGGGACCGTCAAGAATCGGCGAATACGCAAAGTTTGGAGTTGAACCAATAATAGATCAAACGAACCGGGTGAAATATGGCCACGCACGGGCAGCCTATGTGCATAGGTACAGCCCGTGCGTGTGCAGGACTGAAGAATTGGAGGTTCGTATTGACGCACAGGCAGGTCGTGCGTAAGCACACGGGCAGGTCATGCGTAAGCGCACGACCCGTGTGTCTGATCAAGAGAAAAAAGGATCTACGGCTTGACTGCGGCTAGTCGTGAGTAAGCACACGGCCCGTGCGTCTGTGCAGGATTTGACAATTTCAAGTCGTATTTACTTAGGTTTGGCCCAAAGGGATCAAAAAGAGAGAGGAGGTGGACCCGAACAAGGACACGCTCACTTTTACCCTAGAAAGAAGAGAAAAGATCACCCTTCTACCGAGGAATCGAGAAAAAGATCGAGGTCGCATCCATGCTTGAGGATTGAAGATTGATCAAGAGATCATCAATATCCCTGAGTTTTCTTACTCCATTGTATCTTTTATTTTCACTTAGTTTGATATGAATATGAATGATTTGTCTATGAGTTGTTTATACCCCATGTACAGCTAAACACCTTATGATTCTGGGGTTTTGAGATTGGGTTAATTGACTCCTGTTTGATGCTTAATTTGAATTGAAGTTATTATTTCGAACCCTATTCGAGTACTCTATTTTATTCTTGTTTTATCATATGGCCAATGGTTTAACTTGCTTGATATATTGATTCATAATTCGATAGATGAGTTTCAATACTAGATCTTGAGTGCTTGACATGAATATTTTGCATGATTGAGAAGTCTGTGAGTATTTGTGAGGATAATTGATCTTTTATACTTTTGGGAGTTGTTTATCTTATGTTGAGTAGAGATGCTAGCATAGATAATTCAATCAACGTTTTTATTGTGTCTCGAGAGAGAGGATAAATTACTTTTGTGATCGACTTATAGGGAAGATAAATAATAACTTTGGTTTTGATTAATCGGATAACAAGAGAGAGATTAATTGAAACCATAACCCTGGAATCCATTCATCCACTTGATCTTTTCAATCGAAACTCTTTACTTTGTTCTTTTTATGATAAAATATTGTCTTAGTTTTACAAAACAACAATCAACTTTCGATCGTCTAAATAAAAATAATAATTTTACAATTTCAATACTTAGTGCATAAATTTATTAGTCTCTGTGGGATCGACCTTGTTTACCCTATCTATTAACTACGTCGTTCACTTGCGGTGAAGCTAAAAATAAGGCGAACAATTTTGGTGTCGTTGCCGGGGACTAATTAAATTTTTATTACTAATATTGCGATAAATAAAATTATTTTTATTTTAGATATTTTTTCTTTTTATTTTGTTAAATTCCACTCCAATAGTGTTTGATTTGTTACTTTTAGTTGGTTCAGGTAGTGCATGAACATTCGTTCAAAGCGAAGGGAATTAGCACCGTTCATACCAGAAGTTGAAGCTTTCGCCATGTGAATAAGTGCAGCTACTAAACAAGCGAAAGACATCAAGATCATACTATGGAGGTTGTGGAAGAGAACGATGGGGGTAATAACGGGCATTGATATTTATGAGGCATATTATTAAACACCTTGAGGGCATCATGAATTGGTGAATAATTGTTTGAATTGTTGATTGTTATTGAATGGGCATTGATATTTAGAGTGTTAGTGACTTTGATTCTCTACAATTGTATTGATGTTGAAATATGGGACTTAGTTCTTGATTGAAAACTTGTGGGGATGAAACACTATGCTCTTTATGGATAGAAAATGTTAGACATGAATTCACCATATTCTTGTTGTTACTTGGTTTATTCGGAATCTCACATATGCTTTTGCTAGGTACAATCTCGAAACAAGTGGCAATGGCCGATAGACGAAGTCGCCAGAAGGGGAGAGCACCACAAGAAGTTAACCCAGATAGCCTCGCAGCATACGGGGTAGAACTCTTTGAGGATGTCGACTTGGAAAGATGGAATAGGTTGGTCACCCGGCCTATGACCCCAACTAGATACGCGGATGATGAATGTACCCAAATCCTTGGGATACATGATGATGTCTGGCGATTATTTGAGAGGGTCGGGTGGATGGCATTCATGAGCGGGAGATGGTTGACCTATAGAAGCCTCATGCTCGAATTCCTAAGCACCTTCGTGGTGTGGGATCAAGGGGGAGTGAATGAACCATTTGAAGTTGAATTCCAGCTGGGCAATGTGCGTAGGTGATTGTCCATCACACGACTAAACACCATCTTTGAGGTACCGACTAATGCACCTTTCATAACCTCGAGGACATATAGTCAGTATGACTTCTGGAGATTACTAGTGGAAACACCGGAAACCGGTGTAATGGTCTACGAGGCACGGACTGCCAAATCCTCATGGATCCGGAATCCAGTATTTCGGTATATTCAGCGGGTAACCTCAGCCTCCATCTATGCGAGAGAGAACAATGGGGGCATGACAGTCAGGGAGCTTTATTTATTATGGTGTATGTTGACTGCCACACCTTATAAATAGACAGCCTATTTCGCATCAGATAGACCAGGTGGCCAAGCAAAGTCGGGGCACCATCATGATTGGGGGTATGATTACTCCGATCGCCCGACACTTCAACATCGATATTAAGGCCTTGGATCCGATTGAGGGCGAGAGGAGGATCAGCCTGGCAGTATTACACCAAATGAAGATAATCACAGAAGAGGAGGGCATGTACCTCTTCCAACAAAGAGTCGGGCATCCATTCCCACTGCCCAACACGGTGCTCACCACCGTGGATAATATCAATGATAGGGCCAACTTTTTGCTAAACTCTGAGGCACATGACAGAGTTATACAGGCCATGCTCACACGAAAACGGAGAAGGGTCGTCGGACTCCCAGATGACGATAATTTGGTGGCCAAAGAGATAGAATATTTGGGACACGAAAGGAGGGTCGAGCAGGAATATCAACAAAGGGCGGAGGACATACCTGAGAGTTCTCACAGAGGTGAGGAGCGAGGAGGTTATGATTTTAATGATGGACTATTAGCCCTCAAGGAGCGAGTACAGCGGCAACATGATGAAATCCGAGCTTTCAAAATGGAGCAGCAACGTAGAACGTGGCAGCCGACAGGCGGCAAGAGGAGCTCCTCAAGATGATGCGACATATGACCCAGTGGCACATGTCTCAGGGCCACTATCCACTGCCACCCCCACAGTGAGTCAGGTCAAATCCACACTTTTCTTTATTGAAATTCTATCTTTCCTTGTTTGCGATATAATTTCATTCAAGTTTGGGGGAAGAGATAGTTCATTTTGATATGAAGGGTGTGGAGAGAATTTGTTTTTTGCATTTCATATAGTTGCATGTAGAGCATTTAGGTTGCATTGCATTAGACGTACGTTTACAGTTTTAGCACGTTTATTGCTTTAGTAGTTTTTAAGGGAGTGAGTAAACCGTTTTTGTGGTGTGCGTTGCGACTTGGGGGATAATTTGAAAAAATTTGTCTTTGTTTTGATTGGGTGTTGAGTGCGAAGTGATCGGCTGAGAATGGATGATATAGAGCATGTGAATAGTGAAAACATGGATGTTATGCTTTGATTTACAAATATGCAAGCCTATGAGCTTTTGAGCCTTTACTGGTTTCTTATATGCAGTCTTGTTTGTTGATTTGAGTGTATCATTCATGTTCATTAGCATTCTAGAACTTGCTCGTATCTCTGTCAAGGCCACATGTTGTATGTGATTTGTGAAAATGATTTAAGGCCATTTTTTGTTAAGCCTTTTGCCTACCAAATGATATTGAATTCCCTAGTTAGCCAATTTGAGTCTGATGCCTAATTTTTTGATAGCCACATTTTAAGCCTTAACTTGATATATATGTTACCTTAAACTTGAGCGTATAACATTGAGTAAGGGGTTGAATGAGGTTGAAATGGATGAAATCAAGAATTTAGATTATTATACGAGGGTTGGTTTATGGGAATAAAAGAAAAAGGAGGAAAATAATGAACACTCATGAAAGAGTCGAAAAAAAAGAGAAGAAAGAAAAAGAAAAAAAAAATCGACTTTATGGATGAGTTACTATGAATGAACTTGTAGGCTGGGGATCCTAATGTGAGGTGAAAAAATTTTGAGATCTATAAAGGAAAAAGAAAAGGGGATATGAGAAGTTGATGAAAACGAGGGGTGATTTGAGTAGCATATTGAGTTTAAATGAGGATGATTGATTCGAATGAAAGATGTGCTTACCAGTCTATACGCTCGAGTTTGAGTCACTTTATCAATATTTCCCTAACCTAACCAATGAGCCTTTATTACAACCAAATGAAAAAGTCCCTTTTGATTCATGAATTGCATACACTTTAGTTGCATAGATTTGAGACGATTTGCAAGCTTATGGTAATTCTTCATGATTGATATGATTTGAGCGTAAACACGTTCCTTACACACTTGAGAGGAGAGCATACACTTGATCAGCAAGAGTCGTGATTCAAAGCATTTGCCATGGTTTTATTGAAATGTGTTCTATGTTAGATATTTGAGGTTTGGTTGATTCATTGCTTGATGCCTATGGATAAGCAGCATGAGTTTTGTTGTGTTGTTCCTGATTATTGCATTTCATTCCTCTCACTTGTGTTTTGTCTTATTTATAAAGCATGGACCGGGACTATCAACGGTTTAAGTTTGGGGGTTTGATTAGTGTGAGTTTTGCATGTATTTTGGGCATAATTGTGGGTATAATAGGTTGATAAATATGCATCAACTCAGTAAAATGGGTCGTGTTCTCATATTGTGGAAAAGATATTATGCTTTGCTCATTTTGCAGGAATTAGACGATAATTGTAGCACTTTTGTGGCAAATCGGAGCATTGCAGTAAAGGACCGTCAAGAATCGAGCGAATACGTGAAGTTTGGAGCTGAACCGAGAAGAGATTAGATAAACCGGGCAAAATATGGCCATGCACAGTCAGCCTGTGCGCATAGGCACGGCCCGTGCAGGTGCAAGACAGAAGAATTGGAGGTTCGCAATGATGCACGGGCAGGTCGTGCGTAAGTGCACGGGTAGGTCCTGTGTAAGCGCACGGCGCGTGCATCTGATCAAGAGAAAAAAGGAGCTATGACTTGACGCACGGGCCGGTCATGCGTAAGCGCACGGCCCGTGCGTCTGTGTGAGATTTGACAGTTTCAATTCATATTTACTTAGGTTTGGTGCAAAGAGATTAAAAAGAGAGAGGAGGCAAACCCGAACAAGGACACACTCACTTTTACCCTACAAAGCAGAGAAAAGAGCACCCTTCTACTGGAGGAATCGAGAGAAAGATCGAGGTCTCATCCACGCTTGAGGATTGAAGATTGATTGAGAGATCATCGATATCCCTGAGTTTTCTTACTCCATTGTATCTTTTATTTCACTTAGTTTGATATGAATATGAATAATTTGTCTATGAGTTGTTTATACCCCTTGTCCGGCTAAATACATTGTGATTCTGGGGTTTGGGATTAGGTTAATTGACTCATGTTTGATGTTTAATTTGAATTGAAGTTATTATTTCGAGCCCTATTCGAGTACTCAGTTTTATTCTTGTTTTATCATATGGCCAATAGTTTAACTTGCTTGATGTATTGATTCATAATTCGAGAGATGAGTTTCAATACTAGATCTTGAGTGTTTGACATGAATATTTTGCATGATTGAGAAGTTTGTGAGTATTTGTGAGGATAACTGATCTTTTATACTTTTGGGAGTTGTTTATCTTATGTTGAGTAGAGATGCTAGCATAGATAATTGAATCAATGTTTTATTGTGTCTCGAGAGAGAGGATAAAATACTTTTGTGATCGTATGTTAGGAATTTTATTGTTTAGATTTTGATGAATGCCATGTAAAACTTAGAATAGAAAGTTGGCTCCCCAATTCTTGCTTTGAAATGTATTGTAACAATTAGAGCCGGCCAAGCCGAGTTAAGTCGCCTACGCTCCAACTTGCAAGAAGACAATCGAAGGCTTGAAGGAAAACTGTGTGAGAGTGAGTACAACAAAGAAGAGCAGACAGAACTCGTGAAGAAGCGGTGAGATGCGGTGAGTGAAACATCATCAAGTCAACTCAAGAGAAGCAAGTCTCAAGATGAAGTGTGAAGAGTCATCCAATGATTGGAAGTCGACTCTAAGTCACCTGGGAAAGCGAGGAAATGCGATCAAGTCGAGATAATCGAAAAGGAACCGTTATTTAAATCAAGAGATTTACTTAAACAAGTAATATCTCCATACTACCTTTCTTGGAGTGCTCGATCGAAAGCGTGCAAAGAAATGAACCAATGGGAAGCATTACACCGTGTCGAACTCGAAAAGGTGATAAAAACATTTCATACGAGGAAATGGCAATTCCAAGAATCGCACACCAACGATCGCAAAGTGATTTTCAAAAATGAGCCTATCTCTTCAACGGGCAAATTTTTGAAAGTTCACTATAAAAGGCCGAGGAGTTTGATTGAGATAAAAAGATGCGTGGATGACACACACGTGAGATATACAAGCTTATCAAAATTGAAATATTCTCAATCCTCAAGCCTACATCTCGAAGAACATCAATCCAACACTTACCCGTGAAGGAAAGAGAACTTCAATCGTTGAAGAGAAACTATCGAAAACAAGGGGTCTACATTCCAAGAAGGATTGTAGGAAGGTTCAAGGTCGAACCAAGTCTTAAGCTTTTGGAGGGCTTCGTGATCAAATCCAAAGTGCTTGAGCAAGTGAGTCGTAGTAGTAAAGGCAAATTGCCTGTGAAGCCGAGTCGTGCAGAAGCCGGTGAGTGATCAAGGCGTCTCGCATCGAGTCCCAAAGGATCAAGTCATTTGTTGTGATCAAGACTTGTATCTCGGATTTACCACTTTGTAAACCGATCATTACTTAGTGGATTCCTCCAGGAGTTGGAGAAGAGAGAGTAGAAGAATTACCCCATCTTCGAACCTCTATAAAAACTTTATTGTGTCATTTACATTTCAAAGCATTTAAATTTCTCGCACTTTTAATTGCTTATATCTCACGTGATAAATTTGCTATCCATTTGATAAACTATAAGTACTAAATCAAGTCAGTAAAAACTTGCTTAATCAAACTTAAGGGTGTTAAGTCTTCCATTGAAAAACAAAACCACGGTGAAGTCAAATTATAGCCAATGGTGAGTTACTCTACTAATGACTCAAATTGAGTGCATTAAGAGATTGACTCTCTTGAGTGACTAATTCGATGTCCATCAAGGACACAATGTAGAACTCAGAGATTTAAAAGGCCTAAATCGAAAATTTGGTAAGGTTTATTCAACCCCCTTCTAAACCTTACACTTACACCCCTTGGGACCTACAAGTGGTATCGGAGCGGTTGGTTCATTGAACCCTCCGCACCGGTTCTTGAACTAGATCTCCAATCTTTTCAAAAGTCCGCTTTAGTACTTAGCTTTCAAAACTCTTTTCTATCATTAAAAATTATTATCATGGAAGCAAATCTAACACGCATTCCTATGTTCACTATTGAAGAATTTGATGATTGGAAAATTCGTGATGAGGCTCATCTATCAAAGCATTACATGATGAGATGTGGATAGTGATAGAAGATGGGCCTCTGCAAATATTAAAGGTGAACACGGTTGTCGAAGAGTTACTGGTGAAGGGGAAGAAGATCGAAGACCCGGACCAGTCATGGTTGAAAAACCAAGAACCGAGTGGACAAATGATGACAGAAAAAAGATACAACTGGACAATGTAGCCAAGGACATTCTTTACAAAACCTTGGATAAAGCCATGTTCAACAAAGTCAAATCTTGCAAAACGGCTAAGGAAATCGGAACAAGTTGACTTTGATTTGTGAAGGTTGAGCAAATCAAAGAAAACAAATTATCGATGGTCGCATTGTCTGAAGTTTGAGAACTTTAAAATGATCTCGGAGAAAACTTGGATCAATGGATGCTCGATTCTGAGAAATCACAAATGAGTCAGTCTACACTTGGAAAGGAATATACACGAAGGAAATGTGTATGAAGATCCCGAAAAGTCTTCGGTGAATGGGAGATGAAGGTCATGGCATCGAGACATTCCATGGACCTATCAAAGACATCCAATCACGAGTTATTCTCGGACCTCAAAGCCTACGAGTTTGGTGAGAAGGAAAGACCAGGAAGAGAGGCAATTTGTACCCAAAACAATTTGCTCTAGTTGTCAAAGACGGAAGGAGAGCCGAGGTCAAAGAAGCAATTGACCCGGAAGAAATAGCCCTAATGGTTAAAAGATTTAACAAGTTCTTTAACAAGAACTACAAGAGAGAAAGGGTGAATCCTCCGAAGACACTCGGCTCCTCCAAATCAAGGGATGATAGGCCAACCAAGAGAATGGATCATCAACAAGTTGAGTATCAAAGGGCGACAACTCAAGAATAGAAAGAGTGATCAAAAGGCTGAATATCTATGTTGGAATTGTAGACAACCAGGTCACTATGCCATTGATTGCTCATATCCCGTAGTCAACAAGTACGAAACGAAGAAGAAAGAAAGGTCTTCGAGAGAAAGAAGACAAGAGAAGAAAAAGGCAATGATGGTGCAGAGATTCCGAGACGACCCAAGTCAAGAGAGACGGTGACTCGAGAGCAAAGTGAAGTGACTACTCAAGTGACTCACGAAGAGAAGCCTTGATCCGCTTAATGGCCAAAGAACAAGATCAAGAAGATGAGGTACAATCTAACTCAACAAGCTCGGACACTAGTGATAGTGATGTGACACACACACTTCATCACCCACCGATCTTTATGATTCATTAGGCAAAATGATGAAAGATTTTGAGCACATTAAAACCTCACACACACTTTGTTGAATGAGGAAAAAGCGACCTACTCAAAAATCAAAACTCAAAGCCGACTAAGGAGCCGAGTACTCTAAGTCAAATAGTGATGAGAATAAAAGTTTAAAAATTTGAAAATGCCAAATTAATAGCGAAATTGCTGCTATAGAAAAGAGGAGAATGACCTCAAAAATGTTATTGCCTCATTCACTAAGGCATCTAAATCATTGGATGATCTTATTATGAGTCAAAGAGAATATGGAGACAAGACAGGCTTAGGATTTAATTCCTTTGTGCCATGTCAAACCTCAAGAGTAACTTTGGAAAAAGGATCTTCAAGTCATGAAGAGTCGAAAAATCCAAAACTCTAAATGATGCACACACTTTCAATCCAAAGCACAATGCTAAGCAAACTGGCCTTGGTTACAAAGGAAAAGGAAAAATGACCCAGTTGAGAGTCTTTGAAAGGGCAGTGAGAAGAGATTGGTATGAGTCCCTCAATGAGACTCCAAAAGAAAATACTCTGTAAAGAAGAAGCGAGCTACCAAAAATCCCGGAGAAGAAAACTCATAAAAGAAATACACATGATGGGAATGGTAGAAAATATCCAAGCAAGTCGATGGAACAATGTGAACTATCGGCCTAGACTTATGGAATACAAGCCCAAATGGCAAAGGCCTAGAACTCAACAAAGGCCATTCCAAAAGCATAAGAGCTTTCATCGGCACACATATGCACCTAGGCACTACACTCAAAGACACCACAATTACCCAAGAAAGGCAATTGCTAAAACACATATGCAGGCATACGGACAAAAGAGACAAATTTTGTATGAACTAGACTCCCCAAGCAATTTGCGAGAATTGATTATGATTATGGCACCGATAGATGGCAACCTCTTAGAGTCAAATCATTTGGCTATAGGTTGGTTGGATCATCTTATAATTCTAACCCCTCGGGACCCAGACAAGAATGGGTACCTAAAACTTAATTTCCTTGATTGCGGGTTCAAGGAGCAGTGAGTGCCAAGGAAACTGGTACATGGATAGTGGTACATTCCCGGACACATGACAGAATTAAGAGAAATCTGTCAAAATTCAAGGAAGTCAAAGGAGCAAAAGTCATATTTGGAGGAAATGAAGCTCTGGTGAAATAAGAGGCCTTCGGATCCATCAAAAGAAATGGTTTAGAAATCACGAGATGTTGCATATGTTGAAGGACTAAACTTCAATTTACTAAGCATCATCAACTCTGCGACAAGGGCTACAATGTTGGATTCAACATGGGAATATGCCAAATCAAAAATGTTGAATCTAATGAAGTTGTCTTTGCAAGGATGTAGACAGAAAAATATGTATGTAGTGGATTGGTCAAGCTGCAACACCCAAAGTCTACTAGCAAAGAGCACAAATTTGAATCAAGTTAGGTGTGGCACAAAAAGTGAGTCACCGAACTTCAAAACAATTAATAAGCTAGCAAGAAGTCATCTTGTAGAAGGACTTCCGGACTCGATATACAAGAAAGAAAGTATATGTGATGCATGTCGGAAGGGAAAACAAATCAAGTCGTCATTCAAAGAAAAGACATGCCCATCCTCAACAAGAATATTGCATCGCTTCATATGGATCTATTTGGCCCGAGTGGAACCAAAGCAAGCATAAGTGGAAAGAAATACACCTTGGTGATAGTAGATGACTACTCAAGATATACATGGACAATATTCATGTGCAAGAAGAAAGAAACTCTACAAAAGCTACCACGGTGATGAAGAGAATACAAAATGAGAAAGAGTCAAACCATTATCAAAATAAGATCAGGATAGAGGAACCGAGTTTGTCAATGGAATAATAACTCAAGATCTTGTATTGAGAATGGTATTGGTCATGAACTATCACCGCAAGGACTCCACGGTGAGAATGGAGTTGCGAGAAAGAAGGAACGAGAACCCTCAAGGAAGGAAGCAGCAAGGACCATGTTAGTCAAGCGGGGGTTACAAAAAGATTTTGGGTCAAGCAATCAACACGACTTGCTACACCCAAAAAGGATGTATGATAAATAGGCGGTGACAAAGACTCCCTATGAGATCCGGGATAGGAAGAAAACCAAATGTTGCATATTTCAGGATATTTGGATGTAAATGCTTCATCCACAATAATGGCAAAGACAACCTAAAGGCTTTTGATGCTAAAGCAAGTGATGAGGGTATCTTCTTAGGATACTCGGTGAAAGCAAAGCCTACTGAGAATACTCAACAAAAGAACTATGGTTCTGAGAAGAATCCATTCATGTAGTATTCGATGAGCCAAACATAAATGGAGAAGACATTGAAGAGTCGGTGATAAGTGAAACATCCAACCTTACTGAAGAGTCCCTATCAAGCCGAAGCAGAATTATCAATTGGAAGAAGATGAGATAGTGAATCTCAAAAAAATTTGGAAAATCTGCGGTGAGTGATCACGAGGAGCCGACCACAAAGAACACGGTACCGCAAGTCGCCCGAATCCTAACTTACTTCAACCTGACGTAAGATGGCCGAGAAACCATCCACGAGATCTTGTCATTGGAGACATGAGAGAAGGTGTCAAGACAAGATCGAACTCAACAAGAAGCAATGTTCACATGCTTCATCTCGCAGATAGAGCCCAAAGATGTGTCACAAGCATTGGATGACACACATTGGATTCAAGCTATGCAAGAAGAGTGAATCGGTTTGAGAGAAATAAAGTATGGGAATTAGTACAAAGACCCATACATCAAAATGTTATTGGAACCAAATGGGTATTCGAAATAAGATGAACGAGGAAGGTTACGTGGTAAGAAACAAAGCAAGATTGGTAGCCAAAGGATATTGCCAAGAAGAAGGAATAGATTTTGATGAAACATTTGCTCCTGTAGCAAGATTGGAAGCTATAAGGATGTTTCTTGCCTATGCAGCTCACAAAAACTTCATTGTATATCAAATGGATGTAAAAAGTGCATTCCTAAATGGATTATTGGAAGAAGAAGTGTATGTTGAACAACCTCCAGGATTTGAGCGGGGAAGACTCTTGGAGATAAAGTGTACAAACTCAAGAAAGCCCTGTATGGATTGAAACAGGCACCCGAGAGCATGGTATGATACCTGTCACAATTCCTAAGCGAAAATGGATTCACTAAAGGAAAAGTAGATAGAACACTCTTGAGAATTCAAGACAAGAAGAGTATCGCTTGTTCAAATATATGTGGATGACATCATTTTTGGATCCACTAACAAAGAGTTTGTGTGAAAAATTCTCAAACCTCATGCAAAGTAAATTTGAAATGAGCATGATGGGAGAGTGACATTCTTCCTTGGACTTCAAGTGAAAGCTTGCCTAAAGGATGGAACCTTCATAAGCCAAACAAAATACACGAGAGATTTAATGAAGAAATTTGGTATGGAGGAGAAGTCTTACGTAAAAATACCAATGAACATATCATCAAAATGGACATGGATGCGGATGGCAAGCTGTAGATCAAACAAGATCTGAGCACTTATTGGATCACTGCTCTATCTCACAAAGCAAGCAGGCGGACATCACCTTTTTTGTAGGTGTATGTCAAGATTTCAATCTGCTCCAAAAGAGAGCCATATGACTGCAGCTAAGAGAATATTGAGATACTTAAAAGGAAACCAAGAAGTAGGGCTATGGTATCCAAAGGAAGGTGGATTCAAGCTAATTGGCTATTCAGACTATGACTATCTTTGGATGCGAGTGGGACAGAAAAGTACTTCGAGGCACATGTCAAATGCTTGGAAACAGACTAATTTCTGGTTTAGCAAGAAACAAAACTCAATAGCCACTTCTACAGTGAGGCAGAATACATAGCTGCTGGGCGGCTGTTGTGCCCAAATCCTATGGATGAGACAAAGCAGTGAGAGATTATGAAGTTGAAGAAAAAGAAATTCCGATCATGTGTGATAACACAAGTGCAATTGCAATCACTCAAAATCTGTGTTGCACTCAAGAACAAAACATATAGATGTCAGATATCATTTCATAAGAGATCATGTTGAAAAGAAGGACATTATCTTGGAATATATCTCAACCGACAAACAACTAGCCGACATCTTCACAAAACCATTATGTGAGTCAAGATTTGAAGAACTCAAACATGAGTTGGGGCTAATTGAGCTAAGCCGAGACACGTAAGAGTCAAAGAAACGAAATGGAACAGAAAAGAAGGTGAAAAGGAGGCTGAAAACAAAAATTAGCTCAATAAATCAATTTACCATATCGGAAAAGTCACTATACCAAGTCGGTGATAGTGAGTCACTAAGAGAAATGTGAGAAGCGAGTTAAATCGGCTAAGAGATAATTTGAATAACTTATGAGCAAAGAGACAAAAACGCGGTCGTTTTTGACTAAGCGGGAATGTTTTAAGAGACACGTCGGCATAATGATGATGTGTACGGACATAAAGCCGCACACAAAGCCTATGATTGGATATAAATCTTGCCGCATTAAATACGAGACATGAATTTGCTCAATATGCGTGCAAAATCAAGCCGTTGATTTCGATCACGATTCAAAAACCGTCCGCACGTCCTTTCATAAACCATATTTAAACCATTTTTCGTCCGTTTCTCTCACACTTCTAAAAACTGTTCAATCTCTCTCTCAAAAAGCAAAGGCAAAAACTCTCGAAACCCTATCAATCTTCAAATCAAATTTGAATTTTTCCTTGAAATTATTCTCGAGAAATGGCACCAACGTATAACTTTACCAAGTTGGGAAAACAAATCCACACCGGTTCGACCGTGGATTTCGACGGAATGGTGAAGCAGGGTCCGACGACACCCTGGTGAAGAAAATCGTGAAGAAGTTAGAAACGTCGGATCAAAACCGTTTCTAACACTGGAGTATCCTATGACCTATGTGGAGGAGGTCGCACAATTCTACGTGAATGCTTTGAGATTCACGATGAAAGAATCAAGTCATCATCATTCACGGGAAGCGGTGACTATCACGGCCAAGGATTTGGTGAATATTGCTCACTACCCCAGAGGAGCATCCGAAATCAAAGAGGCGATGTAAACTTGGTCAAGCATGGAAAGAAATAGCCAAGTCCGGCGTTCTTTGATAAAATAATATACACAAAGCAAACAAGAGATCGCTAAAGGAGGACTATCACAAATTGTTGGATATCGTTGCCAAGTGTATCGACATCAAATTTTGACTTTGATCAATCAAAGGCAAAATTGATTGTGATGGCTGCAATAATCGAAGAAAAGAAGATAAACAAGGCTGAGTTTATCTACGGGGTTTCTGCGAACGTGGGGAACAAGTCCTTCAAAGAAGATGGGTCATTTGGAGGATCTCGGGATATGGCACGGTGATTGGGCGGCTATTGGAGGTGAAAGGAGTACCTCTTAGACATGGGAAGGCCTTCCATGTTAACAAGAGGATGTTGAGCAAATCTCTCGGGTGCTCGAGGAAGCGCGTCGTCACGCCAAGAGAGCGACACGGTGAGGGGAATCGGTGACCACCCGAAGACACATTTGCTTCCTCTCCAACCAAGAAGAAAATTTGCCCTGCAGCTACCAAAAAAGTCTCTTTGCCCCTGCAAAGCAAAGAAAACCAAACAAGCACGCCCCTGCAGAGAGTCACCGCCCCTGCAGAGTCACCGCCCAGCGCCGTGTCACACTGCCCCTGCGGTCGAGAAGGACTCACAAATTCCTTCTCGACGATCGTCAAAAGGAGGAGATCGACAAGCCTAGACGGCGGCTCCTCGAAACAAACACAAGCACGGCCCAGCCGCCCAAGACTCGAGAGGACACCGCCCGAACTGTAAATTCCCTGGTACAAACCGGAGAGACGAAGAAGACTCGTCAAGCGGATCGCACAAGAGAAACCGGTGAGTCGGCTACTCGGCTAAGCACAGATACAGGAGACTATCGAAGAAGTAGAGTCTCCGGATGTAATTGATGAAACAGCCAAGTCTATTTGAAGGTGATCGTGAGAGGCAACCAAGACACGGTGTAGTTCATACGGTGAAACTCAAGAAGAACCAGCCCAAGCGAGATAGTGATGTAATGATCCTATCTCCACCTTACCCGGACATCCAAAATCGTCTGCGTGAGTGGAGAAAATGGAAGTGAAAGCAGTCAAGGGAACAGTTCCAACGGCTGAATTCATAGAAGAAGAAGAAGGCGCGAATTTCCTGGATTATCTCGTGCTGCCGGCTCTAGATGAAGACAATCGCATGGATATTCTGCAGATCTACAAGGACAAGGAGAGAGAAAAGCAAGTGAAGTCAAGCACGAAAAGGCAAGTACACGCCCTATCTCGTGAAAGACTAACAACACTTCCATCCTCTCCTTGATGTCTTCTCCGAAAGTGATGAGGAACCCGAGAATTCGCCCTACGGAAGAATTGCGGATGCGGCAAGCATTGCATGAATCAAGAATCCTTCACGAGCAAAGACCGATGGAGGACCAGGAGAGTCCTCCGAACACACCGAAATCGACCCAATGGGAGTGGTTCAAATAAATAGCCACGATGTTCTTTGCTACCACTTCCCGGCCTAACTCGGAAGAAGGCGATAAGGGAATTGGCGATGGCGGGCTAGTGGGGATCCCGATCGAGCCAACCCCTATTGAAGGTGTGCCACCACCGCCCCAACGGCTGAACCATCAATTGCAACAGCCGGGAGTTTGGAGACGAGTAACCCCACTCCAAGTCACTCGGTGGTGCGCCGGTGAGGGGAAACTCCCTCCACCGCTGCGGCAAGGTCGGAGGATGTGCAGATGACTCCACAAAGAATGTAGGAGGCGAAGCAAAAGACACTCAAACACAAGAAGAACAGCAAGTTGCCACCAACGAAGCTCAGGCGATTGAGCTGTCTCACCGAGGTGCCAACGGCTCGAAGGCTAAATGACGCGCGATGCGATCGAGGCACGAGGAAGGAACAGCCCTGGGAGTTAACACTCAGGCGATGAAAGCGCAATCCATGGGGTTGAGACTCCAATAGATGCCACTGTAGAAGACCCTAAGACGGTGACCGACATCGAAAGGGAAGGCCCCGCAGCGAGAGAGACTGGCTTTGGAGGAAATGAAGGCCACGGGAGGTTGAGACTTCAGGGTAACACACGGAAGTAGAGAACATCCCTCCCGCAACCATCGATCCATCCGAGAAGGAGATCGGCGCACTTCATGATTCCCAGGACAACCACGATGTCACCTTTCTCGAGATCGAAGGCGAAGAAGAAGCGAGTCAACCCCATGACAAATCCAAAAGACTCGGTGCGGATGTTCCGGCACGAGCAAGTCGATCCCAAGACTACTCGTCGGACCTTTAATTTTGATGATGAGCCACCAATGGAAATCTCATCATCGTCCGATGACGCTCGATAAAGGCCGAGGACGATCTCTGAAAAAGGAGAAATCACCGAGACCAACGGTGTTAAGACAGTGAGGCTCGGCAAGCCGAGCTCTTGCACCACAAAACCCGGTGAACAGCGATCTTTGCTCCGGCTCCTCAAGCTACAAGTGGATCGATTCCCAAAAGAACTTCACGCCCACCGCTTATCATCGAACAAATCCCGGATGGCGGTGATGAATCCTTTGTGGAATCTTTCCTTTCTCACTTTGGAGATACGAGAACTCCACGAAGAGTCGAAAATGAGCAAGCACGCTATCACAGACCAGCTCTGTTTTTCACTCGAGGCACCATTGTTCACCGATTTCGATTTCGACGTTGTATGGCCATCACCGTTTGTGAAGAATCAAATACGAGAAGTGTTCAAGGCACTCTTTCTTGAAGTTGAAAAGATGGAGAGGCATCGAGGCCTCCTGGATATGCGCTGGACAATCGAGATGCCAACCTTACGGTGACTTGAGAGGCATCACAGTTAGGGTAAGGGAATGGTGGCAACAAAGAAGCAATCAATGCGTGTGGAACAGTGAGATACTTGGACAATTATTCAAAAAGTTGTTGGTGTGGAGAGTGAAAATGTTGATGCGAAAACAAAGTCTGCGGGAACACATTGAACATATGCACGAAGCTCACACCGCCGAGATCAAGTCGCTGCGTGAGCGAAATGCAAATGATATACTGACGTTTGGAAGAACACATGACAAGAAAATTCAGCCTTCTCATGGGTGAGATGAAGCGATTTGTGAGAATCCAACGCTACTCGGTCTAAATTCCCGTGCAAAGATACAACGTGAGACTTGAAACAAAATTCAACCATCGGAGACTCGACTTCATGCTTGCCAAAGATGTTCCTGGGGTTCCTCTATCCTTTGATGATGCCAAAAAGGGGGAAGAGGAATACCTTAAAGCAAACAAAATCAATTTGAGAAGAAGAAAGGAGCGGTGACAAGGGAGCGGTGACAAGGAACAAATTTGAGAAGGGAAAATCGTGAGGAAATTTTGCAACTAAAGAAAGGAAAATCGAGGGGAAGGATCAAAGAATATGACCTTGATGATTGCACAAACCCCCAACAGGGGGTCACATCACGGTGACATTATAAGCGGCCAAACTCCCGTGACTCTGCCACTCCAACACACTTTGTATCTATAGCCGAGAAGAGAAAAGAAATTGAAGCGAGGGATGAAGGAGGTGGAAGGAAGAATGGATGCCAGGGTGATGAACATTTTGAAAGAACACGGAGGCATTCGGTTGAAAGAGACACGTATGCCATTTGGATGTCGGGATGAGCAAGATCGTTGACGAATTCAAAACGCTCGAATCGAAGGTTATTTTGCAAATATGTCCTTGGCTCAAGCTTGGGATCATCTTGGGAAAAGGGTCTCACACTATGTGAAGAAAGGACATGATGACAATGAGACAACGGCGATCACTCTGCTTGGTCACTCCGTGGGCACTCATTTGGAAAGAAGAAGGCCCCAAAGACTGAGATACGCCCAGGTAGAGGAAGAAGCATGGTGGAGGAAGAAGCTTGGACCTAGGCCTCCGCCCAAGAATATTGAATACGTAGATCCGGGAAAGAAAGGAGGGATCTCTTGGGCTGGGCTTGACCATGTGGCGAACTTGCAAGTGGCCAAAACCAACGCCGAGTATGCAAGAAGGATAGAAGAAGAAAACAAGAGACAAACTCGGCTATGGCGGGAGAGACAGGAAAGAATAAGGAGAGATAAAGCCGCCGAGGGAAGGCGTATGAGAAAAAAAGAAGGCGGTGATGACGAGAAGAAGAGAAGAAGAGAAGAAGATCTTGATCAAGATGAAAGAAGGAGACAAAAGGAGATGAAGTGTTCTTTGTCCAACCCTTCGTGTATTTTATATGTAAATACATACAATGTAAGTCTTTACGTAATAATGCTATAAATATTTTTGAGACAATTACATACTCGATACACCTTGTAAATGTGATTGTGTTAAGTACAAGAATGATATGATCAATAAAAAGATTGATTATGCGCATACATTCTATGTCAATACACTATCTCAGTATGTATCTTTGTTATTTGCATCGTTGTATGATTTAAGTTTTGGCATCATCAAAAAGGGGGAAATTGTTAGGAATTTTATTGTTTAAATTTTGATGAATGCCATGTAAAACTTAGAATAGAAAGTTGGCTCCCCAATTCTTGCTTTGAAATGTATTGTAACAATTAGAGGCCAAGGTGAGTTAAGTCGGCCTACGCTCCAACTTGCAAGAAGACAAATCGAAGGCTTGAAGGAAAACTCATTGTGAGACATTTGAGTACAACAAAGAAGAGCAGACAGAACTCGATGAAGAAGCGGTGAGATGCGGTGAGTGAAACATCGATCAAGTCAACTCAAGAGAAGCCAAGTCTCAAGATGAAGTGACGGAAGAGTCATCCAATGATTGGAAGCGACTCTAAGTCACCTGGGGAAAGCGAGGAAATGCGGTCAAGTCGAGATAATCGAAAAGGAACCGTTACGTAAATCAAGAGATTTACTTAAACAAGTAATATCTCCATACTACCTTTCTTGGAGTGCTCACCCCTTAAGCGTGCAAAGAAATGAACCAATGGGAAGCATTACACCGTGTCGAACTCGAAAAGGTGATAAAAACATTTCATACGAGGAAATGGCAATTCCAAGAATCGCACACCAACGATCGCAAAGTGATTTTCAAAAATGAGCCTATCTCTTCAACGGGCAAATTTTTGAAAGTTCACTATAAAAAGGCCGAGGAGTTTGATTGAGATAAAAAGATGCGTGGATGACACACACGTGAGATATACAAGCTTATCAAAATTGAAATATTCTCAATCCTCAAGCCTACATCTCGAAGAACATCAATCCAACACTTACCCGTGAAGGAAAGAGAACTTCAATCAGTTGAAGAGGAAAGCTAAAACAAGGGGTCTACATTCCAAGAAGGATTGTAGGAAGGTTCAAGGTGAACCAAGTCTTAAGCTTTTGGAGGGCTTCGTGATCAAATCCAAAGTGCTTGAGCAAGTGAGTGTAGTAGCAAGGCAACCGCCTGTGAAGAAAGCGAGTCGCACGAGAAGCTTGGTGAGTGATCAAGGCGTCTCGCATCGAGTCCCAAAGGATCAAGTCATTTTGTTGTGATCAAGACTTGTATCCGGACATTACCACTTTGTAAACCGATCATTACTTAGTGGATTCCTCCGGGGAGTTGGAGAAGAGAGGAGTAGAAGAATTACCCCATCTTCGAACCTCTATAAAAACTTTCTTTGTGTCATTTACATTTCAAAGCATTTAAATTTCGCACTTTTAATTGCTTATATCTTTGATAAATTTGCTATCCATTTGATAAACTATAAGTACTAAATCAAGCTGTAAAAACTTGCTTAATCAAACTTAAGGGTGTTAAGTCTTCCACGAAAAACAAAACCACGGTGAGTCAAATTATAGCCAACAAATTTGAGTTACTCTACTAATGTACTCAAATTGAGTCATTAAGAGATTGACTCTCTTGAGTGACTAATTCGATTGTCCATCAAGGACACGGTGTGTAGAACTCTCAGAGATTTAAAAGGCCTAAATCGAAAATTTGGTAAGGTTTATTCAACCCCCTTCTAAACCTTACACTTACACCCCTTGGGACCTACATCGTATTATAGGGAAGATAAATAATAACTTTGGTTTTGATTAATCGGATAACAAGAGGGAGATTAACTGAAACCATAACCCTGGAATCCATTCATCCACTCGATCTTTTCAATCGAAACTCTTTATTTTTTTCTTTTTATGATAAAATATTATCTTAGTTTTACAAAACAACAATCAACTTTCGATCGTCTAAATAAAAATAATAATATTATAATCTCAATACTTAGTGCATAAATTTATTAGTCTCTATGGGATCTACATTGCTTACTCTATCCAGGCCCGTACTTGACCATAGGCCTAAGAGGCTTGAGCCTAGGGCCCAAAAATTTGGGGGACCAAAAAGTTTTTATTACTTTTTAATAGGCCAATTTTCAGTTTTTTTAAGCTAAAAAAAAATCTGTTTTTTTCCTTAGCACACCAAATCCAAATAAGCTCCCAAATTTTTTTTAAAACTTTTTAATAGGCATATTTTCAGTTTTTTTGCCTTAGCCCAACAAATCCAAATAAGCCCCCAAATATTGTTTTTCTTTTTTTTTTTACTTTTTAATAGGCCCATTTTCAATTTTTTTTTTTTTTTGCCTTAGACCACCAAATCCAAATAAAAGTCTCAGTTTCAGTGTAATTAGAGAACAACAGGAAGCAACCAATAGAATAAATCTCAAGCCATCTGTTCTTCTTCTTCTCCAATCGCCAATCACCAATCGCCAATCACCAATCCTCAATCGTGATTTCATCATCTTCACACGGTCACTCCAGACTTCGGTTGTCGACGGTCAAAGGGCCCATTTTTAAAATTTCGCCTAGGGCCCTATAAATCACAGGTCCGGCCCTGACTCTATCTATTAACTACGACGTTCACTTGCTGTGAAGCTAACAATAAGGCGAACAACCATCGGCGCCTCCACCAATAAGTCACCACTATTCGACACCAACAACTATGCCCTTTGGAAAGACCGAATGAAATACTTTCTACAAGGTTGCGGTTTTGATAATTGGAATGCGGTTATTGAAGGAATAGCTCAACCAACAAAGACATTGGAAGATGGAACTACGGCCCTAAAGAGCTTCAAGGAATTCGATGAAAACGACAAGAAGGCATTCTCTCTAAATGGTGAGGCTTTGAATATTTTGCATTGCTCACTCACCGCCACCGAGTACAATCACACCACCCATACCTGAAAGTTGTACAAAACAGAGAACAAACTGTGGGGTTACGGAGGGGTCGACTGGTGTGGTCGACCAGTGCCTGGGGTTTTCAATCTTCAGTTTTGGTCTCTGAGTCGAGGGGAACCGATCGAACACAAGGGGACTGGTCCAACCCCTGGTCGACCAGTCCAACCCCCTAGTCGACCGGTCCACCCCTAGGGCAATCCGTGTTTAAATAATCTCAACGTATTTTTTGTATTAGAAGTCGACCGGTCGTCCTAAAGTTTTATCAGCAGAAACTATCTGGTGCAGTAGATAACTTTTTATGAAATTGTGGGATTTTTTCTAACAGCTATTTTCTTGGATTATTTGGCAGTTCTTTTACAAATTTCACTCTTCTAGGAGGAGCCTATATTGGTATTCAAATCAAAGAGCTCTCCTATAAATACTTGAAGGCTTGAAGGATCAAGACACAACACAAGCATACAAACAACAAGCAAAAATTAGAAACCTCTTGTTCTTCACTTTCAACATACTTGTTGTATTTACTCTAAGCTTTACACTTGCATATAGTTGAAGATTTTGAAACCTAGTTTAAATTTGACATTGATTTTATAAGAAATTTAAAGTATTCCTTGTGTTATGATTAAAAATATATATTTTCAGATTTTGAATTTTTTTGGCTATAATGAACATCTCTCATATATTATAAGTATATACTCTAAAATTAAAAAATAAAATAAACTTGCCTAAGAGGTATGTGTTTGAAATTAAATAAATGAGATTTTAAATCTCAAAGTGAAGTGGATGAGATGAGTAATATTTGTATAATTTTGATTATCCACAACTTATATTTATAATTATATTTTTTAAGGGTTGGCATATATATTTCTATTGTAAAACTAAATAAATAAAAAATTAAAGAAAAATAATTTTACAGCAAAAATTACAATAACAATATAAAATAGTTAATACTAAGAATTTTGTGGCTAAAATGGAAAATTGGTTCCAAGAAGACAATACAAGAGAAACTAATTTTTCTTTAACATTTATTTATGCATTTATTTGTTTTTTGGAAATAAAGTTTTATAAATCTTAATACAATTTCTGTATTTTGGAAAAATAATCTTCATAAACTATGAGATAAAAAAATCTATTTTCGTTGTATATTATAATTAGATTAAATATAAAAAATCTATTTTATTGTAATTATTTTTCATTTATTGTGAAAATCAAAATTTATACAACCTAAATGCATTGTATTTCTATAACAATTTATTTTCATTTGATTTCTAAAAAATAGAAATGTAATTTTTATATTGTAATAAATTTAAATTATATGGAATTTTATTAATGTATTTATATGTTTTACATTTTTTATATAAAGATTATAATCAGATAAGATTCTATGAAATAATTTCATTGTTTTAAAAATTAAAATTACACATAATTTACCAATAATCATACAAAATATAATTGATGAATTATAAACTTCTAATAATGTGATAATATATATCCGTTGTATTGATAGTAGAAAAATCCAAGTCAGCCGACTCCAAAGACATCATTGAGAAGGAGGAAATTGCCTTGATGTTCAAGAGATTTAACAAGTTCTTCAACAAGAACTATAAGCAGATCAAATGAGAGTCCTCTAGAAGGCATTCAAATCCCTCTAAAGGAAAAGAGGAGAGAACCCCCAAGAGAGATGAGAAGAAAAGTAGAAGACTTGTGCATCAAAAGACACCGGTTTAAAACTGGTGTCAAATACATAAACTTTTAACATCAGGGCCTTACAAAGCGGATATTTTATCTCTAAGACACCGGTTTAAAATCGGTCTCTTTAAAGGAAACGACACTGGTTCTCAACCGCTGTCAAAAAGTTCAGACTTTTAACACCAGTGGCTCTAACAGCGGTTGTGTTACTAATAGACAGTGGATTAAAACCGGTGTCTATTAGCATTTTTGTAGTAGTGTTTGCAGTTGACTGCCCCTATCCACCAGTAAACAAATATAGAAATGATGATGAAAAAATGTCTCTAGAGAAAGAAGACAAGAAATAAATAAAGCTATGATGGCTGATGAGTCAGAGACGACCAAGTGCAAAGAAACAGTTGAGTCAGACAATAGTGAAGCTAACTACTCTTCAGACACTGAGGAAGAGGCATTAGTTTGTCTCATGGCAAAATAACAGGAAGATAAGGTAATCTCTAACTCATCTGATTCAAATTCTGATGATAGTGATCATAACATACACATATCATCACTTATAGATCTTTATGATTCATTAGGCAAAATGATAAAAGATTTTGAGCACATCAAATCCCCACACACACTTCTAAACGAGGAAAACAACCAACTCAAAAGCCAAAACTCACAGCTGACTGGAGAGCTTAGTACTCTAAGTCACATAGCTGATGAGAACAAAGAGTTAAAAGCTGAGATAACAAAGGTAAAAGCAGACCTTGCTTCAAAAGAAAAGAGAGAATAAGAGCTCAAAAATGTTATTGCATCACTGGGCAAATAATCTAAGACATCGGATGAATTGATGATGATTCAAAAAGAGATTGGAGACAAAGCATGTTTGAGATTCAATTCCTTTGTTGTAACGCCCGATTTGCAAATATATTTAAAAGTTATTTTTCTTTTAGGCGTTACTATTTTAACAATTTACGATTTGAAATCCAAATTATTATTGTATAACAAAATAGGAACCAAGTTTCTCCAAACCGACATTTAATATTCCTTTAAGATCTTAAGACCAACAACTAGTAATTTACATAAACTCCGTGCTCACAAACACAATTTTATCATAAATAAGTAGAGGACACAGTTTCAACACAAGTTTTGACTCACAACTCGACACATTACTTTTACAAAATATAAATTAGCCCATATTTAATTTAAACATAAAAATTAACTTCTTACATCATAAATAAAAGAAAATGGGAATCTTGGAATTATTAAGAAATGGTGGAGCCCACGTCGTCACATATACTTTGCCCTGTATCTGAAAATATTAAATAGTGGGGTGATGTGTTATGCACTACACTCGGTGGGGCACACTTAAGTGACTACGTAATTAATTACAAATAGCAGAGATACATCATACGTGGTATTTGTACGGACAAGCCGTAACTTTGTAATATATACGAGCTCATAATGTGAAGTGATCGTCACCACAACACATAAATATGTAACATGTACAGTACAACCGCAACATGGGATTCATGCAAAACATACTAATCATGATTAATTAAACAATCAATTTGCACTGAATAGCAAAAGTACACGGTTAAGTGTAAAGGTAACCCTACCTTAATGGCGTGCAGAATGGTAGTGCATGATGCAGATCCTAATTGTCATGCTCGATCTCGACTCCTACATAAAAATAGCATAAAATATCTTAGAAGCCCAAAATGGAAATATTACATTTTATCATAACTTAAATATACTAGGAAAAGATATCCCTAAAATTTGGGGGCATTTGGATATGAATTGAAGAAGTTAGGAGCGAAGCGGGCTATTAAAGGGCATTCAGAACTCGTTTATTGAATTTAGGTGATGGAAGAGTAATATTGGAATTTTAGATAACCCTGCATATAAGGAGGGTGTGATGAGGTTGTGGTTCGAATTTGGGCTCAACTGGAGCTCGTTTGGCCCCTTTCGGGTTTAAAACGAGAAAGTTAGGACTTGAGGAATTTTAAATTAAAAACTTGAGGGCATTTTTATAATATTAGAAAACCAGTTTAAAAATATTGGGGACTGATTTGGAAATTTGTACTAGCTACTTTGGGGTTAATTTGTAATATCTAAAGAGTTGATTTGGGTGGACTAAATTGAAACCATAGAAGGCTGAAATGAAGTTTTCAGAAAATGTAACCAAGCCCAATACTTATTCAAATTCTGTTTAGCCTCCCCCAAACTCCATTATCCCTCACCCTTTACCCCCAACACACACACACGCGCACACACATACACACACGCACACGCACACACCAGCACATACACATACACACACCTGCACACATACACACCTACACGCACACACCCGTACACACACGAAACACACACACACACCTGCACACACACAGATACACCTACACGCACACACACACACACACCTAACGGCAGAGCGAGAGGGAGAGGGAGAGAGAAAATGAGGGAGTGAGATAAAGATGGAATTTTAGTTGGAAATGGAAAGAAATAGGCAAAATTCGTCAAACTTTTGACTTCAATTCATAGAGTAATATAACTCCGATCATAAAATTGACTGAGGGGTTTTGAAGTACATAAAAAGACGAACAAAATGGTATATCACCCATCAATTTCTGACCAGTGGATCGTCGGGAATTAACGGCCGAAGTTGGCCCCGCCGGTGAGCTCGCGAAGGAGTTCGCAGAATTTTCTCCGGCAATTTGTCGGAGATCTAGAGCATGGATCTTGGCGTGGGAGGTGGTGTTAGAAACATCATGGAATGAGATTTTTAAAACTATAAGATTTTTGAAAATCTAACGGTCGGATCTCCATAGATCTAAAGTCAAATGTTTCGAATTTTGAACTTTTACCGCAATTTGCCGGCGATTGGAGCATCATATCGAAAATCCGACAACAGATTTGGAATGAGGGCGATGAAAGGGTTTGAATAATGTATGGTTTGTAAATTTCCACCGATGGCCGATGGCGGCGGCCGGCAGCGGCGGTGGCGGCAATTGGAGCTGGCCGGAAAGGTTGAGAGGGAGAGAGAAATGGTTTACTTCTTTTGGAAGTTTTCTATTTTTGGAAATTTCTTAATTTAGAAATGAACTATATATATAGTAAAAATGTGTTGATGGGCTTTTTGAATGGGTTTACTATTTGGGTCGGAAATACACTAAAATGAGGATCAATTATATTTTAATGTGGCTTGTAATAAATAGGGAGCCCCGTAACTTAATATTAGGTCTTTTATCCGGATTTATATTCTCGAGATAATAAATTCTTAACTTACTATAAAATCCCAAATAATAAAATTAACAATCTAGATCCTTAAATTTGCGAAAAATTTACTCTAAAATTCCGAGATTCAAAATTTAATGTCGGGTATTACACTTTTCCCCACTAAGAAAAATTTCATCCTCGAAATTTAAACATGACAAAGTCTTCACAAAATTTCAATACTTAAATGGTTTAAAATCTATGTGCATCATCAGTGATCATATCAAATTCCTTGGTGTTGTCTTTCTCAATTCAGTTTTACCAAAAATGTATCATTATCTTAAGTCTTAAACTATTCTGATTCATTGGGTGGATTACACTGCTATTGTTGTCACTACTGTCGTTAGTTCTTAACTTAGTAAGGTCGTGATTGGTTTTTTCTTATTACCAAAATCATACAAATTAGCTCTCTGTAACCGCTTGTGTATAAAACACCACTTATAGTGTTCATTCTCCTCGTGTGACACATAATTTGAACAATTATCATTCCTCGCTAACCCCAAGACATACTTCAAGTCCTTATGGCATACTTTTCTCCATACGAATAGTGTCACTAAAATTTTATGGCATGTACTGGCATTATTATTTCTATGTCAGGAGTCAGATAAATCTCATTACGTGACTTACTTGACCACAAAACTTCATGCTCTTGTGCATCAATTAAAACTTATTGGTTGGCTTTTCTGTTCACTTACGACTATACTCTTAATATGACCAACTTCGATTCCTCGTGTTGAAACAAAATATCTAAAATGCCACTTGTCTAGTTAGAATTTAAACTTCTTAAATCTACTCCAAAACTTCTCTCCATCGAGTGCCTCTTAGAAAATCATCATATATTTCTCATGTCATTCCTCAATCATCGAATAAAATAAAACATCGCATGTACATACCATAATAATTTACCCAAGTAAGAATGACACACTCAATTCCCCAGGTCCATAGATAATGTTGGTGCTTATTCAAAAAACAAATGACATCACGACAAACATAGGATGCACGTACTAGATCAATAAATTTATTCTTGATAGGTCAATGTTCTTAATTGTCACCATGTGACCAATCTTCAAATGTATACATGCGCATTTCCACTAATCAAACTAGTCATTGTAGTTTATGGTGATACACTGATCTAAATAACTTATTTTTCAATATCAGACCTATTATAGATTTCACTTGCCTATTTTGTGGTATACTGGGTATTTCATCCGTGTAAAATATTTTTATATATCATAATATTGATATGTCATCAATGGTAATATTCATTGACTTAGCGTTCATCATCTTATTCAAATAAGTCAAAAATCCTCATTGCTCATCATTCTCATAACTTTCACACCAAACACCATGCTTCTTGTTGTACTAACCTAAATTTCGCCCTACAGAGACAATCTCTTTCCCATCAAGCTTTTGAAACACTACCACTAGTTCGTCATATTTAATTACTACTCATTTCTCTTTAGGCAAAGGTAAACACAAAATACATCAAGATTTTTATACATTAAAATATACCAATAACCAATACACTCGTCATCGAATTTTTTTCTCCACAGATTAATACGTTTATTAGTCCTTATAAGCCCCTCAAATAGTACATTCACTTTCATAGTATATGTCCAATCTTACAGTCACATCCTTACTCCCAAAATCACATCACACAAAACAGTACGTTGACAATCCAACATTCAAATCACAAATAAGATCAAACATCAAATAATGTATCATCCAAATATTTCTGACTGTAATTCGTAGTCACTATCCCGACTTCCACACCATCATTACAATCATATATCAACCAAATGTTTATCTCAAAAATCCACAAATTATAAGCTTCTCAAACTATGCATGTCGCATATATATTGATCAGATATCTTAGACTACTCAAGTCCCAAAGTAACGTCAGAAAATCCGCATAATCCAAATAAGACCAATCCACATTTTTCATAAGTCGCACTAATATAGGTTAACACATGTCTCACAAATATCGCGATCAATACCCAAAACAGAAATACAAGCCTCAAATCTTACTCTACTCGAGTACAAACATCCATCAATCATCACGTTAAACTAATAACCCATGTATATCTCAAATTCATATAACCTTTTGCAGATAAATAACTAATCTAATCGTTAATAATACCAATAATATATAAATCAAATTCCTGATCCAGCAAGATCTCAAAATAACATCTAGGTCATTCATATGCAACACACAGATCAACTTTAATTATAATATCTCCAAAGTCAAGTTGCACAAGAGTACGTAAATCAAGATATCAAATCTTATCATAGTATCTTATAACATGATATTCATATGATAGCTAGTATTGTTACATCATCAAATAATTCTTCTAAGGCATCGTTAGCGGTGAAAGATCCACACTTCATCTAGTACATATATAATAACGTCCTCAAAGTAACAGTACAAAATACAAAGACTAGACTAGAGTTTATCGTGATCACATCTTAGAGCACTAGTTCTCTAGAGCTAATATGTCATGGCATGTAGTGAAGTTTGTAAAATCATGATGCATATATCATGTGAAAACCTTTTTATGAAAGGTAAACCATGTACTTGGTGTGAAATATTTCATGAAATAATAATTGTACAATCATGAGCATATTTGAATATATCATGGTGTGAGCAGACACGCTCCTTGCCGACGAAATTATGTCACACACGTTGGCCAAACACGAACAACATTGTGTCAAATAAGCAGAATTAGAGTCTAAAAGTCTGCAAAGACCCGACCATGTCCGTTCATCACATTTTGAATATGTAAAATACATAGCAATTTTGAGATTATCGTAAAAATGTAGGATGAAATCCTCATTTGAAACATAGCTTCACATATCACATGTTCATGGTGAAATATTGCATGTCATGGCATAACATGGGAGACGTAGTCTCCATCATAAGTTGTATATGTAACATGGCTTGAGATTATAGAACATGTGAATTTGCATATGAAATCATAGTCATGCGATGCATGCCTTTCAGGGCTTAGTATTACATGTCGACTTTGGGCCATGTTTACTCCATAAATCACCCCTTTTTTAAAAAAAATATTATCATCTCAATAAGTCTCGATACTCGAAATCCCATTTTGTACAAAGTTTTTGACTTGCAAGACACTTTAAAAAAAACCTCATATCATGTTCAGAACTATTATGAAACAAGTTTAAACGCACACAACTCTGAAAAACGGAATTTTATTTTGTATAAAGTCTCTAAATAACAAAAGTCGAATCACACCTAAAATTATTCTTACGGAAAGTTATTTTTCTTTTAGGCGTTACTATTTTAGAAATTTACGATTTGAAATCCAAATTATTATTTTATAACAAAATAGGAACCAAGTTTCTCCAAACCAATATTTAATATTCCTTTAAGATCTTAACACCAACAACCAGTAATTTACATAAACTTCGTGCTCACAGACGCAATTTTATCATAAATAAGTAGCGGACACAATTTCAACACAAGTTTCGACTCACAACTCGACACATTACTTTTTCAAAATATAAATAAGCCCACATTTAATTTAAACATAAAAATTAACTTCTTACATCATAAATAAAAGAAAATGGGGATCTTGGAATTATTAAGAAATGGTGGAGCCCAGGTCGTCACATATACTTTGCCCTGTATCTGAAAATGTTAAATAGTGGGGTGAGTGTTTTGCATTACACTCAGTGGGGCACACTTAAGCGACTGCATAATTAATTACAAATAGCAGAGATGCATCATGCGTGGCATTTGTACGGACAAGCCGTAACTTTGTAATATATACGAGCTCATAATGTGAAGTGATCGTCACCACAACACATAAATATGTAACATATACAGTACAACCGCAACATGGGATTCATGCAAAACATACTAATCATGATTAATTAAACAATCAACTTGCACTGAATAGCAAAAGTACACGGTTAAGTGTAAAGGTAACCCTACCTTAATGGCGTGCAGAATGGTAGTGCATGATGCAGATCCTAATTGTCATGCTCGATCTTGACTCCTACATAAAAATAGCATAATATATCTTACAAGCCCAAAATGGAAATATAATATTTTATCGTAACTTAAATATACTAGGGAAAGGTATCCCTAAAATTTGGGGGTATTTGGATATGAATTGAAGAAGTTAGGAGCGAAGTGGGCTATTAAAGAGCATTCGGAACTCGTTTATTGAATTTAGGTGATGGAAGGGTAATATTGGAATTTTAGATAACCCTGCATATAAGGAGGGTGTGATGAGGTTGTGGTTCGAATTTGGGCTCAATTGGAGTTTGTTTGGCCACTTTCGAGTTTAAAACGAGAAAGTTAGGACTTGAGGAATTTTAAATTAAAAACTTGAGGGCATTTTCATAATATTAGAAAACCAGTTTAAAAATATTGGGGGCTTGTTAAGTTGGTTTTATACCAATGTATTGAGTATTCTAGACTAAGATTTTGCGGTATTTTCAAGTATTTTAGTGTCGTTTGAGTCAAGTTCGTGTCATTTGTTGTCGTTCGAGAATCGGGACTAATCTTGATAGCCGAAATTAAGAAAAAACGGTGAAAAACGTGTTTGGACGATTAAGATCGCATTTTAGAAGCAGAAAAACGGAAAATTATCGAGTAAGACCGAGCGCCGCAGCGCCAAAACCCCTGCGCACAGCGCGGGGGTCGAAAATAGTAAAGTGGGCATAACGTTGGTGGGCGCTGCAGCGCCCATAAGAAAGGGCTGCAGTGTCCGTGATTACCAGCAGATAGGTGTGCAGGTGGCATCTGAGAAGAGGGCGCGACTGGCGCGCTGGCGGGGCTAAGGGTCAGAGCACGCCAAAGACACTTGCAGCATAAGGGACGACGACGTCGATTGGCGCCGCAAGCACCGAGGCCAAGGAGCTGATCGCAGCACTGCGGCGCAAAGCGAGAACAAAAATACTGGCCAGCCTTGCTAACTGCTGGCTGGCGAGAGATGCAGACATGACGGGAGAGGAGCGGCGCGAGAGATGATATCTGGCTGCGACAGCGCGCCGAACAACACAATCGCAGCGCGTCGGCCGACGGGCTGAAATCTGGGCTTTTATTTTTTGGGCCGTTTTGACGCGTTTTCGAGGGTTCGACTTATAAATACACCACGGAGGCATACGGGACAGGGGTCGGACATTATTTTGAGCACAACGCAAGACAAGAAACACAGAGCTAGGGTTTGGGATGGCAATTGGAGGCACTTCTCGTCTGGACATAGAGAGAATTCCTTCTATTTTCTTCTCAAATCTTTCTTTGTTTTTCTTTGTCGATTTTTGAGATGTATAATTATTTCTTCACGAGTTTTTGTACATCCAATATGAGCTAAACCTATTTTTCTAGTTGATTGATGTAACTTACATTTGAACCTATGTTTTGATTTCCAGTTTATGAAACTCGCATATTATTTAATCTATTTGTGCTATTTGATTTGATTGCATCTGGATTATCTGATCAATAATTTAGATTGTTTGGTGTATTTGATTTGACGCTCGAGAGAGGTAATTGAACGCCTGGCCATAGAATAGCACAACCTAGGGTTTCATAGAATTGAGAGATTTATGAATCTTTTGAAGCCTGTGATGAATATTCATTGAGCGTATTAGGGTTTAATTTATGATTTTTATAGAGATATCGAAATCAGAAATTGGAACCTAGAATCACTTGGCACTCGAGAGAGGGAGTGATAAACGATAGGAATATTGGCTTATAGATTAATAACTTGTGATTAATAAACTAGATTGAAAAATAGGGGATAACTAGCTGAAGTCAACCCTCTAGAATTTATGTTCTACGTGTTTGATTAATTGTCTGAACCAATTTGTTAGTTTAATTTTAGTTTTCTTTTTAGTTTAATAAATTCTCATCTCTTTTCGATTTCTAGATAGAATAAAGCTATTTTAACTATAGTACTTAGTATAAAATTCAATAACAATCCCTGTGGAGATGATAACCCTACTTTTAAAACCTATACTAAAACTTGACACCGTACGCTTGCGGTAAGAATTTCGCGATCAAGTTTTTGGTGCCATTGTCGGGGATTGTTTTATTCTATTTTAAACTAATACTATTACCAAGTAGTCTTAATCCTAATCTAGACTAGTATAGGAATTATAATTTTATTTTTCTCATTTGACTTGTCTATTTATGCGAGACTCCAAAGACACTTCGAGCAATCCGAGCAGCAAAGCGAGCAGAGAATCGAGCAATGGCAGAAGGCGGGGAAGATGAGAACACTGAAATTCGGGTCGTGAATGTGCCACCACAGCCTGAGGCACGAAAGGGCAATCCTGGATTACTTTCGCCGACCGTGAATCAGAACTACTCCGGAATTGTCGCGCCGCCCATAAATGCGAATAATTTCGAATTGAAACCGGGCCTCATAAGCATGGTACAGCAGAATCAGTTTGGGGGGGAGTCCAGTGGATGATCCGCATACACATCTGGCCACATTATTGGAAATTTGCGACACCATCAAGATGAATGGTGTGACTGACGAAGCCATTAGATTGAGGCTTTTCCCGTTTTCACTCCGGGATAAGGCCAGACAGTGGTTACAGACGTTCGCCCCTGGGAGTATTACGAGCTGGGATGATCTGACTCAAAAATTCTTAGCAAAATGTTTTCCTCCCAGCAAGACACTCCAACTAAAGAACGAGATAGCCCAGTTCCAACAGATTGATTTTGAACTATTATACAAAGCTTGGGAGCGATTCAAAGATTTGTTGCGGAGATGCCCACAGCATGGCTACGCAGACTGGCAGATGGTTCAGTATTTTTACAATGGGCTGAATGGGCATACGAGGACGATACTAGATGCGGCATCAGGAGGTACATTGATGGCTAAAACACCAACTAAGGCCTTACTTCTTCTTGAAGAAATGGCCACAAATAGCTATCAGTGGCCCTTCGAGAGGTCGCACCAAAGCCGGTTGCTGGTGTTCTTGAGCTTGATACAATGTCAGCTTTGGCAGCTCAAATCTTGAGTCTGACAAAGCAATTAGCAATCATGAATACTGGCAGCACACCACAGCAAGCCGCACTCCCACACGCAGCCATTCACACAGCCGCCACTCACGAGGCCGAGCAAGTCAATTATGTGAATAACCGGGATTTTAATAATAGAGGTAATTCATTACCAACTCACTACCACCCGAGACTTCGCAATCATGAGAATCTCTCTTACAGCAACAATAGGAACGTACTGAATCTACCTCCGGGTTATCCAAACCCATCCAGTTCCAATGCACTCGAAGGTGGAAAGAAGCAGTCGCTAGAGGAGATGCTCGCCTCATTCATCGGAGAGACTAGGAATCGAATGAATAGGAGTGAGGCGCAGATTGATGGTCTGAATACTAAGATGAGCACAATGGAGACGCAGATTAGGTCGATCAAAACACAAATGGGTCAGTTGGTTACAACCGTGAATTCATTGCAGCAGAAGGGAAAGTTCCCAAGTGATACAGAAGTTAATCTGAGAGAGCACTGCAATGCAGTTTACGTGAAAAAGGAAGCAAAAATTCAGCCTGGCACCGAAGAATCACCTATTTATGCGAAACCAATGGAATCCAAGAAAATGAAGTTGGAAGATTTTGAGACTGTCTATTTGACAGAGGAATGTAGTGCAATAGTCCAGAGTAAACTACCTCAGAAAATGAAGGATCCAGGGATTTTTACTATTCCTTGTACGATTGGATGAGTTTTCTTTGAGAAACCACTTTGTGATCTTGGGTCCAGTGTGAATCTTATATCTCTTTCTGATGTGACGAAGTTTGGGCTCGGGGAGGTGAAGCCGTCCAACATCACTTTGCAGTTTGTTGATCGATCCATCGCTTATCCGTGGGGAATCATTGAAGACGTGTTGGTAAGAATTAATAAATTTATTTTTCCTGTGGATTTTGTAGTGTTGGACGCGAACGAGGAGAAGAAAATACCTATCATCTTTGGGCAACCGTTTTTAGCTACATAGCACGGGCTTTGATTGATGTAGAAATGGGGGAGCTAACATTGCGGGCAAATCAGGAGAAAGTTGTATTCACCATCCATCCAACCAACATGCTAAAATTTGAATTAAATAATGGTAAGCAGATGGTTGGGAATATAGCTGAAGACATTGGAGGTTGGGAAGTTTCAAAGGGCAATGTGGATAACATGCCTATTGGAGCCCCAACTTTAGGATATCTGACATAGTCTGGCTGAAGACTGTAAACTTAGCGCTTCTTGGGAGGCAACCCAAGCCCCTTTTATTGTTTTCTTCGTTTTAATATAATTTAGTAGTTGTTTTTTTTTTTCTGAATTTTTTGCATTTTTAGGAGTAGTAAGTTGCATCATACCCCACCCCTCTTATTTGTGCAAATCCCACATATCCCACTCCATCTTCACAAAGGAGCACTCTAACACCACACACACCATCTTCATCTCATTCACTCATTTTTTGGTAAGTTTGCAACTTCCAAACCCCACCCCATGGTTTCCCCCATCTTGTGATTGTTGTGTGATTGGATTGTAGTAGTGATAAGATAATTGTTGTGGATTTGTGGATTGGTTGCTCATGCTAGACTTAGGCTTGGTGTTGATTTTTGGGATTGAATTGAGTTATCCATTGCATTCACTATCTTTGCCCAAATTCATGCATATGAGGTGTTTGATAAAATGCCCTAATGACAATTTCACATTGTTTAGTGCTATCTTGCATATCTATGCTTATCTTTTAACACGGCACTATATTTTCTACTTGGGTGCATTATGTATGTGCTTTGATTTTCGAGTTCTCACCCATAACCGAATTCCATGGTTCCACGAGTTTTGTTTTCTTGTTTACCTTGCTAGGTTACAAAGATGCAAAGGCAAAAAGGATCGGGCCAAGGTGAAGGGGAGGAACTAGACCACACCTGGGAGGCATACAACACCCACGGGCTTGTGCGCTAGGATTCATTGTGAGCTTATACGAGACACCTCATACACGTAGTAGTACCACATGACTTAAGGAGTCTTCGCTCCTCGGCTACCAGGAAAGTCCTTTTTCCCACCTCTCCATTAGGGACAATGTCGTTTTAAGTTTGGGGGTTGCAGTCTGTTTTTATTCACCGAGTCGAGTCTTGAGTCAAAAAAAATGAAAAAAAAATGAAAAAAGAGTCTAGAGTCGAGTCGGGTCGTCGGTAAAACTGTGAAACTGCATGACTAAGTGAATTTGTTGAATATGAGTTGAACGGTCAAGAGAGCATGTGTTGAACTGTGATTTAATCTTCTTTCCATCAATTCCATCTATGTGCTTAACTCTGTTGATTTATTTGGGGATGGTTTATGCGATTGAGTGTTTCTTTTATGATCCCACCGGATTCTAGAACTTGTCTGGTCACTAGTCGAGGTGAAATCCTAGGCGAAGTAACATTGAGGAAGTGATTTAGGCCATCTTTGAACAAGCTAGAGCCTAAAATGCCTAGCTTTGTATTATATTTTCCCTAGTGTTCCCCTTTGAGCCTTATAAACCCATTTCTTTGGCAACCAATCGAATACCCACAGCCTAAATCTGAAAATCCTAATTACCCATCACTCATACACACAAAGTATAGAAAAATATTGGAAGTTGAGGAGGGTATGATGAGAAGGGTGTGTATTTAATTGAATGAAGTGGCCCGAGAAAAGAAAATATGAAACCCCGTGTATGCAAAAGAATAAGTTTCGGGGTCCCAAAAAAAAAAAGAAAAGAAAAATCGGCGGGATTGAAGGTTCATAAACATTGGGGATGTCAAAAAAAAGTTAAGGGTAGTTGCTAATTGATGATTCGAAGTGATAATTGTGTGTTTGGGTAATTTGAGCCACTTAATCCTATATCTTCCTACCTTACCCTAAGCCCACATTACAAGCTTTGAAAGTTCTATTGATCCTTGTGTTACATTAGCCTACATTAGTGGAGATTAGTGTGAAGGACACGCCTATGGAGTCCGGTAAGCATCTCATCTTTATATTCAGAAAGTGGATCGTCTTAAAAACACTTGATTGCGTGAATCTATCTGGATAATGAAAATGGAGTTGGCATGAACATTCCACCTCCATGATCACATTTTGAAAATACGTGCTTGATTGATAGTGAAACGAAATTTGACGAATGAGTTTAGTTGTGAAGTTTCGCAGTTGGTTTATTGAGTCAGTCGTCTTTATTTTTGTTTCCTTCATGTTAGAGTCTGTAAATGCTTGAGGACAAGCAAACGTCTAAGTTTGGGGGTATTTGTTAAGTTGGTTTTATACCAATGTATAGAGTATTCTAAACTAGGATTTTGCGGCGTTTTCGAGTATTTTAGTGTCGTTTGAATCAAGTTCGTGTCATTTGTTGTCGTTCGAGAATCGGGACTGATCTTGATAGCCGAAATTGAGAAAAAACGGTGAAAAATGTGTTTGGACGATTAAGATCGCATTTTAAAAGCAGAAAAATGGAAAATTATCGAGTAAGACCTAGCGCGCTAGGCTAAAACTCCCACGCACAGTCACTTTGGGGTCGAAAAATAAGACAGATGGGCATAATGTTGGTGGGCGCTGCAGCGCCCATAAGCAAGGGCTGCAGCGCCCGTAATTAGCAGCAGATAGGCGTACAGGTGGCATCTGGGAAGAGGGCGCACAAGATCGCCGGGCAAGAGGCTGCGGCGCAGCGGCCAAAGACACTTGCAGCAGCAGAGGGACGTCGATTAGCTACTGCAGCGCCCGGTAGCAGCAGGAACAGAGTATGCAGCGCGCGCGGCCTCGCGCGGGCGAGAGATGCAGCGCGCGACCGGGAGCGGCAGGCAGTGAGAGATGATATGATATAGCGCGCTACTGCAGCTGCGAGAACAAATCTTTGCGCATCTTGGCGTCGACGGGCTAAAATCTGGGCTTTTATTTTTTGGGTTGTTTTGACGCATTTTCGAGGGTTCGACATATAAATACACCACGGAGGCGTACGGGACAGGGGTCGGACATTATTTTGAGCACAACGCAAGGCAAGAGACACAGAGCTAGGGTTTGGGACGGCAATTAAAGGCACTTCTCGTCTAGACACAGAGAGAATTCCTTGTCTTTTCTTCTCAATTCTTTCTTTGTTTTTCTTTGTCGATTTTTGAGATGTATAATTATTTCTTCACGAGTTTTTGTACATCCAGTATGAGCTAAACCTATTTTTCTAGGGGATTGATGTAACTTACGTTTGAACCTATGTTTTGATTTCCAGTTTATGAAACTCGCATATTATTTAATCTATTTGTGCTATTTGATTTGATTGCATCTGGATTATCTGATCAATAATTTAGATTGTTTGGTGTGTTTGATTTAACGCTCGAGAGAGGTAATTGAATGTCTGGCCATAGAATAGCACAACCTAGGGTTTCATAGAATCGAGAGATTTATGAATCTTTTGAAGCCTGTGATAGAATATTCATTGAGCGTATTAGGGTTTAATTTATGATTTTTATAGAGATATCGAAATCAGAAATTGGAACCTAGAATCACTTGGCACTCGAGAGAGGAAGTGATAAACGGTAGGAATATTGGCTTATAGATTAATAACTTGTGATTAATAAACTGGATTGAAAACATAGGGGATAACTAGGTGAAATCAATCCTCTAGAATTTATGTTCTACGTGTTTGATTAATTGTCTGAACTAATTTGTTAGTTTAATTTTAGTTTTCTTTTTAGTTTAATAAATTCTCATCTCTTTTCGATTTCTAGATAGAATTAAGCTATTTTAATTATAGTACTTAGTATAAAATTCGATAACAATCCCTGTGGAGACGATAACCCTACTTTTAAAACCTATACTAAAACTTGATACTGTACGCTTGCAGTAAGAATTTCGCAATCAGGGCTGATTTGGAAATTCGTACAAGCTGCTTTGGGGTTAATTTGTAATATCTAAAGAGTTGATTTGGGTGGACTAAATTGAAACCATAGAGGGCTGAAATGAAGTTTTCAGAAATTGCAACCAAGCCCAATACTTATTCAAATTCTGTTTAGCCTCCCCCAAACTCCGTTATCCCTCACCTTTTACCCCCAACACACACACACATGCACACACATACACACACGCACACGCACACACCAGCACATACACATACACACCTACACGCACACACTCGTACACACACGAACACATACACACACCTGCACACACACAGATACACCTACACGCACACACACACACACACCTAACGGCAGAGGGAGATGGAGAGAGAAAATGAGGGAGGGAGATAAAAATGGAATTTTAGTTGGAAATGGAAAGAAATAGGTAAAATTCGTCAAATTTTTGACTTCAATTCACGAGTAATATAACTCCGATCATAAAATTGATTGAGGGGTTTTGAAGTACATAAAAAGACGAACAAAACGGTATATCTGTTTGATACATGTTTTTATCTTAATTTTGATGATTTTATTTTTACACCAAAACAATGTTGTCCAAATATTCTTAAATGATTCTTTATGATTATACTAATCTCTTGGATTATTTCTTCAAAGGTATTTTCAATAAATATTGGACAACACTCTTGATGTTTTTAAGTTAATGGATTTTACATCTAAACCTTATTTAAAGTGTTGTCCGAATACTCCCGATTGCTTTAAAATGTTTTTACTATTTTTTGGAGTATTTCTTGGCGTTTATTTTTCGATAAAAATTAGACAACACTTCGTCTCTCAAGGTCGACCGGTCGCCCTATAGGGCAACCCGCACTGTAGATGATTTTGAAGCAGAAAAATGAGACGAAGAAAAATTCGAGCAGCGGTCGCCGGCCGCTTGAGGCGTCGGCCGGTCCGGTCGACCCGATCGCCAGTGGTCGAATTGCACACGAGAGTTGGCAAATTCTTTATGTTCTTATTTTGGAAGGTCGACCGGCTAGGGGTGGGGTCGACCGGTCGAACCCTATGTCGACCGGCCGCCCCGTGTTAGTTTTGTTGTGTTTTTTCAAACTCTATTTCTCGGCGACCGGTCGCTTCCTATGTTTTGACAAAGAAAATTCTAACCGTTGTGCAAACACACGATTTTCCTTAAATTGTGGGATTGATTTCTGACTATATTCTTGATTTTAATTGTATTTTTCTGTAGATTTTCAATCCCCAAGAGGAGCCTATGCTTGATCAATCATCTCCTATAAATAGAGGAAGTTTTGGAGCAACCAAATAACAATTGAAATGCAACACAACAAGATACATTCCAAGCAAACACTTGTTCTTCATAGTTATAATTCTTGTTGTAATTTTGCCTAGCTTATCACTTTCACATCTTGAGGTATAGGCTTTTATTTCTTGATTACACTTGCACTCAATTTGTATTATTCATTATTGAGTTGTAATCTTGACTTTGGTCATCATTCAACACAAGACATCCTTGTGAGTATTCTTGTGGAAAGAATACACTTGGGTGATCTAGGTAATAGGTGGTTCAAGAGTGTGGTTCTCTTGAGGTGTTGAAGAATTTGGTGTTCTTCAAGGTTGAAGATTGTGGTAATCTTCACAAGGTGCCGTTGGAGATTGTGGTGATCTTCAAGTTAGATTGTGGTAATCTCAAAGGTGGTGTTGAAGAAGAGTGTGGTGCTCTTCAAGGTGGTGTTGTAAGTTGGTGTTGTATTAATTTTGGTAATTAATAAAATCTTTTTTCTTTTTGAAATCCATCCCGGATATACTGGGGTGGTAGAGGATTAGGCCCTAGGTGGGTTGAACCTCTTTAAATTGACGTATGTTGTTTACATTCCGCACCTTTATTATTGTCTTTGAGCATTTGGTTCGAAAAAGAGGGTAAAATCGAAAAGATGGAGATAATCTATTCACCCCCCTCTAGATTATCGTAGCCGCTTGGACTTACAAGTGGTATCAAAGCCAAACTCTTTGGCAAGCTCGTTTCACATCGCGAGTAAAGAGGAACGATCACCGGCTACGAATGAAGTTCACCTTACCGGCGCCTCCACCACCAAGCCACCACTAATTGATTCCAAAAATTTTACATTTTGGAAAGAAAGAATGGAATGCTATCTACAAGGTTGCGGTTTCGATATTTGGAACATGGTCATTAATGAAGAATCCATTCCGATGATGGACACACCACACACCTTCAAAGGCTTCAAAGAGCTCAATGATGAAAAGAAGAAAATCATCTCCTTAAATGGTAAAGCTCTTAATATTTTGTATTGTTCACTTACCGTTTCGGAATATGATCATCTTGTAGGAATTAAATCGGCTCATGAAGTATGGAGAAAATTAGAAGAAGTATATGCAAATGAAAGGAGTCACTCAAAAGCATCTACTTCTCAAATGGATACAACATCAAATCCAACAATATCGGATGAGCTTCCTACAACTTCCGACGATGATGAAAACGAACGTTGTCTTATAGGCTTCGAAGAAAACGAGGTGAGTTCTAAACCCTCTACTTCTTATGACAATGGATTGCATAATGATTATAGTAATTTTCAAAATGATTATGATGAGCTTCAAAATGAATTCCAAAACTTGCTTGTTAAATACAAAAATTTGAAAAAGGAATTCAATATTTTGAAAAATGATAAGGATAGTTTATTTACTTCCTATGAATCACTATCATGTGCTCACACCACCACTCTTGATGAGATTATAAACCTTGAAAAAGAAAATAGTACTCTTGTTGAGGATATTGATTGCATAAAAAGGATTTATTAAAATCAACTTGAATACCGATAAAATGACCAAGATTGTTGATGTTCATAATTGTGATAAAGGACTTGATAATAAGCCTAATATTGTTAATCATATGAAAAAGAATCAAGTCTCGATGCATGATGGTCATTATGTTTCTAAAATTACTACTTGTTTTTATTGTGGTAAAAAGGGTCATACGGTTAATACTTGTCGGGCTAGAAATAGCTCCAATTATTATTGGAGACGTAAAAGTCTCAAAGTTAATCCCAAAGGACCCAGACATTTGAGGGTACCACAAAGCAATGTCATATTAGGTACCGACAGAATAAAAATCAAGGAAAATTCATACTGCTAGAAGACATCAAATGACCGTCTCATTTGATCAAAGGAGAAGACATCACCACAATGAATTTCCAAGAGAAAGACGTTATCAACAATGGGAAGGACATAATCCTTGGAGATGGAGCAATTGGAGAAGCTATCATCAACAAGATGATTTTCAAAGGGGGAGATATCATCAACAATGGGAACGGCACAACTCATGGAAATGGCGAAATTGGTAAATTGTATCTCCCCATTTAAATATGTATTTCATTACTATGCATGTTCTTATTTGTGCCTTAATTGTCAAAATGATTTTTCAAAATATTTTCGAAGAGGTCTTCTACATATTTGTGTTTTTAAAAATTTTTCTAAAGGAGACCTTGCATAATGTTTTAATAAAATTTTGTGCATTTACTAAGGCTATAATGTTTTATTATCTATGGTTTTTTATGGCATAAGTATACTTGTGATATATCTTAGTGCTTTTAGCCTACACTTGTATCATATTCGTTTTGTGCTATACTTGTTTAAGATATGTGTAGGATATATATTTCTTCATCCTCTTCAAGAGATGCTTAAACTATCGAGGTACGCTCATCATTGGTATTCATCCTATAGACTCGATATATTTTTGTCATATGCCTATGTGCTTGTTTTTCAAGTTATTTCAAAGTATTTCACATAAGTGCCATTAAGAGGATTTTTCGATTTTGAAAAGGCACTACTCGTTAAATCCCATTTTTATTCTATTCTCTTCACTCGTATATGTTGTATCTAGTCCATGATTATCTTTTTGCAATATATTAAAACTTTTGGGGTGAAAAATTGAATTTTGGAAAATTCTGAAAAATGAAAAATTGCGCTGGGACGGTCAAGGCAGGGCCGACCGGTCGCCCTGCACGTCGACCGGTCGCACCCTACCTCCACCGGTCGCCCTGGCTAATTTTTTGGGATAAAATCGATCTACTCTTCAGTTTTAGAAACATAACAAAAACTCTTTCAAACCCTTGCGCGATAGAAAACACCCCTTTTTCTTATTCTTCTCAAATCTTCATCAAAATTTGCGATTCTTGTTGCTAATCTACTCCATTTTGCAAGTATTTCACTTCTATGGCTCCACCAAGAAATTCCATCGGTCAAAATCCCACTTCCAAGCGAAGAAAATGCGGAGAGGGTTCTTCGAGAAATCGGCAAGAGGAAGCCGAACAATCGGATATTCGAGCTACCCAAAGGAATATAGCTCAAGAGCAAGAAGATACTCAAAACCCCCTACTCTCTCGGCCTCAAGTTGCCGAACTTCGCGGAACGATTTCGCTCGATAATTGCCGTTGGGCAAAATGTAAGAAATCTTTTATACCTCTAGCTCCTCGCTCTGCTAATGCTTTAGATTTTATCAACAAATTTGCGGAGTGGTATTATGAAAATTTGAAATTGTGTAAAAAGTCTATTGCTCGCACTAAAATTTGTCGGTTTAATTATTTTTCGAATGAGTATCCGAGGATTTTTTGAAGAACAAGGGTGGATGTACTTGTGGGAGCATCCTTATGTATTATATGATGATGATGTGATACTACATTTTTATGCCAATATGTGGGTCGAATATGACATTCAGAGAAAGCCTCTTGCGGTGAACTCGTTGGTAAGGGGTCGTCATTTTAAGTGGACTCCTAATGACATTTGTCGGCTTTTACATGTGCGAGAAGGTGGTTCGGATATTTTGCTTGTTCGAATTGGAGTGTTGATAGGTTGGGTGTTACTATGGAAGAGGTTAAGACCTTTTTGGGCGTTTGGCCACGATATTCATTATTGGCCATGACTCTTGAGCACAGGATTATCTCGGTTATTGTCGCCTATTTATCCGTGGTAAAGCGGGTAAAATGCCTAGCAATATGGACTTCTTTTTAACTTATAAAATTGCTAGAAGGAACAGCTAAATTTTGGCGCAATATTTATTCAATGCTTAATTGAGTCTATCACACAAGGAAACAAGAAGTTTGTCATGGGTAATTGGATTTGCAAGCTTCTTATACAATCGGGCTACCTTCTTCGGAATGTAATTCCAGAAATGGTTCAAAATGATTTCGGCATTGACAACATTTCACAAATTGTCCACATGAGTAAGAACATGCCCATTCGCCCAACAAAAATGGCAAAAGGAAGAAGCCAAGGGTCTATATCTCAAAATCCAAATGACATTTTTGATGACGCCGAGGCCGAAAGATTGGCGGCGGGTGACGGGGCAAGCAATCCGGAGGGTAATATCGGTGCTCAACCGTCTAGGAGTTACACTCAAGCCGAATATGATGAACTAAGAACATATCATGAAGCTCGATATGAGGCTTTGGATCAAAATACCTCCAAGATGCAAAAATCAATTGGCAAATTGAAGAAGTTCATCAAAGATCTCATCCCCAACACATGCTTTTCTTCCGATGAAGAATGACGATCCTATCACTTCTTTTGCTTTTCCTTTTATGTCATTTAATTTTCTTGTAATGAACTTGATTTGTATAACTCTTTTGTTCTAATGACATTTGCTTGTTGTTTATTGAAGGGGATAAAATAGCAAGTATGAAAGTGGCTTTTGTTTGATCTTGGTTATGGTATTGATGGAGTATTTGATGGTAAAAATACTCTAGTTTTGCATTGTTTGATAATTGGTATGAAGTACTTGATGGTAAAAGTGCTTTTTTTAATTTTTGCTTAAAAGCATTTGTGATGCCTTGATCATTTTGTTTAGATGGATAATTTGGGACATTTGTAATGTCTTATATCCATTGCTTGATCTATGATTTGAACTACTTGATGGATTTTAAATTTTTACTTGATGGCATTCGTAATACCTTGATCTTTTCGGCAAGAATTATCTCAATTGGGTTGAACCCTTGAAAATTTATATTGATGAGCTTCTTATTTGTTGTTGGATATATGTTGTAAAATTGCTTTTGGTGATGAAAAACTTGGCTTAATATCTTTTACAAGGGCTATATACATCTTCTTCAAATTTTAATGCCCGCCAAGTGTTTGACAAAATGCTTCTTTGAAAAATTCATCACCTACATGATTCTCTTGTTTTCAAAAGTTCAATATATATGTTGAGATCATGTTTTCCTTATCAAATGAGCTTTTACAAATTTTCACAAATGGTATCAACTCATTTCCTTGCTTTTGGAACTCTAAGCTTAAATGTTCAAAATGCTTGATAAAACGGTTACATTGCGCACTTTGTACTGATTTTTGATGTTTCTATCATGCTAACATTCTTTTTGATGATTCCAAAGGGGGAGAAACAGGTTATAAGCTCATTAGCTCATAAAAGCTAATAAAAGCTTGTGATAGAAGCTATAAGCTAAGGCTTCTCAAAGCCATAAGTTGTGGATCATACTTTAATGTATTATGGATTTGTTTACTTGTCTTATGATATTTTGATGACAGGGGGAGCTTATAAGCTCTTGGTTATTTAGTTCCATTTTTAGTAGTGGAGCTTTTAGCTTTTGGTTATTTCTGCTTGTCTATTATGAGCTTGTTGATAAGGGGAGCTTGTGCTAAAATTGGATAATATTTATTCCCTCATTTGGTTGCTTGTTTTTTTTGGAAATTTGGTCGCTTCTAAACGGTTAGATATTTTTACCGGAAAATCGTTTTAAATATTGTCCTGCAAATATTTCTATAAAAAATTTGTTTTGGTTTGTAATCATCAAAAAGGGGAGATTGTTTGATACATGTATTTATCTTAATTTTGATGATTTTGTTTTTAGACCAAAACAATGTTGTCCAAATATTCTTAAATGATTCTTTATGATTATACTAATCTCTTGGAGTATTTCTTCAAAGGTATTTTCAATAAATATTGGACAACACTCTTGATGTTTTTAAGTTAATAGATTTTACATCTAAACCTTATTTAAAATGTTGTTCGAATACTCCCGCTTGCTATAAAATGTTTTTACTAGTTTTTCGGAGTATTTCTTGACGTTTATTTTCGATAAAAATTAGACAACACTTCTGTCTCAAGGTCGACCGGTCGCCCTATAGGGCAACCCGTACCTGTAGATGATTTTTGAAACAGAAAATGAGACGAAGAAAAATTCGAGCAGGTCGACCGGTCGCCCTGGGCATCGACCGGTCCGGTCGACCGGTCGCCCAGGGGTCGACATGTACCTAAGAGTTGGCAAATTCTTTCTGTTCTTATTTTGGAAGGGTCGACCAGCTAGGGCTGGGGTCGACCGGTCGAACCCTATGTCGACCAGTCGCCCCGTGTTAGTTTTGTTGTGTTCTTTTTAAACTATATTTATGCGCGACCGGTCGCCCTATGTTTTGACAGCAAAATTCTAATCTTTGTGCAGCAGACAGATTTTTCTTAAATTGTGGCATTGAATTCTAACAGCTATATTCTTGATTTTAATTGTATTTTTTTGTAGATTTTCAATCCCCAAGAGGAGCCTATGCTTGATCAATCATCTCCTATAAATAGAGGAAGTTTTGGAGCAACCAAATAATAATTGAGATACAACACAACAAGATACATTCCAAGCAAACACATTGGCTCTTCATTTTTATTATTCTTGTTGTAATTTGCCTACCTTATCACTTTCACATCTTGAGGTCTAGGCTTTTATTTCTTGATTACACTTGCACTCAATTTGTATATTCATTATTGAGTTGTAATCTTGACTTTGGACATCCTTGAGTAGTATTCTTGTGGAAAGAATACACTTGGGTGATCTAGGTAATAGGTGGTTCAAGAGTGTGGTGCTCTTGAGGTGTTGAAGAATTTGGTGTTCTTCAAGGTTGAAGATTGTGGTAATCTTCACAAGGTGCCGTTGGAGATTGTGGTGATCTTCAAGTGAGATTGTTGTAATCTCAAAGGTGGTGTTGAAGAAGAGTGTGGTGCTCTTCAAGGTGATGTTGTAAGTTGAATTTGTATTAATTGTGGTAATTAATAAAATTCTTTTTCCTTTTTGAAACCCATCCCGGATATACTGGGGTGGTAGAGCACGTAGTCCCTAGGTGGGGTGAAGCTCTATAAATCGACGCGTGTTGTTTACTTTCCGCACCTTTATTCTTGTCTTGGCATATTTGGTTCGAAAAAGAGGGTATTATCGAAAAGATGGAGATAATCTATTCACCCCCCTCTAGATTATCGTAGCCGCTTGGACTTACAATATCACCCATCAATTTCTGACCAGTGGTTCGTTGGGAATTAACGGCCAAAATTGGCCCCACTGGCGAGCTCGCGAAGGAGTTCGCAAAATTTTCTCCGGCAATTTGCTAGAGATCTAGAGCTCTGATCTTAGCGTGAGAGGTGGTGTTAGAAACCTCATGGAATGGGCTTTCTAAAACTGTAAGGTTTGTGAAAATCTAACAGTCGGATCTCCATAGATCTGAAGTCAAAGGTTTCGAATTTTGAACTTTTACGGCGATTTGCCGGCGATCGGAGCATCGTATCGAAAATCTGACAACAGATTTGGAACGAGGAAGACGAAAGAGTTTGAATAAGGTATAGTTTATTAATTTCCACCGCCGATGGCTGGCGGCGGCGGCGGCGGTGGCTGGCAATTGGAGCTGGTCGGAAAGGCTGAGAGGGAGAGAGAAATGGTTTACTTCTTTTGGAAGTTTTCTATTTTTGGAAACTTCTTAATTTAGAAATAAACTATATATATAGTAAAAATGGGTTGATGGACTTTTTGAATGGGTTTACGATTTGGGCCGGAAATACACTAAAATAAGGATCAATTATATTTTAATGTGGCTTGTAATAAATAGGAAGCCCCGTAACTTAATCTTAGGTCTTCTATCCGGATTTATGTTCTCGAGATAATAAATTCTTAACTTACTATAAAATCCCAAATAATAAAATTAACAATCTAGATCCTTAAATTTGCGAAAAATTTACTCTAAAATTCCGAGATTCAAAATTTAATGTCGGGTATTACATTTGTGAATGCTCACTCTCCAAGAGTGATTTTAGAGAAAGGATCCTCAAGCAATGAGGGAGTCCAAAAATCTAAAACACCATATGTTGCACTCACATATCACCACAAGCACACACATGCTAAGTATGCTAAAAGAACAACTGAAACTAAATTCAGAAAACCGAACTACCGCAAACCCAAGAAATTTCAGTATAAGAAATCATATGATGGGAATGGTAGAAATTATCCAACTCAAGCTGATTGTAATTCTCCAACTTCTCCCTCCAATGTCTTAACTTCTTCCTTCAATGCATTGATTTTTCTCAACAAACCAGGTATGGTTGCTTTAGATCTACGACACATAGGAGGATCCTCCCAATCAAAAAATGAACAATCTAACCTCTGCAATATATTACAAATCGTAAGCTTCATGACTTAAAAAATATCAGAAATATCATATTAAAAAAGCTTAAGCAAATGCATTTTATTCAAGAAAAATTGCAATTTTACTTTTAAGTGTAAGAAATGAAATATTTACATACAGTATATTGCACACACGAATGAAATCTCCGGCCTGAGTTATCGTCCGTCCAATAGGTTCGAAGAGCAGCATGTCGTCCACAATAGCAGTCTACGAACCCTATTGTGTGAGATATCTTCAAGAAATTTGAGTGATTTTGCTAGAAATACAATGAAAGAGATAGTTTTTTCTATGTTTGGAAATTGGGGAAGCCCCTTTCTTAATGAGGAAGAAGGTAAAAGGGTGTATTATTTTCCCTCCAAAATTGGTGCACATGGACTTAATAATAAGTTAAAATTCCACCTCATCATTGACTTTTTTTTCTTGCCATGTCATCACATCTTGACTGAATTTTAAGAAATTCCAAAATTGAAGAGGCACGTGACCTGCACATGTTAAATTCCGTTGAAAATTGAAAATCATGGCAAAATTGGTCCTCAATGTGCGAAAAAAAAAAGTAATTGGAGGACAACATTTGCTACACCCATAAACAAGTGTACCATTTTTGCCTGGACCATAAAGTTAGAGGACCAATCTTGCAATTTAGCCTGTGTTTTTTATATATTGTTTCTGTGTTTTCTATAGCATTTTTAATGTTGTTATGATGTTTCTTTGTTTTTTCCATGTAGTTTTCAATTTTTTAATGCAGTTTTTACCTATTTTTAAACTTTTTTTTATTGATGTGGTGTTTTCTATATTGTTTATGTTGTTTCTGGGTTGTTTCTTATATTGTTTTAGATGTTGTTATGAATTTTTTTATTGTTTCCATATTGCATTTGATATTTCAATGTATTTTTCTTTACCTATTTTTAAGTTCTTTTTGTTTGTGTTGTTTTTCTATATTATTTCGGGATTTTTTCTATATATTTTTTAATGTTGTTCTGTTGTTCTATGTGTTTTAAACGTTTTAAATGGATTAGATCAAAAATTGAATTGTGTTTTTCTATAAATGTGTTGTTTCTATATTATTTTCAATGTATTTTGTTTTAATATGTATTATTTTATGTGTATATTTTTTATTGTTTATAATATTTCGAGTATAAAATTGATTATTTAATGAGGGCAAAAATTATTTTTTCACTTAAATTTTCCTAGATAAAACATGTTTCAAAACAACTCAAAACAACAACGTATTGGCAGGAGCGTAAAAAATATCCAGAAAAAGAGGGTGGAGCGTACAAATGTCCAGAAAAAGGACCGGGAGCATAAATATGTCATTGTTTCTAGAATATTGGGTATTTTTGTCCTTATCCCAAAATATTATATTTTGAGTAAAGTCGCGCTTAATGTGATGGCCTTGTGGGCGCTTTTTTGTTGATTTGGCCCAAATAATGATTTTCATGGGTTAAAATAAGGAAATATCAATTTTACCTCCAACATATGTATTCTGAAAATAATTCTAATACTAGAGATAACATTAGCCTGGAAGCACGAAAGGGAAAAAAAGGTTGCTTTCGTGGACCCATAACCCAAAATACATGATAATACATTAATGCTTATATTTCTTGAATTTGATATCTATCCTAATTTCTATATATTATTTTTTTTAAACAAAGATTATAAATATACATTTAAACTTAAATGTGTCTTCCAAATTTGATGAGAACATTCGTCATTCTTATCAGTTAATTATTAAATTTAGTTCATTTAATTATTATTCATTTATCCTACATTTCAAGTGAGATTTTATTTCTAAATTAGTTTTTCTTATCAACAAATCAGTGTTGATATGCGAATAAACTTTATATAGATATGCACAAGATAAATTGGAGTAGGAGTAGGAAGTTAGGGAGTGATTGTTTGGCCATTTGTTCCGCTCATTTTTACTTAAGTAGGTCTCTTATAGGACCGTCTTATGGATTCTATTCCATAAGACGGATCCACCCGCCCCCATCCCGCCTACAACCCAGCCGCCTACAGCCAACCTGTTATTTAAAAAAAACAAACCATTTCAGCGCTCCACAAGATTCAAACCCGCGCGCCTATACAGACTTAAGGTGGTGTTCTACCACTACACCACTAATGCTCGTTGTGCAATTTCAGTATAACCATGTATATAAAGTCATTCATAAATACGCCTGATAAATTGAATAAAAATTTAAAACGCCTCTAAATGAAGAAGCTAAGAATCGAACTCAAATCTATTAAAAAACATGATACATTATCTCAATAAATGGATACTTATAAAAGTGTTACTTTAACTACATCATATTTATTTTTTATTTTTCCTCTTTTTTGTTCCTAGTTTGTAACTGTATTAAGAAATATGATATTTTATCTCAACAAACGGATACTTTTACTTATAAAAGTGTTACTTTAACTATATCATATTTATTTTTTATTTTTTCTTCTTTCCTTCATTTCTAATTTGTGACTATATTAAAAAACATGATACTTTATCTCAAAAAATAGATACTTTAACGTATAAAAGTGTTACTTTAACTCTGTTATATATATATATATATATATATTTATTGTGATATATTCATAGTTTGTGACTATATTAAAAAATATGTTACTTTACCTCAAAAAATAAATAATTTTACTTATAAAAGTATTACTTTAACTCTATCATATTTATTATTCATCTTTCTTTGTATTTATTATTAAAAAATGGAATACTTTTATTTAAAGAACAAATATTTTTACTCTTAAAACATGATATTTTGTCTCAAAAAATATATATTTTTACTCATAAAGGCGTTACTTTCACTCTGATATATTTATTTTTCCTTCAATGTAATGTAATCATAATCTGTGGCTATATTAAAAAATATAATACTTTATCTAAAATAACCGATACTTTTTCTCATAAAAATGTTACAAAAATTGAGGAAGAAAAACAAAAAAAAAAAAAAAAGGCAGCAGGAGCTTTGACCCGCGGATCCTGTTGAAATATGATACTTTATCTAAAATAACCGATACTTTTTCTCATAAAACTGTTACTTTAACTGAGGAAGAAAAACAGAAAAAAATAAAAAAGAGGAAAGCAGAGCTTTGACCTGCGGACCTGGTCAACAGGATCCGCGAGTCAAATAGGATCCGTCTTACGGATTGAGACCCGTAAGACGGTCTTACATGAGTTTTTGCCTTTTTACTTTTAGAAAGAATAGTGTGAAAAAATTATTTTAAAAAATGAGAATGAATTTTGAGAGTGTGATTGGATATAAGATGAAAATGTGATGATAATAGTTGATGTGATAGTTTTTTTAGTATAATATTGATTAAATTTGATTTGTGATTTGAAAAATAAGAGAGAGTGAATAATATATTTGTGATATGATTGTATAATAATGATAGTTGATGTGATATTTTTTTTTGTTTAAATTATAATTGGATGTGATTGATGATTTGAAAAATGAGAAAAGTAAATAGTGTATTTTTTAAAAAGTTTCATAAGCAATCACATGTTCATTCAAAATTTTGTCCAAAAAGTGGAATGGGTGAAAAATATCTCACAAGCAAGCACTCCTTAGAGTGTAGACTAGACCTGCTATATAATAGGACTTAGTGTTAATAATAATTAAATCTTTTCTATTATATATTTAGGGTGAAGCTATTAACACCCTCAAAACCTATTAATACACCACCTCTTTTTAATTCCAAAAATGATATCAACTAAAAAGACTAAAATGCCCTTAGTTATCTACTAAATTTCTAAATATACCACGTTTTTCTTCAACCTTGTAATCTTCTTCTCCCACCCCACCAACATTCTTCTTCTTCCCCCTCATTCTCCATTTTTCCTCTTCTGTTTTTCTCCTATCTCTTTTTCTCTCTCCCTTCTTTATTCCAAAACTGTACAACTTGGAAAAAAAACTCAGACTAATACACACTATTAAGAGTTGACGAACATGAACAATGCCAAATGGTTTAAAAATAAAAGGAAATTAATTAATCACAAGTTGGGAGTTCCACAAGACCAACCAGTAGATCTATGATGTGCTTAACTAATCAATTCATTTTCTTTTTCATCTCTAACTATATGTGAGGCAAAGGATAGTAAAGGAAGAAACGTAATTTCTTCAAAAGACTTCAAAGAATCCTCAATGTTTTCAATGGTTTTACAGAAGCAAAGTGCCATTGCAATTATTACATACATTATGCATCCAATATATCATGAGTCCAACCAAAATAAAGATCTATGGTTAACCGAAAAAAGAGCTTTTTGTCTAATGTGGAGAACTTGATGATCCTGAATCAGTTTGTTTTTTGGGCAAAACATTGTCTCCAATTTTTCCTGCCATTTTTTGCCCTATTTTCTGAAAATTATCGAGCTTGTTCTTTTCTTTTCGCAGCATTGTGTTGGTGGGTGTATGTGTTGGGTAGATTACTAGATTTTAGGCGAAAGAATTGGACTTTAGTTGGGGATGGGTAAATTAGGGAATATTATGAGATGTATTAAGTAAATAGGTTAACTTTAAAGAGATTATGAGAATGTATTAAGAGAGATAGTGTATTAATAGATTTTGGGGCGTTAATACCACAACCCTATATTTATTTTCCTGTCAAGAACATAAGTCAAAACTGTTAATGGGAATCCAAGATCCTCTGTCTGCCACAACATCCTCCCTACAGATTTTTTTAAAACTCAATCCTTACCTTTTTACCAAACTAACCTCATAAAGACCCAAAACCAAATAGTAATACATCACAAACTACAAGGGTATTGATATAATTCCCGAAAAACTTGAACTCTGTTTTTATTCTTGTCCTTAGGTTACAGCTTTTTCAGATAAATCCATTTTCTCAAGAAAGCGAAAAATAATAAAAATATATATAAAAATAAAATCCCACTATTCTTCTACATCTTACCTAGTTATAAGTTACCTCTGCCATTTGAAGAAAGAGTGATTTTTATTGTTTCAGGAACTAAAAATGCTATTTCACTTCAGTGTTCAGTCAAAATGTCAATGTTGCCTTTAATCCTCAAATCTCTTCTCATTTTCATTATTTTCTCATCATATTTTCTCACACAAACTGTACCCTTGAGCCCATGTTCAAATTCCACAGAATTTTCCAATAAAATTCAAAATTTAGCAGAGCCCAGCGCAAAAGCACTTATTGGAAGCAAAAGTTGGAATCTTTCAAAGGATCTCAAGTAATACTCAGAGGAAACACCACGATTACAAGTGAAAACACGACTTTTAAGCTGGGATTTTTTGCCCCAAACAATGAATTCAAATGGTACTTGGGAATCTGGTATGCTTCTATCCCCATTCCCACATATGTTTGGGTTGCAAATCGTGAAAAACCCATCAATAATTTGTTATCAGTGTTGACGTGCGTTTTAGTCAACAAGCAAAATACATAAGAGATTTAACACGTGGAGATATAAGTATGCGTAATGCACGTTTATTTATGGCTAATTACGCCTTTTTAGTGTAATCAGAATTGGATTATTGGGTCGGTTTTCTTATAATTTCACGTTTTCCGGTCTTCCCTTTTTTTTTCTTAAGTGAGACTTTTTATACCCCTCTAATAAGTGGGTTTTCAATAGTCACCTTTGCACTAATTAGTAATACAATCTGAAAAGGATACATGTCCCCTCCCAAGAGTGCATGTCATCCAAGTTTTTGCCACTTGGCGACTTATATTGATAATACTCGACACGTGGCGGCCTCACGACTAATGGAACACTAAGTATGGGCAAATTCCGCGCATGCGTTTCCCGCCAAGATTTGGGATCGGGGTCGGGGCTTAGCGATGTGTTGTGGTTGGGCTCGGTAGTGGGACGAGCCCAACCCATGACGTGTCGCCGGCACCGTTTCTTTCTTTGATGTCACTGCGGGCCCCCACTTGAATGTGTCTTTGGATGACCACGTGGAGTAACTTTTTCCATTTCATTTTCGGTGTCATCAATCGCGGCAAATCTTTGAAATCGAGGATGGAAAATTAGTTGTAATGGACCAAGATTCAAGAACCATTATGTGGGAAACAAACAATGTTGAAAAAGCAAGTGGCCTGAGCCTCTCAGAGCAAGGAAATTTAGTGCTTTTGAGTAGTGATGGTAGCTTTGATTTTCCGATTGACACGTGGCTTCCTGGCATGAACTTGACAGCTGGCCAAATGCTTACTTCTTGGAAGAATTCCATTGAACCAACTCCTGGAAGGTATTACCCGAGGTTAAATCCACATGATTATGGTGAGATTGCTCTTTTTTATAGCAACTAGTAAGGTGAACATGCGTTGCACGTTATCCAAATAATTTTAAGTAATTTTAATGAAAAATATAAACTTAATTAGTTGCAATTAATATTGAATAAATTATTTTAAATTTATTGTGAATATTGTTAATGTATTTTGATCTTAACATAAAACCTACAAGATTAAAATTGATCTTATATATTGCATGAATTATATCTTCAAAGATATTAAAATAACTTAAAAAAATACAACTAAAAAAAGTTATTCTATGAAATCATTTTGTATCAATTATGAGTTTAGTGAAATATAATATAACTTAATAATTTTACTTAAATAATAGATGGTCTTGTAAGTAAATATATATGATTGCATACTTAAACTAATATGAATTAAAATATGTTTAAAACTCTATCATTTGAAAATATTTTATTTTAGTTAAATAAATTTGAATGTGAAAGGTAATAGGCATATCTATCTTCTTAGGATTTTTATTTATTAATATTAATGACCAATACTTTGGTTTATTATATTATACTATTATTAAAACTAAACAGTTTGGAGTTAGCATAAGAGCACTTGAAATTAACTATTTTATTTATATGTTTTATTTTTTTTAAAATCATCTTGTTTCTTCTCTCAATTTAGTATAGATTTATATCAATAATGAAAATAAATATGAAAAATAAAACTATAGGTTCACAATGCATAACACTTACTTTTTAACGATTAAATTCATCTAAGGTAGAGTCCTGTATATATGTTGATAACATATAATTAGATTGCTTATCACCGAACCTACTTTTAATTTAGAATCAAAGTTTCTATAATTAAATTTTTAGTACTATTTATTTTTTTAATAAATTCACTCATGTTTCCCCTTGAAGTCTAATAATAATATATTTTATTACTCAAAAAATATATTACATTAATACGGTTATTCATGTTGCTTAAATTTTAAAGATTATAACATTATGAATTTCTTATATAAATTTTGAGATATATATGTTTGGAAGGGATTTGAGGTCTAATTTAATATAAAATTTGTTAATTTGAAATTTCAAAGTATTCAAATAGTTATGATAGGAAAAATAAAGACTGTCAATTCTTCAAAAGAATTTGGGATATAGAATGTCACTCGAATTTATATTTAAGTGATATTATAAGTAATAATTAACTAAAGTTAAATTATACCTTTCTTTTTTAACTTTTTAGAACATAAATGGAAAATCAAAATAAGTTCAAGTATATAAGAAAATATTTTTAATCAATTATATGTTTGAAATATATACAACTTTGAAAACACTAAGAGTAGTCATCTTTAATATTAATGAATTATAACTAGGAAGAGAAGATATAAATTATTATTTATTTCTAACAAATACATATGAATATAAAAATTTGACGGTTATAAGTTTATGAACCATGTATGATTTAAGCATCAAAAGTTTTTCATATATATATCACGTGAAAAACATAATTAACTCTCAATCTTATTTGAAAGTGAGATTTTTTCTAGTTAGTACAAAATATGATAGGAAAATACTCTAATGAGATAAATTATTCCTCTATATTCTTCTTCTTAAACTTTCACATTAAAAATTAATTTTTTATTTTAATTTCATTAAATAAAAAAACAAAGCTATCACATATTTTATTTTAAATTTTAATATTTTCATATGATATAAGCATTTATATACTTTTTAGCTTGTTTGTTATTAATAAGAATTATATTGTCATATTTATTATTAATTTGATTAATAGAGTATATTAGAAAAATAATAAAACTAATTCCTGGATCTAATTTAAGATGTAAAAGGTTAAAGGATTAATGCAAAATTTAGATACCAAAATGTCTTCTGTTCTGATTTTTAGTTCGCTTGTCTTAAAACCAATTACTATTTATCTACAATCAAAGCACTTGGAGTTAACTTCTTTTTGTTTTTTTTTCCTAATATAAATTCATTTTATTATTTTCTCTAAAAATACAATGGAGATACATCATTTGTTTATAAGCTTTTATAAATTAATATACAATTGTGTATTTTATTCATCTTTGAATGGTTATAATTTTATCATATAAACTTCATATATATGCTTGAGGTATGTTTGGAAAGCTATTGAAAAGTATTTTAATATGAAATTAATTTCATTTAAATATTCTTATTACACAAAAAGTTATGACAGAAAAAATAGACTTCTAGTATTTCAAAAAGAATTTGGTATATGAATGGACACTTGAAATTATATTTAAATTATACCCTCTTCTCATACTATTAAACACATATACTCATTAGGGTTATAATAGGTACGTCAAAAGTTTCAAGAAACCTTTTAAATGATTCACACTTTTATAAGTAGTAAGTATAGATAGATGATAGTGTTAGTATGAGTATTTTGTATACATATTGGACTACTGGTAATTGGAGTAGAAATGCATTTTCTGGAGTTCCTGAAATGACCATTCCGTACATATATAGGTTTGATTTTATAGATCCCTTTACACCAATGGTAAGTTTTGGGTAGGTGAGGTGCCATTAGAAAGCGGTATAAAGCCGCCTTTAACAGTTCGTTTTAGACCACATGGGTCGGCTTAAACAGTTTACATGGTCTCAACAGAGTGAAATATGGAACATGTTTTGGTCATAGCCTGAAAATGTATATAGAGTGTATGGATTGTGTGGGAACTTGGGGTTATGTAATGGTGAACCGTTGAGTCCGTGTTTGAACCGTTTTAGTCTGTCGATGGTGTTTCTTGGGGTAAGGACAATTTTTTCGAGGATTGTTGGCGCGAAGGTGATGAGCGTTGTGGTGAGAATGATAAGTTTGAGGAAGTTGGAGCGGTGAGCTATGAGAGAACAATGGTTGTGTCGTTTTGCGGGAGTCGAAGTGAGTGTAAAAAAACATGTCTTAAAAATTTTTCTTGCGTTGGTTTATATCATAATGCGAACGATAACTTATGCAATAACTTGTATGGTTCGCTTTTGAACTTGCGTAATATTACTACACGATAAAGACGATACACGATAAATTGTATGTGAGAGTGCAAACAACTCGAGCTAGCAAAAAGAATAACATGAAGATACCTTTCTTGATTGGAATGATTTGTTGCATTCTTGTGATTTTGACTATAGGAACTATTATAAAGTTTTGCTTTAGGAGGAGACAGGTTAGGAGAAAAAAGGGAGCAGAGGATGGTGTTTTTCAAGTAACAAATCTAAGGATGTTCTCTTATAAGGAGCTCAATTCGGCGACTAAGGGATTTTCGGTGAAACTTGGTCATGGAGGGTTTGGTGCGGTTTTTCAAGGTGTACTAATGGATTCTTCTTCGGTGGCTATGAAAAGACTTGAACGATCTGGTGGTGGTGAGAAGGAATTTCGAGCGGAAGTGTGTACTATTGGAAATATTCAGCATGTTAATCTTGTAAGACTTAGAGGATTTTGTTCAGAAAATTCTCACGTCTTTTGGTTTACGATTACATGCCAAATGGACCTCTTAGAATGTACTTGAAACATAATAGTCAGAATCTGAGTTGGGACGTTAGATTTTGCGTTGCTATCGGGACAGCTAGAGGCATCGCTTATTTCCACGAAGAGTGTCGTAATTGTATCATACATTGCGATATAAAGCCTGAGAATATCTTATTGGGCGAGGATTTCTCGGCAAAGGTCTCGGATTTTGGTTTGGCGAAGCTGATTGGCCGGGACTTTAGCAGGGTGTTGGCCACCATACGTGGTACATGGGGATACGTCCCGCCCGAGTGGATATCCGGCGTAGCAATCAGCACAAAAGCAGACATATATAGCTATATAATGACGTTATTGGAGTTGATAGGCGGTCGTCGGAACATGGAGGGCCCACCTTCAGCCCGTGGAGGCGGAGAGAGCGAAACAATGGAGAAGTGGTTTTTTCCGCCGTGGGCTACAAGACAAATAATAGACGGACACATAGCGGTTGTGGTTGACGAGAGGCTTGGTAGATTGTATTACGAGGCCAAGGCGGCTCGTCTTGATTGGTTGTCGTTTGGTGTATTCAGGACGATGAGTCGACAAGGCCTACAATGGGGATAGTGGTGAAAATGTTGGAAGGAATGGTGGAGGTGACTGTTCCACCACCGCCAAAGTTGCTTCAAGCATTAGTTTCCGGTTTAGGGGCTTATTTTGATACATATTTGATGCATTTGCACGTATATTTAGTGTAATTTACTTGGTTTTCTTAGAAGGGCGTGATACTGCGTATTCTTGTAAGTTTTACAAGAAACGGAGGTAAAATGAGAAGATATCAGTAGGACGGCCAGAACAAGAATGACAAATGCGAAGAGTCGATCAAATACGCAAAGAAAGCAACGAAAAACAAGGCACACGGTCAGCCCGTGTGGATTCACACGATCGTGTGAATGGGACTCGTGTGTTTTTACACGCACGTGCAACTTATTCGAGGGAAGAATTTCAGAGACGAAGTACACGACCAGACCATGTGAGATTACACGGCCGTGTGACCTGTTCATGTCAAAAACAGAGAGCAAAACCACTTACACGGTCTGCCCGGGCCAAATCACACGACCGTGTGATTCGTTCTCCGTCCGATTTTGTTTCTCAATTCCGTCGGGACTCTATCAGTGATCTCTCAAAGCTAGAGGTGTAAAAGAAGCGAATCTTTTTGATTCGATTCGGTATTTGAATTCGTATATTGACATTCGAATTCGAAAAATTAGAATAAGAATCCAAATAAGAATATTTATTTAGATTCGCACATTATGTGAATACGAATATGAATATCATTATATTCGATTCGAGTATTCGAAAGAATATTCCAATAATATTAATATATAATCCTTATACATATAAGTATATATTTAGTTAGGTGGATTATTAATATATAATAAACTATATATCCACTTATAAAAGGCCCAAACTAATAAGCACATGTATAATTATATTCATGTAGTATATTTTTCATGGACTAGGCAATACACCTCTTTTTGTTCATATATTTGGTTATTAATACGTTAGTCGACTCCACATAGTGGGATTAAGGGTTAGTTTTTGTTGTTGTTGTTGTTGTTGTTGTTGTATTTGGTTATTAATACGTTGTTGATGTATTTAAGAATTTCATGACCCAGAGTTATTATTTAGATTGTAATTGTTGTTGCAATCTAATCATATATTGTAGGAAAAAAAGCTGAATGTTAGAAATTCGAATACGAATATTCGAATAGATTCGTATGTATTCGAATATATTTCAAATAAGAATAGGAATCATTTTTTGTATTCGAAAATTAAAAGAATATGAATAAGAATATTATCTAGATGAGCCGAATAAGAATAGAATATCTTGATATTCGACTCGATTTGATTCGTTTACACCCCTACTCAAAGCACCTATAAAAGGTGGACTAGGGATGGCAATTTTCACCCGATTCTTGGGTACCCGCCCTGGCCCGCCCGTTTGGGTCGCCCCGCCCCATGACCCGGGACAGGGCGGGGCGGGTCTGGGTATCACTTCCGCCCCGCCCCGCCTAGAATTTTTAGTTTTAAAATATATTTTAATATATATTTTGCATATATAATATATATTATAATATAATTTTTATGTATGAATATTATATTTATTATTTATAATTTGATAATAATAAGTTTTGTAAAAAATATTTTATAAATTTATATTTTTTTTCATTTTTTTAATTTTATTTAATCTAAAACGGGCAAAACGGGCAAAATGGTAGGCACGGGACGGGTGTTGTATCACATATTGCCAAAACAAGTAAAGCTAGATCTTACGGTGTTGTATCACATAGTTTTCTGAAAGATTTGTCGTTTTGTGTATGATTGATCTGTTGTGGCCTGTAAATTCTTTGTAAGACATGTATGTTATAATTTAAATCATGGCTACGATTGAGATGTATAGTTTTGTATGTCAATGTGCTCTATTTACTGAGTTGCTACTGATGCAAGTACACAAAGTATGTGTGATTCTTGCTTGAAGTTCAAGTCGTCACTGACAGTATCCTAATTGTTAATTCCATAGACTTAAATTGTCTTCAAATGAAAAACCGATAAAATTGTTGTGGCACAAATTTAATAAAGACAATTTATTCATCCTTGTGAAGGGAGAATATGGCTTAAGTACATTTTTTTGTTGTGGAATCATACGCTAAGAATATGATGGTAGCAAAGGCTTTGGCAGACTTCCTTATTGAAATGTGCACCTGAAAATGGTTCTTTTGTTTCAAACACAGACTCAGTAGTTGTTTTCAGAGTTTGACAAGTTGGGAAGTAAGTCGAGTATTGTCTGCGAAAGAATGGTGTAGGTTGATTCACCAGGATGAATGCTATCCCAGAATATGTAGCGTGAGGGATTTGAACATATGGGAGTTGATCGAGTGCAAAGAGGTCCAGCTTCCAGCAATCCACTCCCGCAGCAACCTCTTCTAGTTTCCACAAATTCTGCAACACAACAACCAACGCTTATAGTTTTTTGTAATTAACCCAAAAATTAATGCACATTTTAAAAAACTTTACCATATTTTTGTGGGTTGTTGATCATGTCCATTAGAGGATTGTATGCGTCCACGTAGAGGATTTTGCTCTCCGGAAGCTCTGCCTCTATTTGTGGCAGCAGCTTTTGAAGCTTGTGATTATAAGATTGAGAATCTGCATTCTCCTTGTGACTGCAACTCCTAAGAATTGGAGATTTGGCTGTCATTTGTATTGGCAGACAACCTATTGGAGGGAGCCCTGATACCACCATTTTACGGCACCCAAGATAATGCAGTTCCTGTAAATTTACCATAATGATCCAAATTGCAATGTATATATATACACAATTGGATATAGTGCTACGTGCTGGAGATGCTTGGCGAAACAGTTGAAGTAATGTCTCATACACAATCTTGAAAGACTGGGAGTGCTTGCAAACACTAGAAAAAATAGATTCACATCTTTTAGCTGGAAAAAAATCACTTTTTAGTAGTGTTGTAAAAATTGGCTTAGGCGGTCGACTAGGCATTAGGCATCCCTAGGCCGAGGCAATTTTGTCCAAATCACTTAAAGGGCCTTGGCGCCCTCCTAGTGGGCCAAAAATAAAAGGAAAAAAATAGTTGGCTGCTACCCAACTAACCGTATAGCTATTTCTGCAACTTTGGTTTCTAGTGTTACAAATGCGAGTTCCAATTTCTGATTTTGCTTCATTTATTCAGAATCCATAAGTACTTGTACAGCATGTCCACCAAAACTCTCTCTCTCTCTCTCTCTCTCTCTCTCTCTCTCTCTCAACTTAATCACTCTTCAGTTTTTATTTCCAAGAACTACCAACGTCTTATTCGGGGCCATAAATCACTTCCCCCAAAAGTAGAAGTATTTTCAAACACTCCCCCGAAGCTAATGAGGTTTTGCAGTTAGAAGCAAAAAATAAGCAGCAAAATAAATAAAATGATTTGAAAGTTTTCTAGTTCCAGTTTCTTGTGAACGAACTTCATTAACATTCAACAAGGATTTCAAGAAAACAACCTGGAGCCCAGAAAGCATGGTACGAAATTTCCAATTCAGAAACTTGTCATTGACAGAGAGTTTGGATTATGCCTATATAGCATAAATGGATAAAGCAAAAGCCAGATAGTTGACCTTAATAAAGTTTTGTAGCTTGTTTTGCAGGAAGTGTTGGTACTGGTCGTTGCTGAACTGAATCCTCCTTGTGGGTATATCATAAAAATTAAAGATGAAGTCATTGGTTCCAGCACTCACAATAACTAAAGCACTTCCCAAAATCCTTGAAACCTCTTCTTCACCAACAATACCCTTCAGTCTTCGAATGTAGTCCTTAAAGTATCCTGGCTGTTTGGACATCGGGATTACATGAGAGAAAGACGTTGTTAAATCATCGTACCCTGATCCAGCCGACGCAAAGCAGACTCCTGTGAGTATTTCTTCGTCCGATAGATTTGGCGCCAAGAATGGAGGAATAGTTTCCTTGAGGCCTATCAAGGATGCTAATATATCCGGTATGAGTTTTCCATTTGAAAATCTCCCTGTTGGAACACGGCCCGGAAAGTCCAGACCGTATGGCGGATGATCGCCTTTGAATGGTGTGATTATGTAGTTGTTGTTGCCGGTATCGACCGATGAGTCACCGAATACAAGTATAGCTGGAAATTTTGGTATCGTTTTGGCATTGGATTTAGTTATGCTGACTTGTGTTTATATAGTGTGATGCGTTTCTGAACTATTTGGGAACTCGAAACTGTGTTTGTACTCTTTGTGTTGACAGTGCCTGGCTATATATGAAGCATGTCGTGTTGTAGATTTTCTTGGCTACTGACACCTGGTCAGGATAGAAACATGCACCCATATCTTCCCTTAGTTTCTAAGCTATTTAATTTACCTGTGGATTGAAGCTAAGGGCATATTAATCTCCAACCCATATTTTCACGATTTTGTTTCCTTTAGTGATGAGTAATAACAAGAAGGCCGTATGAGGCATTGTTTGGCATTTAAATATATTTTAAATATTTTCATTAATAGCTGAAAAGTAAAAAGTATATTATTCTTCCATAAAAAGTATTTTTGTAGTCTCTTGAAAAATATTTGCATATGTAACTTATACTAAATATAGGAAGAAAATTATAGTGAAAAAACAGCAAGGATGAAAATGAGGTGTTGTGATTTTTTGGTGATATATATAATGTGTAAAGGAAGAATATATATTTGAATGGTTTATTGGCTCTTCTTTGGTTGGTTTATATAGTGTGATGCGTTTCTGAACTATTTGGGAACTCGAAACTGTGTTTGTACTCTTTGTGTTGACAGTGCCTGGCTATATATGAAGCATGTCGTGTTGTAGATTTTCTTGGCTACTGACACCTGGTCAGGATAGAAACATGCACCCATATCTTCCCTTAGTTTCTAAGCTATTTAATTTACCTGTGGATTGAAGCTAAGGGCATATTAATCTCCAACCTATATTTTCACGATTTTGTTTCCTTTAGCTTATTTACGTGGTGGTTCAAGTTACCATTTTGCAGAAAATTAGGTATGAGATTGATTATTGGCCACAACTCAGAGTACCATGCTTTGTGCTACAAATGTTTGTGGTTTTAAGTTATAAGTTTTAACTAAGGATGACTATTTTTACCATGAATGGGCTTCCAAACTTTACACGGTATTCAAATATATATATCCTTTTTATGTTTATTAGTAAGAAACACGTGCGTCGGACGTGATCTACATGACTTTACTAAAATAATTCTATTATTTAATAATTTTATTGATTAATATTAAATATTAAAAAATGAAATAAATATTTATTAAATTTAAATATTACATAGTATTTAATATATATTTTGATTTACTTTAACTATAGAACGGTATAAATTATTAAATAATTATTTTAAATAACTCAATCCCACAAAAAAATTTACAATTAGTATAACAACGAAATAAATTTTATATTAGCTTACAATCACATTCATCGGTCTTTTATTTCATTGTTATGGCTAGAAAGGTTTTTCTCTTACATGATTTTCGAATTCTTTTAGCATTGGATACATTTTACATAATTAGATAAATAATTTAGCTTATAGATCATAAGCTAATGATTAGTAAATCACATAAATATTATACCAAAATCCATCATAATATCATCATTTTATTTGTTATTGTTGTTCAATTAAAATAAAATAAAATAAAGGTTAGTCAAATTCTTATACTTTATGTGCTTACTTCTTTTATTCTATCTCAGTTCTTCAATTTAAGAAATGTAAAAAAAAATGCAATATAATTTATATGTAAAAAAATCCATATATTATTTTAATTCTAGTAACAAAGTCAATATTTTATCATTAACACTTAAACTTAAAGTTTGTAGTCCTCCTATTTCCAGAGTTTTAAAAATAATAAACATTAACCTAATATATACAAAATCTATCCATTATTTTCATCGAGAGCTAGTTATTAAATAAAACTATAAAAAAGTGATAAGTCGAAATCAGAGTTTGAAACTCTATTCAATTGCACACAATATATCTTTATTTAATAAATAATAAAACCAAAGACAATCTTATGAAAGAAAAAATAAGTTAACAATTTTCACGTGTCAATCTTCAATAATTAAATCTAAAAAACTAATTAACTTTTATGTTTGGATTTTTTTTTTTTTTTTGCATTCACTTATGTTTTTAAAAGTTATGCATAACAAACTAAAAACTAATATAGTTTTTTATATTTCATAATGTTTAGAAAGATACGTTATACTATAGAGTTTGTACTTGAAATTGAATTTGGCTATTTTGGTTATATTAATACTTACATAGTTGTAAAATTTGTGAGCCGTATAGTTATGGAAATTGCAATTATTCTTATATACTGAAACTAATCTATATTTGTTTGAAGAGACTGTAAAGTTAAAATTGATCTCATTTAATCTCGTTTACAAAATCATATTATTTGTTGTAAAATATAGTTATCAATCCATTTTTAGTGCCTTTAGTGAGAAAATGGTATATAGTACTTTAATCGTTATTTAAAATTTTGATTGAATTTTTGATCAAATAAGAAAATAAAGTGGCCAAAAATTTAGATATCAAGTGTTAAAAACCTACCTTAACTATTCTCTTTCACCTCCTTATGTCCGGAATAATTCATATTACTTGGCACTAAACATGGTCACTTCACTCCAATTTATTATTATATATAGTTTAACATGATAAATTTGATACATAAATATTATTTATTTCTTTTTTTACAATTTCATATACATACAGTAATTTCCATTTCTGATTCTTGTTTTCAAGTTTTTCATAATATTTGATTTTGTAAAAATCAGAATAATTTGTACCCAAGTTTATAATACTTGTCTTTGTGCTTGAATATTTATGAGTCATAAAGGTGTGCTTTTAAAATGGACTGAGATTTTTTCAAAAATATCAAATTATACATATTATATGAAAGCCATTTAATTTTTCTTTAGAATTCCCAGCTATGACCCACATTTTTTAAAACTATTTACTTTTATTCTTTCAAATCTTTATAATATGTTTCATTTGGTTTAATCCTAAACTATATATATATATATATATGTGTGTGTGTGTGTGTGTGATTAACCCCCAAAATTATTTAGATCAATCTCAACTCATTAATGTCAAGTATAACCATTTATTTTTCAATATTTTTTATTCTTAGTTTTCACTCTTATTTGTTGTAATTATTTAATTTACTTAGTTTTTAAATATTATGTTATTATTTGAACTACTATAATTTTTAGTATATAGTTACTTTCTCGGTAGTCAAATTGTTCCATATTGAATGGGTTTATTTATTTTTTCTTTTGCATAGCAGATATGATCTTTTAGACTAATCCAATTTTGGCTCATGTTTCACTCTTTCACACCATTTTAATAAAATTTAACTATTATATGAAAGCCATTTAATTTTTCTTTAGAATTCCCAGCTATGACCCATATTTTTTAAAACTATTTACTTTTATTCTTTCAAATCTTTATAATATGTTTCATTTGGTTTAATCCTAAACTATCTATATATGTGAGATTAACCCCCAAAATTATTTAGATCAATCTCAACTCATTAATGTCAAGTATAATCATTTATTTTTCAATATTTTGTATTCTTAGTTTTCACTCTTATTTGTTGTAATTATTTAATTTACTTAGTTTTTATGAATGTTATGTTAGTATTTGAACTAATATATAATTTTTAATATATAGTTACTTTCTCAGTAGTTAAATTGTTTCATATTGAATGGTTTATTTATTTTTTCTTTTGCATAGCAGATATGATCTTTTAGACTAATCCAATTTAGGCTCATGTTTCACTCTTTCACACCATTTTATTAAAATTTAATTATTTTTGTATACATTTTTATTATAAATATGTATCATATTGATATTTTAAACTTATAATTTTAAGGGTATAATTTTCAAACAACATTCAAGTTTTATCACAAATGTCAATTTAATACATATGGATTTTTTTTATTAAGTTTGCCTTCTTTGTTTTTTTTATAAATTTATATATACAATTTTTAACACTTTTTTGCACTTGTTCTTAAAATTTATAGGATATAAAATAATCAAAATATTGATATCATGATATATTAAAAAAATACTAAATTAGAAACTAAAAATTATAATGTTATATATAGAAAATTAAGTAAAAGTCATATTAACATATATAGTTAAAATTTAAAAAGTAATGTTTTTGTCGCGACAAACTTTTTGGTTCTTGTTCGCTTTTTTTCATGTTAATCTTATTCATTTTATTTTGTACTTTTTATTTTACTGATATGGCTAATTAAAATAAAATATACATGAAATTACAATAAAAATAAAATATGAAACTCTCTTGTTTTCAATATTATTTCTTTAACAACCATCAATAAATTAATTTTTAATATTACTAATTGAGGAAGAATTTCTTTACCATAAAGGAATTATGTATTTTCTCTACTTTTTATTTAGCATCAAAACCACCTAAAATATTTTTTATTTTATTTTTCTTATCGTGTATATTGTAATTTGATATTTTTCTTATAAATTATAATAGACATTTATAATTATTGAGAAAATTTAAAAGAATATAAGAAATAATTTTGCATTATACTAAAAGTTAAATAGTTAAAATTTTCTTCTATAACGACTTGTGTATATGTTTAGAACATATAGTTGATTATTTTGAAACCTAGTTTAAATTTGAAATTGATTTTATAAGAAATTTAAATATTCTTAGTGTTATGATTAAAAAAATATATTTTTAGATTCTGAAATCTTTTTTGTCTATAATGAACATCTCTCATATAATTAAACAAAAAAGATTAAATAAATAACAAAACTACAGAAAAACATAAATTCTTAATTTTTATATAGTGTTGAACTTTATAATGTTAAAATTTTCTCATGTGAAGTACTTATATATGCTTATGACATATGGTTTGAAAGCTCTCGAAATCTAGTTTAATATGAAGCTAATATTATTTGAAAATTCAAAATATTTTAAGAGTTATAGCTGAAAGAATAAATATTTTAAAAATGTAGAATATAAAAGGTCACATTGTCTTATAATTGAACAAATTGAAGCTAAATAAATATCAAATTAATTAGTTGTCCTAAAATTTTACTATGTCTAAAGGATATTTTTGTCCAATCAAAAATTGCAAGAAACATTCACACTTTTAAGATAGAATAGATATGCGATAGGTATAAGTGAAAACTATTTAATAACGTGTACTCACACACACTACAATTTACAAAACATAACTATAATGTTTCTATTGAAAAACTAACAATATATTATTAATAAATAGGTTAGACTTCATATAAAAGATATGGAAGTTTATCGATTTTGGCATTGAATTTATCTTGTGTACATTTTCTTATCATATTATGTGCATAGTTTTTCAAATATAGAAGTAATATTTGAACGTATTTAATTCCATGCCTCTATTCTGTTAGATTACTTTTCGAAAAGTATTAGAAGAACTAGATGAGGCCCCCGTGCGATGCACGGGCTATATTAATAATCAATAGGGTTGTCAAATGGATCGGCTTGAGCTGGGTGGTGTTGGTCCGCTGGGTGATGCGTGTAAAATATACATGCATTTGAGGGTTTAAAATGATATATGTTTGATGCATTTGCACGCATATTCAGTGTGTTTTGTTTGGTTTCCCTTGTTGGGCATGATACGGCGTATTCTTGTAACTTCTTACAGGAAATGGAGCTAAATTGGATAAAAAGAGATACTATGTTCAAAAGATAGGTCAAGAGCTAAGGTACGAGCAAATATGTGAAGGAGAGAAACACAGACGATCGAACAAATGCGCTAACAGTTTCCAGCACTGGCAGGGTTTAATATTTTGGCCATAACTTTCTCCACAAAATTGATATTAAGACAAAATCATGTCACACGGCCGGAGTGTGTGGTGTCACATGGCCGTGTGTGAAAATACCGGTGTGGGATGACACAACCGTGTGAAGTTAGGAAAACAGGGGACGGAACCAGGCCCACACGGCTAGACCGCGTGAACCCACACAATTGTGGGAGAAAGGGCAAAAATCAACACGGTCGTGTGGTGCCACACGGCCAAGCTGTGTGGGACTCTGCCAGACGCGTTTTTTTGGAGTTCTTTTCCCGTTCCAACTCTACAAGTGACCTCTCCAAGCACCTATATAAAGGGGACCAAGGCTTGAACTAATTTTCATCATCATACATCATCCAATATCACTCCATATAGAGAAAATACATCAAATTACACAGGAACGCAAGAATCAAAGATCTTCTGAGAGAGGAAGGCTAGGACGCGAAGAACACCACAAGGCTTTCGCATCTACGGGAGCATAAGAGCTTCGAAGGCTTGGAAGGAGAATCCATCCTGACAAGAAAGGATTTTCTTTCTATGTCTAAGATCTCTTGTCTGTGCTTAAACGATGTCACAATGTTGATTTCGAATTTATCTATGAGTTTGCAATCAATGTTTGTCATATCTTTCGGATCTTAGGGGCATAATCGAAACTGTGGATTCATGTTAAATATGAGTAATTGTTTTCTTAATTGATTCATGCTTTCTATTTTATGAATTTGAGTGTTTATTTATAATTACTTTTATTTGCGGGAATAATTTGCATGCCATATTTGTTAGTGCGAGATTCGGGAGATGAGTTCTAACAAAGATGAAAATCGAATTCAGACATAAACGGGTGTAACGTGTCGGGAGACCTACAACTGTTTGTGGGGAGTCATTCAATTCATAAATCTTTTGGGGGTTAATAATAGTTGTAACGTATCGGGAGATTTTTTTTTTTATCGAAACGATAGCTTTTCATAAATCAACATCTCCAACACAATGTTTAATTACATCCCAATCCCTTTGAAATCATATGACTTCAAAACAGAAAGAACTCCACAACAAAGGGAGCCCCAGCAGGCTGAACTGCTCAGCACAATCCTCAGAATTAAAAAAAAATGTTTAAGAATGAAAAATGAAAAATTATGCAAGTAGCTATTACAGATATCAAACTTCAGGGAAGAAAGTGAGCTCAATGCATCATTCCATCATCCTTGCAACAAATCCACAAAAGCTAGATCAAAAACCATCCCCACTGAAACATCATTCCCTAGAGATCAACCAACATATCCAGCAAAACAAGAGCACTGATCCTAAGATCCTACTCTCAACATCAAATCATAACATTAAAAACCAGACAAGACAGAAAAATAGAGAAGAAGCACCAAACATACAAGGAAAATAAACTAAGCATAAACAGACTACATTAACAATTAGCTTTTTTAAACTCATTCCAATCATGCAAGGTTGCACTAACAGTAAATCTTTTAGGCTTCCAAGTTTGTTGAAAGGTCCAAAGATTACGAGTTTTCCACATCTGCCACAAAATGTAGGTAGTGAGTTCAATCCTAAACTTGTTATTCTCTCCTCCATCCAAACAACACAAATTGTGCCACCAATCAAAAAAGTGCAGATTTTTCTGAAGAGGTCTTTCCTAAGAAACATGAGCAATCTTCCAAATAGTACATGCTCTCCCACATTCAAAGAAAAGATGCTTCAAAGTCTCTTCTTCCATTCCACACAGTTGGCAAATTGTATCCAGACTGATTCCCTTTTTCTGAATATTTGTTTTCACAGGAAGAATTCCATGGTAACACTTCCACATGAAAAACTTCAATTTCTGTTGAACTTTAAGTTTCCAGATACAATCCCAAACTTTTAGCTTCTTTGCTCTGAAAACACTACATTCAACATGATCAAATGCAGCCATTTTCTCCTTGATTAACCATTGATATGCAGACCTAACTGAGAAGATTCCTTTGTTCTCAAAATGCCAACTCTACTTATCTCTCTCTTTAGGATTTGGAATTGGTATCTGTTTGATGCATTCAGCATCTTCAGAGCAAAACACCTGATTCACAAGCACTTCATTCCAAGAAAGACCATCTTCATTAAGTAGATCACAACCCACTGACAATGACTTTTCTTGCATCCATCTAGCTCCTCCATAGCCAAGAAGCACCACTAGAAACACCAGCTTCCAACAGATCACAGTTAGGAAAGTATTTAGCTTTAAGAATTCTACACATAAGCAGGTTAGGTTGTGTCACCAATCTCCAGAGTTGCTTGGCCATAAGAGACTCATTAAACAGTTTAAGATCATGAAAATTCAAACCACCCTCTTGCCTAGGAACAGACAACAAATCCCAAGCTTTCCAATGAATTTTTTATTACCACCCTCTGAAATTCCCCACCAAAACGTTTGAAGCCAATTGGTTAATCCCTTTACAAATACCAATGGGAAGTTTAAAACAGGACATGACAAAAATAGATAAGGCTTCAATGACTGCTCTAATCAAAGCATCTTTCCCAGCTGTTGAGAGAAAATTACTTTTCCAGTTGAGAATTCTCTTTTGAACAGAATCAAGAACATAGTTGAATACCTCTTTCTTAGACCTACCAATACCTAAAGAGAGCCCTAAATACCTACAAGATCTCTGCATTTTGATTCCTTGAAGGGTCTGGCAAATATTGCTTTTATCCACGGAAGATGTATTAAAACTGAAAAAGACTGAAGATTTATCAAAATTGACCAGTTGGCCAGAAAACTGATTATATCTTTCTAAAATATCATTAAGAATACATGCTTGATCAGCGCTAGCCTCACAAAATATTATTGAGTCATCCACAAACAAAAGATGGGAAATAAGGGGACCATTTCTGTTCAGTCTCAAGCCATGGAAAATATTGTTACTGGAAGCACAATTGATAAGACTTGAGAAAATTTCAGAGACAATAATGAAGAGGTAGGGGGAGATAGGATCACCTTGTCTCAGTCCTCTAGAAGGATGAATGTATCCACAAGAATTACCATTCAAATTGAAAGAAAAAGATGAGGAGGAGACACAAGTAAGGATCCAATTAATAAATTTAAAATGAAAGCCCATCTTAGCCATGGTTTTTCCAATGCAATCCCACTCAACCCTATCATATGCTTTTGCCATATCTAACTTGATAGCCATACACCCCTTTTTCCCAGTTTTATGTCTGTTCAAATAGTGAATACACTCGTGAGCAATGACCACATTATGAATCAACTGCCTACCAGGAATGAAAGCAGATTAAGATTCCCCTATACACAGATGCAAACAACTTTTAAGTCTAAATGCAAGAATCTTGGAAATAATCTTGTAAATGACATTACATAAGCTAATTGGCCTGAACTGAGATATGGAAGTAGGATTTTTGACTTTGGGAATAAAAGTTATTAGAGTTTGATTCATGCTTTTAAGCATTTTGCCAGAATAAAAGAAGTTAAGAATAACTTTGCAGATATCAAACTTAACAACATCCCAATAAAATTGGAAAAAGAAGGCATTTATACCATCAGGCCCAGGGGCCTTGTGAGGATGTAGATCAAAGAGAGCATGTCTGATTTCTGCTTCACAGATTGGGAGGGTAAGCTTTTGATTCAGCTCTGGAGAAATTGACAGAGGGATTCCTGTGAGCTGACTTGGAAGGCCTGGTGGACTCTCTGAGGTGAAAAGCTTAGAGTAAAAGGATGTAACCTCCTTTTCAATTTCTTTTTCAGTAGCACAAACCACCCCATCATCATTAACAAGCTGAGAGATGCCATTTGTCATTCTCCTCTGAGTAGTAACTGAGTGAAAAAACTTAGTATTTTTATCACCAGCTTTAAGCCAATTAATTCTAGATTTCTTCTGCCAGAAGACCTCTTCACTGTTGTAGGCATGGTTGAGTTCATTTTCTAGGCTGTCCCATTTATCACAGTCTCTGTCTCCATCAAGAGTTCTCAATGCTTCAAGGGAGCTATTTAGGTGCTCAATTTGGGTGGCTGCATTCAACCTGTTTGAAAAACTCCATTTAAGGAGTTCAATTCTGCAATTTTCACTTTATTATGAACTTGAAACATTGCATTGCCAACCACTTGAATAGACCATGCCTTTTTAATCAAATCCTCAGTCTCTTTATGTTCAACCCTCCTTTTGTCAAATTGGAATCTCCTATGACTTTTTTTATTCACTTCTTCAAAATCATCAATCAGTAAAAGACAGTGATCAGAGGAAACTCTGAAAATTGCTTTAGAAGATGCTTTAGGGAATCTAAGACACCACTCAGCCGACCCAAAGGCTCTATCAAGCCTTTCTTCAACAAATCCTTCACAACTTCGATTGTTTGTCCAAGTGAATTCCTCTCCAACAAATGGAATTTCTTGCATCTCCATATCCCTGATGAACTTATTAAACCTTGTAAAGCTCCAAACTGGTTAACTCTTCCCCCTTTTTTCTCCAAATTAGATCTTATATCATTAAAATCACCTGCAAGCAACCAACTATCCCACCAACTTCCTTTAGTCTGATGGAGATAATCCCATTGAAGACTCATTTCTCTATCATTTGTGCTTGCATACACAAATACCACCCATCTATTTTTAGTTTCCTTTTCTCTACAAAATTCAACCTCAATACAAAAAGAGCTTGTTTTTATCTGATGAATTTGAATATTCTCAGTCCAAGCTAACAGTAATCCACCACTTTTTCCAATAGGCTCCACACACTGCCATCTATCCCCAATCTTTAACCGATTACACACTGTTCTAACAAAAGTAGCTTTTTTCTTAGTTTCATTTAACAATAAGATCTCCAGAAGGTGGAGTTTCCAAGACTCATTTAACTGGAAAACTGTAGAGTTCTATGTTTCTTGCTCATCAGTCCTCTACAATTCCACACACATACTCTCATTGGTAACTTTGGGGCCAATTTAGGCTGGCTTCATCCACCGTATCCATCACATTAGTTTCAGTTCTATGTTTCTTGCTCATCAATCCTTCTTCAGAATCTTCTTTTTCCTCTCTCATCACCCTCTGAATCTGATCACTATTTCTCTTTTCCCCCACTTGGCAATTTTCTTTGTCCACTATCTTCCTTCCTCTCCCTCTCCCTCTTCCTCTCCCTACCTGTCTAGCCCAAGTTTTGCCTCTACTAGAGCTCTCTGAAGACAATTGCTCTCCTCTTGAGATTGTCTGGTTAGAGACATCCTTCAGAGGATTCCTTTGTTTAGGTTCCTTATTCTGAATCTGAATCCTAGCCATTTCCTGATTTTTTTTCTTTTTTCCTCTTGACTGGCAAAAAATACAGAACCTTCAGTATCTTGCACTTTGCCCATGCTGCTACCAATCCTATTAAGACTCTGAGAATGAGAATTGGTATCAGTAGTTGCAATTATGGGTGCAATACTCTCATTTTCCACCACAGGAGGGGTATTCTGCTGAGAATTAGCAGAATCAACTCTTTTCTTATTTTCAACTAATTCAATCTTGTCACTCTTGCTACTGATGCCAGCAGAATTTGAGGGAGATAATTGGATTTTAGTCACTACTACAAAAAAGCTGATAGACACCGGTTTTAAACCGGTGTCTATTAGTAAACCAACCGGTGTTAAAGCCACTGGTGTTAAAAGTCTGAACTTTTTGACACCGGTTTAAAACCGGTGTCTTTTCCTTCAACGACACCGGTTTTAAACCGGTGTCTATTAGTAAAAACAACCGGTGTTAAAGCCACTGGTGTTAAAAATCTGAACTTTTTGACACCGGTTTAAAACCGTTGTCTTTTCCTTCAAAGACATCGGTTTTAAACCGGTGTCTATTAGTAAAAACAACCGGTGTTAAAGCCACTTGTCTTAAAAGTCTGAACTTTTTGACACCGGTTTTAAACCGGTGTCTTTTGATGAATAGACACCGCATCATAACCGGTGTCTTAATGTTTTTAGAAGCGGTTTTAAAAGGGTTGTTTATTTATACAAAAACACCGGCTCAAAGCTGCAAAAAAACCATATAAATAAATAATTCATTATGAACTCCAATTCTAGCAACCATCATAAGTGCACTACCAATTAAACATGAAATCCATTAATACTAAAGTCACCGATAGCCAAAATCCAACAAAAAGTACTAGTAGAGAAGTTTCCTTTCGATAAAACAACTATAAATTCATAATCCGATTAATTCCATCAACCAACAAAAAGACTATATAATTCAATTACAAGCAACAAAATCCATATGATCAACAACAAAATCCAATTAAACACGGAATGTTTGACTTGTCCAGTTCACCCACATAGTATTTCTCCAACATTGCCCAAGCATCGTGGTTGTGCCCGACATCATCAAACTCATCTGTTGCGTCCTTGCCTGAAGGAAGAATATCAAATCAAGACTATAAATGAAACGAAAAATCAATAATATGATCAAATCTTACTTAACTATAACTTGTGCAAAGAATATTTATTATTCTTTGAAAGATAACTGATTCTTTTTTGTAATTAGATTAAATTTTAGGGGTAGTTTTGCGATTTACCCATATTAATCAATAGGAATTACTGCTGTGCCAACAAGATTTCATCACCACCAGGATGCTCATCCAAGAAAGTGGTCACATTATAAACCTGTTTGAAAGAACTCCAGAATCAGACATCAGCCAACAACAATGCATGTCATGAGTTTGATAAAAAGACATTCAAATAGATTTGTTGTTTTAGAGGAAGAAGAACTATTTTCTACGCAGGAAAGTATATGAAATCCCCAAGAAGACTATTCTCATGTTTCTAGGGGTGAGCATCGTAACCGAAAAACCGAACCGAACCGATGAATTCGGTGCGGTTTGGTTCGGGTTTTTTTTGAATAAATCTAAAAGAGATGTTCTCTTTTGAGGTACAAAGAATTCTTGCTAAGATGCTTATTCTAAAAGTTGAAGATCGAACAGCCCCATCATTTGCCTTACAACTAATGGAGATAGATCACATGTAATTTCTCTTAGCATTTCTCCCCTGCCTAGATACAAGAACATTCTATGAGATAATTGTTCACATTCATGATTGAAAACTCACATAAAGAGTGAGAAACAGACAAACCAACAGAAAGGCAAATTCACATAAAATTTTGGGTTAGAAGGAAAAGTGCATTAAATCAAACACACCTCGTCCAATTTCTTCTCCCTATCTCGCAGTGCAGATTTTGCCTGAATGTATTTGTCATTCCAATTTTCATATACATCGGGACTCAAGTTTATGTAAGCCAGGCAAAGAGTACGCAATCCGAATAATAAGCCGTGCATCATCAAAATTGAAACCCTTTTCACATGTTGCATTTGACTGGTTCTGAACCTGAAAATCAAAGGCATCAAATTAAGACATGGCATACATCAGGGTACTTCATGAACCTTTAATGGAAAAATAAACTTACCTCGAAAACTTCAAAATATTGATTTGGTACAATGTGTTTAAAAACATTTGATGAAACTAATGTTCATTCCTCTACAAATGGAGCATAGGCAACATCCAATTAGAGAAAATTACATTAATCAAGAAAAAGTTAAACCAAAAATGTGCATCCGCAATGAGGATCCTACTTGTTCCTCACCAATAAGGAGGATTTAATGTTTTATTCAACATATAGGTATATAAAGTCTTGATGAGTGCTTTTCATTTCATTTTTTTCGTTTTGTGTTTTTCAGGGCACAATCTTTGAAATAGTACTTACTTGATCGAATTGACCAAGGAAGAAAGGCCCATCATCGAACTTATGGAGGCCAGCGAGTACCTGCTTGCTTTAGGTATCTCCTTTGAATGATGTGTACATATTTTCAAGAATGTGTCGAGTAGCTATCAACTCTTCAAAGAAACTTTTGTTTGGCGGGATCCTAAGCATTTCATTGTGCACCAATAATGTGAAATATGAAGGCGAACGAGAAGACATATTAATTTCAAGAAAAATAGGTTCAAATTCTAATCTTACATCAGGTACCAAAGCTGGTCCTTTAAAGTTGGCATCTACGTATTTAACCAAATCCAGGTTCTCTCCAATAACTTTGTCATTGTGCTCCAATGCCGACACCTACAAACAAACAAGAAATCATCTTCACATTTAGTTTGTCAACTAAGTAACAAGTTCATTGCTCTCTGGATGTAGTTCAAAACATTTTGAGTAAGCAAAATGTGCAAAGATACATATATCTTCAGAAATTAGATATTCAATTTGAAGAAGCTCAACTCCACTGATATAGAAAAACTCTAATTGGTGGTCTTTTCCACTGATATCAGTTATAACTTATAATAGATCATACTTTTATCATTGTATCAGTTTTTTGTTCATATCTCCTTCTATTGTCGAGTGATTATAGCCATGAACCCATTTGTACTAGCTGAAAAGGCCTTAGATATGGCACTAAGACCTGTATCATATCTGTTCAAACATCTCATTGGAATGGCACTTAGACCCCTGAACATCATATGTATTAATTTAAGGTGACAGGTAATATGATTTTGTCAAAGATGACCTATACCAATAAGCTAAACCCACCAAAAACAGATTTATAATTTATTAATTTATCTGTACCTCTTGTAAACTTCGCCAAACGTGCCTCTAATATTGTACCTAGATATAATTTACTAATATAATTTGCATATGACTCTAATATTGTACCTAGATCATTGGGGTAAATTAATTTTATTTCTATAACTATTGCCAATTCTTTTAGTGGTAACAAAGTGTGTCCTTGCAGCAGCAGTAGGCAGATCTAAAAAACGCTGGCACTTAAATTAGTGGGGTAAGCATATCAAAATACATCTATTAACTACTAGAACAAATGTCACCTGCTTGACTATGGCGTAATACGCATCCAAAGCACCGCTATAACGCCTCCGTACTCCAACTGGTAAGTTACCCTCACCTTGAAGCCGAACTTTCACAAGGTCAGTCGGATTAGCCACGGCTATTGCTACAACACCTTCACATTAGGAGAAAAGAGTTATTGTAATTGTTCAAACAAATAGCAATTTAATTTATATGGAATAATAACATGAAACTAAAATGATATTTATTCACCTGTAAGCAGAGCAACTAGTATTTTACTGAATAAGGGCACATCTCCAGAGTAATTACTTCCAATTTTCTTGCAGTTTCTATATCATCAGCCAATATCTTCATATCACTCCCAATAACATGCTCAAATACATATACAGAGCCATTAAATATCAGTATCAGTGTAGATAAAGTTAAAAAAAAATACTGAAGCAAAGAATATTTATTACTTCTTGTTTATGCTAATCTTGAATAGTCTATACAAATACGAAAGCACTTAATCTTTGGTAATTGTTGGCTCCATTAAGGCATACTATGATAAATACATTCCCGCAGTTCAGAGCATAACAAAATTGGGGACAAAGAAATACAAAAGAATAAATACAAACCCTTAAAAGTATTTTACACTAAAGCGGGTGAGGTAACTTGTAGCCAGCAAATAGTACATTCTCATCCATGTGCAATTGCCTGTTTTCATTCCAGAAAAAAAAATTCGTGTCCCTCTCGTACGACACCCTGTTTAATCAAATTATGTTGCAATCCATCACAATAAAATACTCAAAATCTTAAGCCAAGAACCATAAAGCATCAAAACACAAAGAATCCAAATATCCTTCCCTCTTTTTAGACCTGAATCTAGTAGTAAACGAAGCAGCGAGCAGTGGTGCCGGTCGCTAAGTCCCAGAGGCGGAGCTCGCCGTCCCAGGATCCAGAGAGAGCAAATTGGCCACGGAAGAGAGAACGACGTCCTAAACAAAGTGGCCGTAGCAAGTAAAGCGGCGGCGGGCGACGCCGTAGTTCCTGTCCTCCTTGGTGAGAGACCGCACAATGATGGGGATTTGTCGCGGGAGGAGGTGACGATCATGTCGGAGTTGTCGATTGCGGTGGCAATGGCGGTAATCCAGTCGGTGTGGGAACGCATGGTGCCGCGGAGGACGAGCTGTTCTTGCGCCATGACGGAATACTGGTGCGTAGCGAGTGCGGCTGCGTATAGGGTTTGAAGGGTTTCTGAGAGGAGAGGCGGAAGAGATAAAAGTAAGAAGCCCTAATTGTTGTTATAAGGAGAATGTAGAAAAAAGAAAAAAGAAAAAATGAGTAGGGGAAATTAACTCAAAAAAAAATTAGGGGAAATAAAGACACCGGTTTTAGAACCGGTGTCAAAACCCTAAACATTAGTGTTAAAAAATAAAGACACCGGTTCTATAACCGATGTCGAATATGTGGTTTTAAAAATATTATAGACACCGGTTCTATAACCGGTGTCAAAAAATCTGGTGTCTAATCTAAATAAATTTATATAAATAGACACTGGTTTCGAAATCCGATGCAAAACCGGTGTCTATTTTGGAAATTATTTTACAATAGACACCGGTTCTAGGAAACCGGTGTTGTTTATCAAACGACAAAGATCGATTAGACACGGTTTCTTACAAAACCGGTGTTAAAAAGGAAAAGACACCAGTAAAGTCATAAAACCGGTGTCTTTTTGTTGGTGTCTATTAGCAGTTTTCTTGTAGTGAGTCTGGATATTTCTTCTAGACCTAAATCCACCACTTAGGTCTTCAGCTTTCAACCACTCCCCAAACCTCCGCTCTCTAAGGTTATTGTTTTGAACATCTGATTTCCTTTCTTCACAAATTCTTTCATGATGTCCAACCCACCCACAATAGAAACAACATCCAATCAAATTTTCATACTTAAAGTTCACCCAATGTGATTCACCTTTAAGTGTCAGTGTAGTCGTCTCATTAAGGGTTTTTCTATTTCCACTGAAACATTTATCTTTAAATATCTTCCCTTAATACTCCCAATTTCAGGTATGAATACATCTCTAATCGCAGGGAAAAGCCTTCCAATTTTCAATCCCACCTCAAAACTAATTCAATGCGCAGGTAAGTCCCAAACTTGTATCCACATATCAATAAATGAAAAATTCTCCTTTTTCATGTCAACACCCTCTTTCCATTCCCTTAGAACTAAGAACTGACTATCAAAAGACCATAACTTTCCTTGAATAACTCTTTTTTTATCCACTCGTGATTGGAAAATAAATTTAAACTTGTTAAAACCAATCTCTCTAAGGACACAAGGTTCATCAATAGGCCAAATACCATTCATAGTTTTCTTAAGTCCTGTGAAATTTACCTTCTTATTCCCAAGAACTTTCCCAAACAGACTGCGAATGCATTCCTCCTTACTGCCCTCTACATCTCTATCTTCAAGCTCAACCCCTCTTCGTTCCACTTCAGAGAGGGTGAAACCCTGCAGCTTCTTTGTCAGCTCTGGAGCCATAACAAGAATCACTCAGTCACTCTCCACAGCCTGGTCTTCAGCAAACCTAGGAAATCCAAATAAAAGAAGGAGACGGGGAAGAGAGAAAAACAGAGGAGTAAAAAAGAGATGTTATGAAATTTATGGAGAATAAAGTGAAAATGAAATTGACAAAAGAGAAAACCAGCCAACAAAGATTTATTGCCAAGATACCATTAGACTTAAAAGCTTAAATACTATGGTTACAAGGGGTCTCATTACTATCATTTTTCCATTTTAGAGTTCATTTAACACAATCTTACCAACCATAGCTGCACGGTTAAATGCTCAGATTTACTGTTTTATTGAAGGACCATACAAAAAACAAACATGAACAGGGACAAAGCGGCTGAGAACACAAAAAGACAAGTTAACCTAGACACTCTCCCAAGAGAGAAACGGACACTCTCCTAGAGAGAGAAAAAAAACCACTAACTAAAACTTTTTCGGAGATCTACAATTGTTATTAATCTACTGTTTATTTATTACCCGGGAGGGGGAATAAACTATCTTATGAACTGAACCCATAGAATTGCATGACTTGGTTTTTAAAACTTTAATTGCATTTAATATTGAAGAAACATGTTGAGATTATGTGCCTAAGGTTGCTCCTGTAGTTGTTGAAAATACTTGTGGGGTTCGCAAATTTATTTATTTTTCTTTTTAATTTTTGATTTTTATTAATAATCAATATTCGGTCGCTTCAATAAAATTGGAATGCGATGTTATTATAGCCTTAGTATTTCACATATCAATCCCTGAGGAATATGACTTTGCTTGCCGTTATTCTATAAACTACAATGTGCACATGCAGTTGTATAATCCAAATATTTTTGGCGAACACTGGGCCAAAGAAAAAAATCTCGTTGGGGTCGGTTTGAAATTCCATTGACTGCTATTTTTAAGCCACAATCCATATAAATACACACGAAATAACCAAGCCGCCGACTTTTTGAGGCTTATGGGTTGTGCCAAATAGGTCCAATCCTTTTACAATACGACCTTTTCATTGGCCCCACCCATTTTGACACCTCTAAAATCGGGTACTTGTATAGTTTTATTCAAATTATTTCGTACTAAATAGTCTGTAATGATGGTGATCAGTCCCACAAAATATTGCATCATCAACAATAGATAAGTTGTATTGACGGTGGACGTGAGATTATTTTCGTATATATACATATGAATATAACATAAACATTAGACACATTAAGATGTACTAACGATTGATTAAAGATCATTCTTGTATATAGTATTTTTATATAAAATAAACAATAGATATATTAAGCTATGTTGATGATGGATATGAGATCATTATTGCATATATATACTTTATTATAGAGTTTTATATATTTTTCAAAAACGTATTATTGATTTTTTTATTAAATATAATATATTGTTTGGAGAATATTAACTTTGTAATATTAATAATCTATCTTACCAAAAAAGTATATGTGCTTATGATATATATATATATATATATATACAAAACGATTTTGTATCATTAGAGATACATAGAGTTTTATTAATGTATTTAATTAATCACTAATAAATTTAAAAAATATTTTCAATTTTTAAGAATAAAATATATTATTATATTATGTTATAGATTGTAAATCATTCTAAACTACACGGATACAACAATCATGCTTAAATTAGATTGTAAATAATTCCAAAATAGAGTGGAAAATATTAATGATTACAATTAAAAAGATTTGGCTATTGATGGAAATTATTTTTTAATTAAATAGTCATAGAAAGTCGTTTTAGGAAATAGATTTTAGGCGGGAAAAAATATAGAAACATGTTTGTTATTATATATATATATATATATATATTATATATATATATATATAGATTTCCGATTTCTGAGCAAAAATAGAATATGTCTGAAAATTAGATAGTTCCAATATTTCACAAATTGAATTGAATACTGATTTGATAATTTATTTTGAGAAAAAGTATTCGATTTATTGAATAATGTATTCAAATATTTAATAAATAGATTTTTTATAAATAGAACATTGTTTTGAAATGAAATATTAGGGATGTCAATGGTTGGGGTCAGGGCTGGATCTGCTTGGACCCGACTCATTAAGAAAATATAATACCTAGACCTTCCCCGACCCAACTCACCTTATACCCCAACCTCCCCGACCCATACCCGTGTCTAGCGGGTAAGACCCGTTAGACCCGCCAACTCCATATATTTGGTCAGATTTGTATGATTGTTTACTCAAAATAGTGCACTAAAAAATGATGTGAAATATGATATTTATATAATTTTGTAGATATCATATGAATTATGAAATAAACACCAACAACATATATAAATCTAGAGCTCTTGAACAACAATATACACACTCTATATATAAACAAACAAAAAAAAGTAACTATATGGGTCGGGTCCTACTATACCAGTTATCCTACCCATACTCGTTTGGGTCTAAAAATCAATACTCGTTACTCGCCACATACTCTATTTATTGTTTCCATACCCGTTCCAAATGAGGCAGGTCTGATTCGGGTCCGGGTCTTAACCGGACCCATTGTCATCCCTATGAGATATATACTTCTAAAAGTTATGTATAAACTCTCAAACTACTTTAATACTTGATTAATTGATAATCTTTAAATAATATATTTTGTCGGTCCCGATGTTTGCCAAAAATATTTGGATCTTACAACTGCAAGTGTACATTGTAGTTTATAGAATAATGGCAAGCAAGGTCATATTCCTCAGAGATTGATTACGAAACACTTAGGCTATAATAACATCACATTCCAATTTTATTGAAGCGGCCGAATATCAAGAGTTTATAAAAATAAAAAATAAAATAAAAATAAATAAATTTGCGAACCCCACAAGTATTTTCAACAACCACGGAAGCAACCTTAGGAACATAATCTTAACATGTTTCATCAATATTAAAACCAATTAAAGTTTCAAAACTAATTCATGCGTTTCTACGGGTTCAATTCCTAAAATAGTTTATTCCCCCATCCGGGTGGCGTATAAACAGTAGATTAATAATAATTGAGGTCTCCCGATCCACCACAACTATTATTAACACCCAAAAGATCTTTGAATTGAAATACTCCCCACAAACAGATATAGTCTCCCAATACATTACCCTATTTATGTCTGAATTCGATTTTCGTCTCGTTAGAACTCCCCTCTCAGATTATGGACTAACGAGTATGACATGCAAATTATTGATTAGATAATCGACAATTATAAATAAGCACTCGAATTCATAAAATAGAACACATGAATCAATTATGAGAGCAATTAATCAACTTTTAACATGAATCCATATTTTTGATTATGCCTCTAAGATCCTAAAGATTAGCCAAACATTGATAACAAATTCACAGACAAACTTGAAATCAACATTATGATATCATTTAAGCACAAACAAGAGATCTAGACATAGAAAGAAAATCCCTTCTTGTTAGGATGGATTCCCCTTCCAAGCCTTCGAAGCACTTGTGCTTCTGTAGATGCGAAAAGCCTTGTGATGTTCTTCGCGAGCTAGCCCTCCTCTCTTAGAAGACCTCGGATCTTGTATTCCTGCGTAATTTGATGTGTTTTCTCTGGTATGAATGTTGTTATTTTCGTGCAGCCCTTGGGTCCCTTTTATAGATGGTTGGAGAGATCACTTGTAGAGTTGGAACAGAAAAGAACTCCGAATAAAAATGCGTGGCAGAGTCCCACACGGCCGTGTGGGTTTTATGCTGACCAATTCCACACGCCCATGTGGGTCCCACATGGTCCGGCTGTGTGGCTTGGTTTTGTCCTCTGTTTCTTCCCTTTTTCACATGGACATGGCATTTTTCACACGGGCACTTCACACGGCCGTGTGGTCCCACACGGTCCAGCTGTGTGACGCGTTCTTGTCCGTTTTCTTCATCTTTTTGATCTTCTATTCGCCCTTGTCAGTCCTATCTGGGCCTTCCAATTGATATTTCTTTGTTTAATCTCCGTTTCCTGTAAAAAGTTACAAGAATACGCAGTATCATGCCCTTCTAAGGAAACCAAGTAAAAATACACTAAATATGCGTGCAAATGCATCAAATATATATCATTTTAAGCCCCAAAATGCACGTATATTTTACACGCATCAAAATCCCCCAAACTTAAAGCATTGCTCGTCCTCGAGCAAATTAAGAAAAATAATATCAAGGGGTAAAAAGAACAAACAAGAACATTATAAACACTTAATCTCATATGACTCCATACTCAAGTTAACCATGCAATTCATTATCAAGAAGTCATCTTTAATAAGATCAGCATAATCAATACTCTCTTAGGTACTCCACATCGCGACTCACAAGTAGATAGTGTATCACTCGACTCTCAAAAGTGTATGGAAAAGTGTTTACACTCAAATTCATTTAAATGAAAGTAGAACTATCATAGGCTTGCAAATCGTCTAACATCTCTACCACTTTTGTGTGCACGCACAACTTAAGAATCAAAAAGGACTTTTCATTTGGTTGTAATGTAGGCTTTTTTGTAACGGTACGGAAAATTTTGATTAAGTGACTTGACTTGAGCAAATAGAATTTAAGCGCATAGACTTGCAATTCACTAACCCAATTTCAGCATAATACTCATTTTCTTTTTCACTAACCCTTATCTCTGCTTTTTCATTCTTAGGCCTTTTTGCCTATTTTTTTTCTTTTATTTTTCTTGCCAACAATTCATCACAATTTTCCTAGAAGTATGTTATCTCATTCAATTAAATGCTCATAGTAAAAATCATACGGAAGCTGGGCATTTTCGAAAATATTGATTAAAATACACACAAAAGCAATTAAATGTGCTAAAGCGATAAACGTGCTAAAAGAAAAAAATAAAAAATCGAAAATTTTAATGCAAAAAAAAGAGGCTCTACATGCAATCCTAAACGCAATGAAAAATGCAAGAAAGTACTAAATTACGCATTCTTGACAACCCCCCAAACTTAAAATATGCTTTGTCCCGAACATATGAGGAAATTATCAAAAGTGAAGAGAAATGCATAATAAGTACTTACATGGATCACTGTGGTGGTGGAGGTGGAGGGTAGTGGCCTTGTGAAATATGCCACTGGTCCATACGAGACATCATCTCATATATATACTGCTGCTGCTGGGTGATGGCATCGAATCTCTGTAAGTACTTCGTGTGGTACTCATCAACTGTAGCTGTTAACTAATAAGTATCATCTATCAAATTTTTCACACCGGCTTCCACCCTTTCTAGCCTATCACTCATGGTAAATGGCCGGTTACCCCCTTGTCTAGAGGATTCCGACACCTGCCTCATCAGCTCATCTTGCTCTTCATGAGCAGCAGCCCCCTGTTCACCTATAAGCAGCCAATTACCCCTATTTCTTATAGATGTTGCTTCAAGGTTAGGAAGCTTAACCATTGTTCTATCTACCTGATTTAGCCAGTAATCACGACCATCGAATTGAATCACGACCATTGTCAAATCAATCAATTTAGGCCCTGTGACCTCCTCATACCCTTCAAAGCTAACATTGAAGTACTCAGTAATAGGAGTAATCACCCCCAAATGCAAATTCCGCCCCTCTCAGATTTTCTTATCCTATCAAATTGCCGGGCTATCATAGCTACGACGTTTGGCACAACTTCAGTCCCTGACGCCAACCTTACCAACTTTTCCAATTTTAGTCCTTTTAAAATATTACAGAGTTAACTCAAACAGCTGCGTCATTGAGGGACAACTAAATTGGTTATTCAGTAGAGTTAGCCGCTCAACAGACTTGATAGAGCTGTTGATAGAATAACTCAGCTGTTTAACCTGAACCTTAACTTGGCTGTGTTGGTTTTATCAGTGGAAGACTTAACACCCTTTGATTTGTTTAAAATTTGTTTTAACACTTGATTTTAGCACTTGGTTATTGATCAGTTGGCTAGCAAATAAGTTTATCAGCAGATATAATGTAAGTATGCAGATGAGTAAATGTGCTGAAAAATAAATGACACAGTTGATTTTTATAGAGGTTCGAAGATGGGGTAATTTTTCTAATCCTCTCTTCTCCAACTCCTGGAAGAATCCACTATGTAAAAGATCTGTTTACAAAGTGGTCAACAGTCTAGAGACAGCTTTGGTCACACAATTGGCTTCTCTTCCGACTCAGCTTTTTCGCAGGGTAGCTGGCTTGCTACTTCAGCTCACTTTCTCAAGCTCTTGGATTTGATCACGAAGCCCTCCAATAACTTGATACTGGTTCGACCTTGAACCTTCCTACAATCCTCCTTGAAAAGTAGACCCATTTTGATTCTTCAAAAGTTTCCTGTTCAACAAATTTGAAGTTGTCTTTCCTTCACAGCTTGTGTTGAATCGATTTTTTCGAGTTTCAAGGCTTGAGGATTTGCTTGAATATTCTTGAGAGTATTTGCGGGTTAATAGCTTGAATAATGTTTGATTTCTCGGTATGCAAGGTAACCTTTTCTCAATGAATTTCCTCAAAAGGTCACTTTTGTTCGTTGGCTTGTCTTATTTCAGTCCTTGATGTTGACATTTCCTCGGATTTAATGTCTTGCAGCATTGCAGCGTTTCTGACACTTGCTGCAGTGTTCTCATTGGTTTGTTCCTTTTGCACACAACTGGAACTAGCACTTTATCTCTGACAACTTTAACTTGTTACCATTCTGGGTAACATTCTTGACTTACATCAACGGATCTCATTCAGTTGTCTTGACTTGACTGCAGTCTTTTATACCCCAGGTGACTTTGAGTCAACTTCCAATCCTTGGATGACTCATCTGTCACTTTCAACTTGAGACTTGGATTCTTGAGTTGACTTGATTAACTCTTCACACAGCTGTTCCTCAGCTAAAACATCTTCAGTCGAGTTCTTGATCTTCTATCTTGGCCATACTTAGCTATTCCACAGCGGAGTCTTGACTTCAGTCTTCATTGACTTCTTGTATTTCCAGGTATAGCTGACTTGACTCAGCTTTTCCAGACCTATCTATTACAATGTAAATTACAAGGAAAATGGGGTGCCAACTTTCTAGTTTAAGTTTTACATGGCATTCATCAAAATCTATAAGATAAATTTTCCAATAATTTCCCCCTTTTTGATGATGCCAAAACTTAAAACATTAAACAATATGTAAACAACAAAGATACATACAGACAATGCAGTGACAAATAATGTATGCGTAGAATAGATCGTTTTATTGATCATAGCATTTTGTCCTTACACAACTGTTTACATTTGGTATCAGAGCATTCTATATCAAAGCAACAATACAAACATCTATGCTAGGATACTAGAATAAATACAAAGTGAAAAATTACAGAAAACTTCACTAAGTATACAGATGACTTACAAAAGTGTATTTACACAAGTAAAATACATGAAGGGTTCACAGTAACACTTCATCGCCTTCGCTGCCTCCTTTCTTCTTCAGCTATGTTGAAGTCATCGACTCTCTTCCTTTTTCTTTCTTCTTCCTCAGCTTTCTTCTTCTTCTCATAGGATCTCTTCGCATCATCATCCTTTCGCTTCCTCTCGAGCCATAGCTTAGTTTGTCTTTCATTTTTCTCTTCCTGTCTTTTCACGGCATCAGCATTCTTCCTTGCCACTTCCAGATTTGCCACTTCATCATACCCAGCCCAGTAGATCCTCCCCTTCTTTCCGGGATCTACATATTCGATATTCTTGGGTCTTAGACGAGGTCGAGAGCCTATTTCTCCACCACTTCTTTCTCCTCCTCTGGGTGTGTACTTCACGGGAGTCTTCTGCTTACAAGTTGAATGGCGGCTGGTAGTCTGCTGCTTATCAGCTTCTTCGCACAATGTAAGACCCTTCTCCCAGTACAGATCCCAGGCTTGAGCTAGTGAGATCCCTTGAAAATAGCCTTTGGATTCGAGCGTCTTGGATTCTTCAACTGATCTTGGCTCGGATCCAATGTCAGGAATATAATCTTGATCCTTCCCTACCGGAATGCCGCCGTATTGTTTCAACACTTCTTCGATGCGGGCATCCGTCTTCTAGTCGAACTCCACCATCCTTGCTTCGATGATTCGCCTTTTCTCCGACATAGGCACAACAGAGTGCTCGATGGGTAGAGTCACTGGAAGTTTGCTGATAATTGAAGCCGTAATATGACCCTGCTGAGGGGTTTCAGCTATCATTAATGTCAGATCCTTCGAACGTTTCCCCTCAGCTGTTTCTCCCTTCTTCTCAGCTTCAGATTCCTTCAACTTCTCTTATTTCAACTTCCTTAGGGAGTCCTCTTCCCTATTTTTGGCATCATCAAAGGAAAGAGGGACCCCAGGGAACATGCCTGTGAGCATAAAGTCGAGTCTGCTGAGCGCGGAATTCTATTTGAAGTCTGATGCTGCGTAAGTTGTTCGAAATTCTGAGCCATGAGAAGGATGAATTTATCATTCATTGAGTTTTCTAGACGCAAAATTTCTTTTCTCTGGAATTCTTGCAACAGCTCCATTTCTGTTTTGTGAGATGTATGCAACCTTTCAATATACGCCTGCATCCTTTGCTTCAGATCAGCGTTGTCAGCCATCCGACAAGCATTCTACCATATAGTGCTTTGAAATAACGAACTTGCTCGATTCGCATGGCAGATTGCTGTTGAGACCATTCTCGGATCTGAACCACTATCCATCTCAAATCTGCTGTGAGGGTAGCATCCCTATTGTCCAGTCTTAAATCGAGGGAGGCCTGATGCCATTCAATCTTCTCAATCTCTTCACAAATCTTCTTGAAGATTTCACGAAACTCAGCTGTCTCACTTGATTCAGCTGCAGGCCACTCTTCAGCAAAGTTGAACTCGGCTGGAACAATGGAGTCAGTAGGGATGATTGGATCTTCTCTCACAAAGAATCTTCGTTGTTCAATAGCGGTTTCTTCTTCCAAGTCTAGTAGGATCGGCGTGAAAGGAAATACCTTTGGAAAAGCATCGTCACTCACATATGGGATGATTTGTGAGGGTTGTGCCTGTGATGATTCAGCTCTTCGTGCCTCAGCTTCGATAGCTTCGTCGACAGTGGTCACAACTGTGGGAGCCTGTGACGAAGCTAGTGTAGTAAATTCGTTATCTGCATTTGTGGAACTGCGTGGAAGCTCTGCGATGGATCAGTATCTCGGGGGCGTAATGATATTTTGCCCAGTTGACTGAGCCTCAGCTGTCTTAACAACGTCTTCAGTCTCAGTGGATTTTTCTAAGTGAATAACCGGTTCCTCTGCTGTATCATCAGCGTCATCGGATAATGATGAAACCTGGGGGCTTGGCCCATCATCGAAATTGAATTTTTGACAAGCAGCTTTATCACTTAGTTGACTCGTAGTTTTGAGAACATCCTCAGCTGGGTCCTTTGGATCTGCAACAGGAGTGGACTCAGCTTCATCTTCAGACCCCAAGAATGATGTGTCTAAGTTCTCGTGGGAGTCATGAAGTGCGCTTATCTCTTCCTCTATTTCATTGCTTTGAACTGGAGGAATGTTCTGAGTCTCTTGAACTTTACATAGGGAAGTCTCAACCTCCCTTGGGCCTTCAATACCTCCAGCAGTCTTAACTGCTGCAAGGCCTTCAATGTTCCCTTTGACAGTCACAACGGTCTTAGGGTCTTGGACCATGGCATCCATAGGAGTCTCAACCCCTAGGATTGCACTTTCATTGCCCAGAGTGTTAACTCCCTGGGCATCTCCATCATGTGCCTCGACTGTAAGAACAGTGTCATCAGCCTTCAAAGTAGCTGACATTTCAGCTGGGACAGACTCAACTGTCCGAGCTTCATCAATATCAATCTGCTGTGGTTCTTTCTCAGTTTCTACTTCGCCTCCTTGCTTGAAGTTGGAGTCTTCTGCAGCATTCTCCGACCCTGCTGCAGTGGAGAGAGTTTCTCCTCGGTGGCACACACCGGTGAGCGATCGATGATGGGGTCACTCTGCTCCTGACTCGCGGTTTTTTCTTTTGAATGCTCAGCCGCTGGGGCAGGTGGTAAAACACCTTCTTCAGGGGTTGGCTCAACTTGGATGCCCAAAGTCCCAGTTTCATTGCCAATTCCCTTGGACCCATCCTGCGATTGTACTGGGGACGTGGCTGCAGCGATGTCTGAGGAAATCTATTGCACCACTCCCAATGGGTCGATTTGTAGGAGAGATTGTGAGGATTGTCATGGTCCTTCAAACAGTTGTTGCACATGCAATTGCCTGGATTCTCTCATTGCTTGCTGCATGTCTGACTTCTCTGCTGCAGCAGTGGGATCTTCATCACTTTCTGAGTATATATCTAGATGTGTATGAGTGTGAGATGGAGAGTTTGTGAATTCACACATATTGGCTTTTTCTAGGACACGGGATTCCTCCTCAGCTTTGTCTTTCTCATCTTATTTAATAATACGGAGGAGATCCATACAGTTTTCTTCGTCAAGGGCCTGTCGAACAGTCTAGACCCCAAGAAAATGAAGCAACTCTTCTTCCTCTTCGATGTACTCAGGATGAGCGAACTACTTCCTTGAGTGATCAAGCTTCCATGCCCTCCACTCTCGTAGTCGTCTCTTGATATCTGGATATAGTGGAGAATACATGACAACATCATCATCCTCAGCTTCATCATCTCCTCTCTCCGGGATTGAAGACAAGAGGTTCTGCTCCTCATCACCTTCAGCAACATCAGTGGCAGATAGAGAGACAACTCCTTCAACTATGGGTTCAGTTGTCTCTGCTGCCTCACTATCCTTAGTTGTCTTCTGCACAGCTGGGTCTTCAGTAGGCCTCTGTTGATCACCCTCAGCAGACTTGGCTGGTACATCAATAACTTTGGGAGACTGCTCTTCTAGATTACCAGCAGTCTCAACTTGTGACTCCAGCTGAGTAGCAAATTCAACTTTCTTTTCAAGATCTGATTGCTTGAAAAGTCTTCTTCTTTTGTCCGAACAAGAGGGACTTCTGGTTCTTCTTCTTCTTCTTCTTTCGATTCTTTGGCGGCGGGGGCTGGGGCATCCTTCTTGGTGAGAGCTGCCTTCCTTGACTTGGTAGTCCTCTTATTCCGTATGGCTGGAGAAGGGAATTGGGGTTCCTTCTCAGCCTCGACTGCAGGAGCATGGGACTCGGCTGCATGGGCAGGCGACTCGGCTGCAGGCGTAGGAGCATTCTTTTTCTTAGCTACAGGGGCAGCCTTCTTCTTCCGAGCTGCAGGGGCAACTTCTTCTTCGGTGGAGGGGTAGCAGCTGTGTCTTCACGTCCAACTAATTCCCCCTCACTTGTTTTCCTTCTTCGTGTGGGCTCTCTTATGGGCTCCAGAGAGGTTAGCCCTGAACATCTTCTTGTTGACATGGAAGGGTTTTCCATGTCGAAGGGGAATACCCTTCACTTCCATCAAGTGGCCAATCACGAGGCCATATCCAAGGGATCCTCCAAAGGATTCATCTTTCTTAAATGACTTATTCATCACATTCTGGCAGAGTCTGCTGTACACAAACTCAGCCCAGTTAACTTTCTTTCCCTGCATGATCGCAGCCATGACGATCAGCTTAGTCTTTAACAGCTGGTTGAAGCTGCCAAACTTCATGTCTCACACTTGGAGACGACATCCATCAACTTATGATAGTCGTCCTTCAGCAATTTCTTATCAGCTGTGTAGACTACTTTAGCAGCACACTCCGATTTGGCTACCTCTTTCCACGCAACAACCAAATCAACATCAGCTTCATTAATCTCCTTCATGTCTTCCGATGGCAACAAGCAGTGCTCCGCAAGGTCCTTAGCATTTATCGTTATGTCCTTGCGGTGGACAGAAGACTTGATTCATTCGTCCTGCACCTCCGTGTTAACATAGAACTGTGCTACCTCCTCAAGATAGGTATGCGAGTACTCCAAAGTCAGAAAAGCCTTGAGACTTGACTTTTCTATCATTTCAGCAATTTTCTTGACAAGGGTTTCATCAGAACCCTGCTTCACCATTCCTTCAAAGTCCACTGATGAGCCAGTGTGGATCTGTTACGATAGCTTGATGAAATCGAACTTAGGTGCCATTTTCAGAGATTTTTACCGATTAAAACTGATGATCTTGCTTGAGGACACTTAGGGTTTTCGAGAGAGAAATATAGCCTGCTTGCTTTTTGCTTGAAGATGAATAGTTTCCGTATGTGAGAGAAAAGCTGGAAAATGTATATATAAGGGTTATGAAAGGACATGTCTTCGGTTTTTGAAATTTTGATCGAGTTCAACGGTTCAGATTTAGCATGTCAAACCGCATTTAATTCCTCGCATTTAATGCGGCATCATTCATATCCAATCATATGCTTACTGTGCAACTTTTTACTGTACCCGTCATTATTACGCTGATGTCATCCTTAAATATATTCCCGCTCATTAAAAACAATTGCGTTTTTGTCAATTAGCTCATAAATGACTCAGCTTATATCAAATATGACTTAACTCTGCTTCTGTCTTTTCAATAGTGACTCAGCTGTCAGCTAACTCGATACAGCTGACTTTCCGATACGACTGATTAACTCGGTTGATGAGTGAAATTTACCTTTTACGCAATTTTTCATCTTCTATCTCTTCTGATTGAGTCTTCTGAGTGTCAACTCAGCTCAATTAACCCTAGCTCATTATTAAGCTCTTCAAATCTTGACTCACATAAGGTCTTGGTGAATATGTCAGCTAACTGCTTATCAGTTGAGATATATTCCAAAGTGATGTCTTTCTTTTCAACATGATCTCTTATAAAATGATACCTCACGTCAATGTGCTTTGTTCTTGAATGCAACACAGGATTCTGAGTGATTGCAATAGCACTTGTGTTATCACACATAATTGGAATCTCTTTTTCTTCAATCTCATAATCTCTCAGCTGCTGTCTCATCCATAAGACTTGGGCACAATAGCGCCCGCATGACTATGTACTGCTTCACCGGTGTGGATGTGGCTATTGAGTTTTGCTTCTTGCTAAACCAGGAAACCAATCTGTTTCCAAGCATTTGACATGTACCTGAAGTACTTTTCCTGTCAACTCTACATCCAGCATAGTCAGAGTCTGAATAACCAATAAGCTTGAATCCACCTTCCTTTGGACACCATAAGCCAACTTCCTTGCATCCCTTCAAATATCTTAGGATTCTCTTAGCTGCAGTCATGTGGCTCTCTTTTGGTGCAGATTGAAGTCTTGCACATACACCTACTGCAAAGGTGATGTCTGGCCTGCTAGCTGTTATATAGAGCAACGATCCAATAAGTGATGTATATCTGGTTTGATCTATAGCCTTGCCATCTACATCCATGTCCATCTTGACTGATGTGTTCATTGGTATTTTCACAGAAGACTTTTCTTCCATACCAAATTTCTTCATTAAATCTCTGGTGTACTTTGTTTGACTTATGAAGGTTCCATCCTTCAATTGCTTGACTTGAAGTCCTAGGAAGAAAGTCAGCTCTCCCATCATGCTCATCTCAAATTTGCCTTGCATGAGGTTTGAGAACTTATCACACAGCTTTTTATTTGTGGATCAAAAAATTATGTCATCCACATATATTTGAACAAGCAGTATACTTTCTCCATCTTGAATTCTTAAGAGTGTTGAGTCCACTTTGCCTTTGGTAAATCCATTGTCAGTTAGAAATTGAGACAATGTATCATACCATGCTCTTGGTGCTTGTTTCAATCCATATAATGATTTCTTGAGCTTGTACACCTTATCTCCAATAGTCTTCTTCTCAAAACCTGGAGGTTGTTCAACGTAGACTTCTTCCTCTAGCAGTCCATTTAGAAATGCACTCTTCACATCTATTTGATATACAGTGAAGTTCTTATGTGCAGCATAGGCAAGAAACATTCTTATTGCTTCCAATCTTGCAACAGGTGCAAATGTTTCTTGGCAATACCCTTTGGCTACCAATCTTGCTTTGTTCCTTACCACAGATCCTTCCTCATTCACTTGTTTCTGAAAACCCATTTTGTGCCAATAACATTTTGATGGGTTGGTCTCTGCACCAATACCCATACTTTGTTTCTTTCAAATTGATCTAGCTCTTCTTGCATGGCTTGAATCCAATGTGTGTCATCCAATACTTGAGACACATCTTTTGGCTCTATTTGGGAAATAAAACAAGTGAACATTGCTTCTTGCCGTGCTCTGGATCTGGTTCTTACACCATCTCTAACATCTCCAATAACTAGCTCTGGTGGATGGTCTCTCAGCTATCTCACATCAGGTTGGAGCAAGTCAGTTGGATTCATCCGACTCGCAGCTATGTTGTCTTGAACATCTCTTTCATCTTCATTCAGCTATAGACTTTCCAGCTGTCTTTGAGATTCAGCTATCTCATCTTCATTGGGTTGATTGCTCTTACTTCAGCTTCAACATAAGGACTCTTCTGCATACTTGGCTGATTCAGCTTATCAGCTAACTCTTCAATGTCTTCTCCACTACATTAGGTTCATCAAAAACCACATGGATAGACTCTTTTGTGACCATAGTCCTCTTGTTCAGCACTCTATAGGCTTTGCTCTCAGTTGAGTATCCCAAAAAGATACCTTCACCATCTTTAGCATCGAAAGCTTTTAAATTATCTTTGCCATTGTTGTGGATGAAGCATTTACATCCAAATATCTTGAAATACCCAACATCTAGCTTTCTCCCTGTCCAGATCTCAGAGGGAGTCTTGGTTAATTGCCTGTTAATCATGTATCTATTTTGAGTATATCATGCTGTATTGATGGCTTCAGCCAAAATCTCTTAGGCAATCCATCTTCAGCTAACATAGTCCTTGCAGCTTCCTTGAGAGCATTTCTTCTTTCAGCCTACTCCATTCTCTTTGTGGAGTTCTTGCTGCTGATAACTCATGAGCAATACCATTTTCAACACAATACTGAGTTATTATCCCATTGACAAACTCAGTTCCTCTATCTGATCTTATTTTTATATTGGTTTTGCTCTTTTCATTTTGAGCTCTTTTCATCAGCTGAGGTAACTTCTGCAAAGTTTCCTTCTTTTTGCACATGAAGATTGTCCATGTATATCTTGAATAATCATCTACCACCACTAAGGTGTATTTCTTTCCACTTATCTTTGGTGGTTCAATGGACCAAATAGATCCATATGCAATGAGATGTAATATCCTTGTTGAAGAAGGACTAGGCTTATCCTTGAATGAAGATTTGATTTGCTTTCCCATCTGGCATACATCACATACACTTTTCTTCTTGTACACTGAGTCTGGCAATACTTCCACAAGATGACTCCTTGCAAGCTTGTTGATAGTCTTGAAATTCAGATAACTCAGCTTCTTATGCCACAGCCAACTTGATTCAGATGTACTCTTTGCTAACAGACAAGTGCTTGGTGTGGCAGTGGACCAATCAACCACTTACATATTCTTCTGTCTTGATCCTTGCAGCACTATTTCATTTGATTCAGCGTCTTTGATCTGACACACTCCCATATTGAATCCAACATTGTAGCCCGTGTCACAGAGTTAGCTGATGCTTAACAGGTTGAAGTTGAGGCCTTCAACATAAGCAACATCTGTGATTTCCAATACATTCTTCTTGATAGATCTTGTGCCTTTGATTTCCCCTGGAGTTTCATTTCCTCCAAATATGACTTTTGCACCTCTAATCTCCTTCAATCTTGACAGGTTTTTCTTGTTCCCTGTCATGTGTCTGGAACAGCCACTATCCATATACCAGGTTCCTTGGCACTCAGCTGTTTCTTGAACCTGCAATCAAGGAAATTAGTTTTTAGGTACCCATACTTGCCTGGGTCCTGAGGGGTTAGTGCTGTAAGATGATCCAACCAACCTAAAGCCAAATGACTTGACTCTAAGAGGTTGCCATCTATATGTGCCATAATCATAGTGCACATTTGCAAATTGCTTGGGGGTTTTAGGTTCATACAACTGTCTCTTTTGTCTGTATGCATGTGTGTGTGTTTTGGCAATTGCTTTCTTGGGGTAGTTGTGATATTTCTGAGTGTAGTGCCCGGGTGATTATGTGTCTTTGATAATAGCTCTTTTGCCTTTGAAATGACCTTTTTGAGGTTTAGGTCTTTGCCATCTGTGCTTGTATTCCATTGGTCTTTGCTGATATTTCACATTGTTCCAATCACCTTGGCTTGGGTAGTTTCTACCATTCCCATCATATGTGTTTCTCTGATGAAACTTCTTGGGTTTTTGGTAGCTTTGTTTGTTCTTCACAAAGTACTTTCTATTTGGAGTTTGCTGAAGAACTCGGCTGAATTTCTTCTCATTTGCCCTCTCAAAGATACTCAAGTTCGTTTTGTTTTCCTTTTCCTTTGTATCCAAGGCCAGTTTGTTTGTGATTGTGCTTAGGAGTGAATGTGGGTGCACCATTTGGTATTTTGGATTTTTGAGATACTTCATTGCTTGAAGATCCTTTTTCCAAAATCACTCTTGGAGTTTAACTGTGCACAAAGGAATTGAATCCTATGCCTGTCTTATCTCCACATTCTTTTTGACTCATGATAAGATCATCCAATGATTTGGATGCCTTTGCAAATGAGGTAATCATATTTTTAAGATCATTTTCCTCTTTTCTACAGCAGCTATCTCAGCTAATAGTTTAGCATTCTCAGCCTTCAACTCGTGTTTTCATCAGCTATGTGACTTAGAGTACTCAGCTCCTTAGTCAGCTGTGAGTTTTGGCTTTTGAGCTGGCTGTTTTCCTCATTTAGAAGTGTGTGTGAGGGTTTAATGTGCTCAAAGTCTTTCATCATTTTGCTTAATGAATCATAAAGATCAGTGAGTGATGAAGTGTGTGTACCTCATCTTCTTGGTCTGGTTGATCTTGTTCTTTGGCCATAAGACAGATCATGGATTCTTCCTCAGAATCACTTGAGTAGTTAGCTTCACTACTCTATGCGTCTGCTGCTTCTTTAGACTTAGCTGTCTCAGTAGTCTCAGCAGCCAACATGGTTTTCTTCTTCTCCTGTCTTCTTTCTCTGAAGACTTTTCTTTCTTCTTCATTCTTGTATTTATTGACTGGTGGATAGGAACAGTCAACTGCAAAATGTCCTGGTTGTCAGCAATTCCAACACAGGTTCTCAGCTCTTTGGTCAACTCTCTCTATTCTCGGGTTATCAGCTCTCTGATATTCAACCCTTTGATGCTCAGCTCTCTTGGGTGGCCTATCTTCCCTTGACTTAGAGGGTGCTGAATGTCTTCTGGAGGTTTCACCCTTATTTCTCTTATAGTTCTTGTTGAAGAACTTGTTGAATATTTTAACCATCAGGGCTATTTCCTCCTGGTCTATGGGTTCCTTGGGTTCAGCTCTCTTTCCATCCTTGACTATCAATGCAGCTGTCTTGGGTACAACTGTCTCCTCTTGATCTTTTCTTCTCAGCTCAAACTCATATGCTTTGAGGTCTGAGAATAGCTCATGGTTGGAGGTTCTTGAGAGGTCCATTGAATGTCTCAGAGCCATAGTCTTCCTTTCCCATTCAGCTGGGAGGCTCCTCAAGATCTTCATACACACTTCCTTCTCGTGTGTATTCCTTCCCAAGAGCTATAAGCTCATTTGTAATCTCAGTGAATCTGGCATCTAGCTGATCCATGGTTTCACCTGCAAGCATTTTAAAGTTTTCAAATTTTTGAACATCAACAGATAATTTATTTTCTTTAATTTGCTCTGATCCTTCACAAATTAAAGTCAGCTTATTCAAGATTTCTTTTGTTGTTTGGCAAGATTTAACTTTATTAAACATTGCTTTGTCTAAAGTCTTGTAAAGTATATCCTTGGCCACATTGTCCTAGTTGTATCTTTTTCTATCCTTGTTTGTCCACTCAGTCCTTGGTGTCTCAACCATGGCTAGTCTTGCCTCAATAGCAGCTTCTTCTCCTTCAAGCAGCAGCTGCTCTTCTCATCGTGTTCACTTTCAGTATTTGCAGTGGTCCATCCTCTATCACAAGCCACATTTCATCGTGTAGAGCAGATAAATGAGCCTGCATACAAATCTTCCAATCATCAAATTCTTCAACAGTGAACATAGGAATGCCTGTCAAATTTGCTTCCATGATAATAACTTTGCTTTGAAATGAAAGATTTTGGAAATGCAAGTGTTAAGAACCTTTTTAAAAAGATAAAGATCTAGTTCAATAACCAGTGCGGAAGGCTCAATGAACCAACCTGGCTCTGATACCACTTGTAGGTCCCAAGGGGTGTGAGTAAAGTTTAGAAGGGGGGAGGGTTAAATAAACCTTACCAATTTTTCCAATTTTAGTCCTTTTAAAATATTACAGAGTTAACTCAAACAACTGCGTCCTTGAGGGACAACTAAGTTGGTTATTCAGCAGAGTTCCTCAACAGACTCGATAGAGCCGTTGATAGAATAAATCAGCTGTTTAACCTGAACCTTAACTTGGTTGTGTTAGTTTTATCAGCGGAAGACTTAACACCCTTTGATTTGTTTTAAACTTGTTTTAACATTTGATTTTAGCACTTGGTTATTGATCAAGTTGGATAGCAAATAAGTTTATCACAGATATAATATAAGTATGCAGAGAAGTAAATGTGCTAAAAAATAAATGACACAATTGATTTTTATAGAGGTTCGAAGATGGGGTAATTCTTCTAATCCTCTCTTCTCCAACTCCTGGAGGAATCCACTATGTAAAAGATATGTTTACAAAGTGGTCAGCGATCTCTGCACGACCTTTGTCACATCTTTGGCTTCTCTTCCGACTCAACTTCTTCGCAAGACAACTGCCTTGCTACTTCAGCTCACTTTCTCAAGCTCTTGGATTTGATCACAAAGCCCTCCAATAACTTGATACTGGTTCGACCTTGAACCTTCCTACAATCCTCCTTGAAAAGTAGACCCCTTTTGATTCTTCAAAAGTTTCCTCTTCAACAGATTTGAAGTTGTCTTTCCTTCACAGCTTGTGTTGGATCGATTTCCTTCGAGTTTCAGGCTTGAGGATTTGCTTGAATAATCTTAAGAGTATTTGCAGGTTAATAGCTTGAATAATGCTTGATTTCTCAGGTTTGCAAGGTAATCTTTTCTCAATGAATTTCCTTAGCCTTTTATAGTGAACTTTCGAAAATCTGCCCGTTGAAGAGATAGGCTGATTTCAAAAGTTACTTGTGTTCATTGGCTTGTCTTGTTGCTAGTCCTTGATGTTGACATTTCCTCGGATTTAATGTCTTGCAGCGTTGCAGTGTTTTTGACACTTGCTGCAGTGCTTCTCATTGGTTTGTTCCTTTTGCACACAACTAGAACTAGCACTTTATCTCTGACAACTTTAACTTGTTACCATTCTGGGTAACATTCTTGACTTACATCAATGGATCTCATTCAGTTGTCTTGACTTGACTGCAGTCTTTTATATCCCAGGTGACTTTGAGTCAACTTCCAATCCTTGGATGACTCATCTGTCACTTTCAACTTGAGACTTGGCTTCTTGAGTTGACTTGACTGACTCTTCACATAGTTGTTCCTCAGTTGATCCATCTTCGGTCGAGTTCTTGATCTTCTATCTTGGCCATACTCAGTTGTTCCACATCGGAGTCTTCACTTCAGTCTTCAGTTGACTTCTTATATTTCCAAGCGTAACTGACTTGACTTAGCTTTTCCAGCCCTATCTATTACAATGTAAATTACAAGGAAAATGGGGTGCCAACTTTCTAGTTTAAGTTTTACATGGCATTCATCAAAATCTATAAAATAAATTTCCTAACATAATGAAAATATGAAATAAATTGGGTTGCCTCCCATAAAGCGCTAAGTTTTACGTCTTCAGCCAGACTTCAGATTTCTAATCACTTTCGCTGAACTGTGTCGTTTGAAATCTGTGAGCCCTCAGTGCCATCCATCAGACGAATAGCATTGCATTGTTCTCTCGGATTCAACTCAGTATAGCTTGGGTTACTTGTTTGAAATCTGTGAGCCCTCCTACTGCATTTGCGATTTGGGTTACTTGTGTTTCCAGAGATTTTAGTGTTTTGTTCACGTTCGTGTTCAATTGAGTGACCTGCTCTTCTATTATATCTATCTTTGCTTCATCCTTGTTCAGTCTTGCCCTGGTCTATCCGATAAACGAGGATAACATCTCCTCAACATATGTTTCTTTTCACTTGACTCCGCTATGCCTTGATTACCCACATTATATCCCGGAGGTGGCTACAAAATATTTTTATTGTTAGCATAAGAGAAATTTTCATGGTTTCGCAATCCCGGATGATAGTAATTGGGTGTCTGATTATTTCTATAATTGTTGTTGAAGTTCCTTTATTGGCCCACAAAGTTTGCTTTTTCTTAAACAACAGCAGGATCTCTTGGAGTCACTTGCTGCATCGTATCCAGTTTCATATTCAGCATGGATATTTGTTCTGTGAGCATTAGAGATGTTAAACGGGCTGGCCCTAGCCCTATAGGGCTTGCCCTAACGGGCTTCGGGCTAAACGGACTTTGGGCTAAATGGGCCACTATTAAATGGGCTAGTATATTGTGAACCTAATCCTAACCCTAGCGGGCTTCGGGCTAAACAGGCCACTATCGGGCTACAAGCTAAAAAAATTATTTTTTTATTTAAATCTAAATTTTAAGCTAAAGTATGTATAAAAATATAACATTCAAACTAAATATGCAAAACTAAATTACACAATTTTTTTATGTTGCATTACAAGGATAAAAGTCTTAAAATTCAAAATATAAAAATTCAAATACAATTCAAGCATCATCATTATCGTCAAAGACTTTGAGACTTTAGTAAGATGCTTACTGTAATAAGAGTTAAAACAAAAATATGTTCAAATAAAACTCATTTCTAAAATAAAAATAGAAACAACAAACTACAATGCAGAATGGCAAACACCCATATAATAAATATTTGTTTAATACCTTTTGACTTTTGTAAATTAAATAAATGTAAAGAATGATAAAATGCGATATGATGTTCAATATTTGTATGTGAAAGGAGTTGGAATCTCAAAATGCAACAAATTCATCTTTATGATTATTAGCATAAAGTTTCAATTATTTGTCACATTTTAAATCATGAAGTGTTTAAACTATTTAGCCTATAGTGTTGTATTTAATATAGGGATATAAATTATATAACATTTTAGATCATCATAATTGATCACATTTTTTCCTCCAAAAAAAAAAAAATGATCACATTTTAAGTCACTATAAAAATATCTTTCTTAGGAAAGGTTTAGTAAGTTTTGTAATCCCTTAATTTACCAACTCTTTATTTAAAAAAAAAGGAGCTGGCGGGCCAGCCCGTTTAGCCCGCGGTTTAACCATCCGGACCAAAAAGGCCCAGTTTTAAACGGGCCAGGAAAAATTGGCCCTAACCTTGTTAAATTTCTGGGTTAAATGGGCTGCCCACGGGCCCGAGCCTATTTAACATCTCTAGTGAGCATGCCGACTTTGTCATCCTGAACTTCTGCCACACGTTGGACAGTAGACCTCTCGGATGGCCATTGGTAACTATTGTTCGCCATCTCTTCTAACAATTCTAGCGCCTCCTCGGGATATTTCCCTAGCAGTGCACCCCCAGATGCAACATCTATAATTATTCTCGTGTTGCCACTCAAACCATTATAGAAGTACTGGACCTGTTGGTAATCGAGATATCCGTGTTGAGGGCACTTCCTCAGTAATTCCCGGAATCTATCCCAGTCTTCATATAGTGGCTCAATATATAATTGCCTAAACTGGGCGATCTCAGATTTCAATTGCAGTGTTTTACTAGGGGGAAAGTATTTGGCTAGAAACCGCTGACTTAGTTATGCCCAATTTGCTGCTGGTGGTGTTAGAGATCTTAACCATCCCATAGCCTTATTGCGCAGAGAGAATGCGAAAAGGCGGCATCGAATGATATCCTCTGAAACACCATTCATCTTGACCATGTCGCAAATTTCTAAGAAGTGCGCCATATGCGCGTTTGGATTCTCAACATCTCTGCCCCCAAACTGATTTGTGACACCATCTGGATCAATGTCGGTTTCACTTCAAAGTTGTTTGCATTGATCGGCAGACGGGCCACACCCCCATAAGTCTGACTTACCTCCGGCTGGAAGTAGTCCCTAACTGCCCTTCTCGCGGGCCTCTCCACAATTTTGTCCTGGACATCTGCCCCAGGTGGGCGCTCCTCATTGTTTCTGTTATTCACGACATTCTTATTGTTCCTTCCCACCATTGCTTTGGATTTTTTCCTTAGTTGCTTTGTTGTCTTCTCGATTTACAAATCAATGGGTATTGGTTGAGTAGATCTAGAACGCGTGATCACGCACTCTCTGCACTTAACAAAAACAATGTTAGAAATGGGAAAATAAAAATAAATATAATAAAAGAAAAATAATTTTCAAAAATTTTCGAAAAATTAGGGAAAAAAATAAAAAAAATAGTGCTTCAATTAAGATTGAACTACTTATTACTATATCTAAGTAGAATCCATCAATCCCCGACAACGGTGCCAAAAACTTGTTCGCCAAAAATATCTGGATCTTACAACAGCAAGTGTACAGTGTAGTTTATCGAATAATGGTTAGCAAGGTCGTATTCCTTAGGGATTGATTACGAAACACTTAGGCTATAATAACATCGCATTCCAATTTTATTGAAGCGGCCGAATATCAAGATTTTATAAAAATCAAAAATAAAATAAAAATAAATAAATTTGCGAACCCCACAAGTATTTTCAACAACCACGGAAGCAACTATAGGCACATAATCTCAATATGTTTCTTCAATATTAAATCCAATTAAAGTTTCAAAACCAATTCATGCGTTTCTATGGGTTCAATTCCTAAAATAGTTTATTCCCCCTCCCGTGTGGCATTTATAAACAGTAGATTAATAATAATTGAGGTCTCCCGATCCATCACAACTATTATTAACTCCCAAAAGATCTTGAATTGAAATACTCCTCACAAACAGAAGTAGTCTCCCGATACATTACCCTCTTTATGTCTAAATTTGATTTTCATCTCGTTAGAACTCACCACTCGGATTATGGACTAACGAATATGACATTTAAATTATTGATCAGATAATCGCCAATTATAAATAAGCACTCAAATTCATAAAATGTAACACACGAATCAATTATGAATGCAATTAATATAGATTTAACATGAATCCACAGTTTTGATTATGCCCCTAAGATCCTAAAGATTAGCTAAACATTGATAACAAATTCATAGACAAACTTCAAATCAATATTATGACCTTGTTTAAGCACAAACAAGAGATCTAGACATAGAAAGAAAATTCCTTCTTATGAGGATGGATTTCCTTCCAGGCCTTCGAAGCTCTTGTGCTTCCGTAAATGCAAAAAGCCTTGTGGTGTTCTTCGCGACCTAGCCCTCTTTGTTGGATCATAATCCAACATTGGGCTTATATGTGAAATAATTATGCATTGTGGACTGTCAATTAAGGTTAAGCCCATTTGATAAGTGATCAAATAAGGTTTAAGGAATTAAGCTTTAACGTATCTAATAGGTTGTGGGCCTTTAATGTGTAGAAACTTAATGGGTTATTCCTGTTTTAATGATGGGCTAAAATAGGATACCCAATATAACAGAGTTATATAAGGGTTATGGTCCATAGGTCACACGTCTACAATATTCTATTCTGCTATCCCACCATCAGTAAGAAACCGACGGAGAAAACTAAAGGGTTCTCTGAAAAGCATCTAGACGTGTAGATCTAGAAGGCCAAATCCCAGATTCAACTGATATGTATTCAGGTACGCTTCTGCAATCTAGTCTTTGATTCTTGATAATTCGATATGAAGGCTCCTGGATTAAAGTGATATAATTCACTAAAGTTTATTTCCAACAAGTGGTATCAGAGTTGATTCATATTGAGTTATTAAGAAATGAATTTATCTCGATAATTATATATTGAATGTTGAATTTTGAATACCCATGGATTCAAATTCATTTTTATTTTATCTTTCGGAGTTCACAAAATTCATGGGTTTTGGATTCAAATTATGCTTTTAAGTGTTTTGTTTTCTTTTGCAGTACATGAATTCAGTTCTATAGTTTAGTTTCGGTTCATGCTTCCAGTAGAAAAGTATAGAAGTTTTTGGTATTTAAGGATTATGTTTCTCTTATGTTTTTATGGTTTGAGTAATTCAGAATCTCATTGGATATGGATGTTGGTGTGTGGATTTGAGAATTCTGGAATTCTGTTGAATGTTTGGATGGATTAATTTCAGAACAATCTCCAGATTCTTTTTCGTTGCTCCATGTTCCTTTCGGATTGAATTTGGGTAACCCCAGGAAACAGAAAGTTAAGGTTATGGAATGTGGTGTAATTATAGAAGATGGCTTTTTTTGCCCAAAAATTAGAAATTTGGGGTTATTTTGTAATTTTCAGAAAATTGGGCCTTTGGTGAAAATCAGTTTTCTTTTGGGCTGTTTTGTGTGATTAAATTTTTCTTTGGATTTTTATGGTATTTTGTCATATTCGGGACACATTTACAGTTTAAGAAATTTAGGGTTTTTCGGTTTTATTATAAAAAGGTTTTAACTTTGGGTTCAATTAAAGTTTATTTAACTTTTAAATTGGCCTCAAATAATAAAGAAAACCCTAAATTAAGTTTAATCTTGGAATTTAAATTATAAATTCGAATATTGGTATAGATTTATATATTTTGAGATGAATTAACAGAAGCAACATGTCACCAAAGTGACCTCTCTTGTGAAAATTAATTCATTTTAGAATATAAAAGGTTGTGCGTGTGTAACATATGTGAATATCAACCGGCCCAAAAGAAGGTTAATATTTATCAGAATTGCGCACGCACCTGTGGTAATAAACGCGTGATAATTATTCGGTTTTATATATGAACACTAAATCGACCCAAAAGAAGGTTTATTGTTTGATATGTTCTTATTATCAGTGTTTGATTACCGCACCAAGATATCAATTACAAGTTAATATTTTGTCCAAAGATGAAATATTAATGGAGTGCCGGTGTCTTGAGATGAGATTTACCATTATTTGAATTTATTATTAGAATTCTGAGATTTATGTGAGCATGATTTGTATATTATTCATTTTCTGTATTTAAGTTCATATATTCCTGCTTATATTTCTGTCAGCATCAATATTGTTTTATTTTAAAAGGGCACTTCATCTATGAAGGTCACTATAGCTATGGAATTCCTTGCGGATGTTGAGAAAATATTTGTCGAGAACGAAAGGCTCAGATTAGTACGGTTTTGACAAATATGATCTCAGTAAAGTATGAGAGTAAATGCAATATCAAGAATAAATTATAGATATATCTCGTATTGCTTCTAAGGACATGCTAATGCATTTAGTTTTTGATATCTCTTTCGACACAGTTTAGCCTATTTAAGGTGAGTCGATAGTTAAAAAGAGATTCAGTCTCTAAATGAGTCATCTCATACTGTGCTTAGAAAGAGAAAAGGCTAAAGCAATATGACACAAAAATACCTAATATTGCCTTAACTTTGAAGAATAAAGGCAAGGAATTAAAAATATAGAAGGATATGATACGCTGCTTAATTATGGTTTGTTTTGAGGTTAACTTAACTTCGGGTTCTTGGCACAAATGGTGGAAAGATTTTAGTTCATCAACTCACACAGTATATCTGTAAGGGGTTGTCTGCATTGGCAAAAGCTAAATGATGGTGAAATATATATTAAAATAAGCAAAAGGCAAGACAGTTATGGTTGAAATAATAGGAAAATATAGATTATTGTTAAATACTGGATTTTATTTGAATCTTGATGAGACGTTTATTTGGAACTTGACTTCTATTTCTGCTTTGGACAAATTCGGTTATTCCTGTTCATCCAGAAATTGAAAATTTAGCTTGTCTCATGATTCAAAATTGGTTAGTTCCAGTTCTTTACAATAACCTTTATTTGATAGACACTATTGGTTTATCCAACAAGTCCCTACTTTTACGTACACGAGGTATAAGTAGAAAAATAAACCAATAAAAGAAATTTGTAGCCAATTGGATTTCGGGCATCTTAGAACTTATATATACGGATATTTATAGACCACTCCCTATGGTTACTTGGAATGGTCAACAATATATATTAAAGTTCATAGATGATATTTTCGATATGGCTACAAGTTCTCATTCATGAAAAGTCACGATCACTAGACGCGTTCAAATACTATAAGGCTAAAGTTGAGATTCAACTCAACAAAAGGATTAAAAGCATCACATCTGATCGTGGTGGGTATGCAACGACATGTATGATGGTTCAGGTGAACAACGTCCATGATCGTTTGCTAATTCCTAGAGGAATGAAATATCGTCCCACAGTACACTAAGTTTGGTTTGTCCTTATTAATAGTGTCGCTAAAGGACAAAACAGAATGCTTAAGGATATGGTGAGGAGTATGGTTAGTCGTTCTACCTTACCAAAATCACTCTAGGAAGAAGCATTTAAGGTTGTAGCATATATCCTTAGTAAGGTTTCCAACTGAAACGACTAATAAAATCCCTTATGAACTTTGGACGGGCAAGAAGCCTAGTCTGAAGCACTTGCACGTTTGGGAATGTCCAACTAAGGCAAGGCCGTACAAGCCTAATGAGAAGAAACTGGACTTAGAGACAATTAGTTGTTTTGTTGGATACTCTGAAAAGTCCAAAGGGTACAAGTTTTATGATCCCATAACCAAGACTATTTTTGAGTCGATAAATGCCGATTCTTTGAGGATGTTGAGTTTGCGGGGGGAGATAGAGTTAAAGATTTTGTCTTTGAAGAGGAATACGTTGATATTCCCACATGTGTTGTTGGCATTGATTGGAATTTCATTCCTGACCTTGTTCAAGACACAAATCAAGACAATGTCGGAGAACCTCCTATTTCAGAAATTATTTCAGATGAACAAACTCTACAACCTCAAGAACTTATGTCATTAAGGAGACCCACTACGGAAAGAAGAAGTGCAATATCATATTTGTATTTATCCAAGAAAATGAGGTTAACATTGGAATGATGGAAAATGATTCAATCAACATCCATCAAGCCACGGAAAGTTCCAAATCTCAAAAATGGATGGATGTAGAGCTGGCAATGGGCTGGGTCGGGCCAGACCAGCCCGAGCCCGTTGGGCTTTTGCAAAAATTTGGGCTGGATCGGGCCGGTCTGATTTTGGTCGGCCGCAAAAATACTTGGCCCAGTCCAGCCCATGCATGAAATCTGTGTGTTAAATTTCGGGCCAGCCCAAAAAAGTCGGGCTAGCCTGACCCGTCGAGCCATGCCAAATAGGCCCGACTTTTTTCGGGCCTAAAAATTCACAGCCCAGCCCAAACCTCGGGCTGGCCCGCGGGCCTGACTGGGTTTTGCCACCTCTAGATGGATGCCCCATGGATGAATAGATTAAGTCCATAAGGGATAATGACGTGTAGAAACTTGTCCCATTGTCATAAGGTGTGAAACTCATTGGTTGCAAATGGATATTTAATACCAAGAGGGATTCAAAAGGTAATGTGGGAAGGAACAAAGCTCGTCTTGTCACAAATGGCTTTACATTGAAAGAAGGCATTGATAATAAAGAGACTTTCTCTTCAGTCTCTTTGAAAGACTCTTTTCAAATTATAATAACATTGTTGGCACACTTTGATCTTGAGTTACATTAGATGGATATAAAAACATCGTTTCTCAATGGTGACATTGATGAGGCGATTTATATGGTGCAACCAGAAAACTTTGTGTCGGAAGACTCAAAGGATATGGTTTGCAAAATTAAGAAATTCATCTATGGGCTCAAGCAAACATCTGGACAATGGTATTTAAGGTCTCATCAAGTGATCATCTCGTGTGGTTTTGAGATGAATTTGGTCGATGATTGTATATATCATAGGTTTTGTGGGAGCAAGTACATATTTTTGGTTTTGTATGTTGATGGCATTTTGCTTGCCATCAACGATATAGACTTATTGCACAATACCAAGAGGATGGCACCGTTGTTGGAGAATATTGTGGATCAGACTCAGGCGGCTTTTGTTGGGGGAAGACTTATGACTGAGAATATTCATCTCGCACAAGAACTTCTCCGGCAATATAACCGAAAACGAATTTCTCCCAGATGCCTTCTCAAAATTGATCTGAGAAAGGCATATGACTTTGTTAGCTGGGATTTCTTACGGGCTGTGCTTGAAGGTTTGGGCTTCCCCTCAAAATTCACTCATTGGATCATGGAATGTGTGACTTCTCCATCTTATTCCATTGCACTGAATGGAAGTTTGTATGGGAAATTATTTGGAAAAAAAGAAGGGACTAAGGCAAGGAGACCCTTTATCACCTTTCCTTTTCGTTCTTTGCCTTGAATATTTTTCTCGTTTGATTAATCTTGCTGCCAATAGGGACCGTTTTGCTTACCATCCCAAATGTGCCAAATTGAATATAACTCATTTGGCCTTTGCGGATGACTTGATGCTCTTTTCTAAAGGAGACTGTAATTCCATCGGTGTATTGTTGGATTGCTTGATTAAGTTTAGCAGGTGTTCAGGGTTACGGGCGAACTTGAATAAATCCAGCCTATACACAACTGGTATCAGTGGGCAGAAATTAGTTGATATCCACAGGCTTGTGAATATGCCAATTGGATCTATGCCGTTCAAATACCTTGGAATACCACTTGCAGCAGAAAAATTGAAAGCGGTTCACTATGCTTCTCTTGTTGAGAAAATTGCGGGTTATATTAATGCTTGGGCCAATTGTACTCTTACTTATGCCGGACGAACAAAGTTGATCAGATCAGTTGTGCAAGGTGTTGAGTGCTTTTGGTTATCAATTCTACCAATCCCCAGCACTGTGATTGATAGAATAACCAATATTTGTCGTCTTTTCCTTTGGGGCGAGCGCAAGGCACTAGTTGCTTGGAAAGATATTTGTCTCCCTAAGACTGAGGGAGGACTAGGTTTCAGGGACGTCAAAACTTGGAACCTTGCCCTCCTTGCAAAGGTCCTTTGGAACATTCACGATAAAAGGGACTCTTTGTGGATCAGATGGGTGGACCAAGTGTATCTTAATGGGGCTTCCATGTGGGATTGGACACCAGCGAAAGGAGATTCTCCCCTCCTCAAGTGCATCTTTGAAATTCGGGACATCATTGTCAGTAAAGAAGGGACTACCGAGCTTGCTATTGCCAACCTTGATCGGTGGTTCGCAGGGGAAAATTCTGGTTGCTCGAAAGCATATGAATATTTTAGACCGAGGGGCATTCCGAAAGTTTGGGCAAATGAAGTTTGGAGACATTACATTCCTCCCAAGCATTCATTTATCCTTTGTCTTGGTATCAAGGGAAGGTTACAAACCGAGGATCGCCTCCACTATATGGACATTGATCAAAATTGTGCTTTATGTGGGACTGCACCGGAAACATTGGATCACCTATTTTTTCAGTGCAACATGACCAATCAAGTTTGGCTACAGATCAAGAAATGGCTTTACATCACAAGAGCCATGACTACAATTAAAAGTGCACTGAAATACATGAAGAAGGAAGCTCGTGGGACTTCGTGGCAATCATGTGCCAAGAAAAGCGTAGTGGCATGCACTGTATATCATATTTAGACTGCTCGTAATAGGCGGCTATTCGTAGGGGCGGTAGTTACTTCCGACGGCATTACTCGTGAAATCAAAACACAGGTATACAAGATCATGTTTTCTTCGTATCCTCATGTTTTGGTTCAATATGAACACCTTGCTTTGGGGCATTAGTTCTAGTGCATTTTCGGTTTGTTTGTTGTGTGTAAATGGCATGTATTAGCCATCAAGCTGTACTAGCTTTTTAGGGACATTTAGTCCCATTGTGTTGTAATTATCTGGGCTTGCCCAGAACATTTTTTACATTTGCGATGATATATATTATTCACATTTCATCCAAAAAAAAAATGATAAACCCGTGGCTAAGGGAGACAACTTCAGTCTCAAACGATGTCCTAAGAATGATTTAAGAAAAATGAAATACAGAAGATTCCTTACACATCAATAGTAGGGAGTCTGATGTATGCTCAGATATGTACGCATTTGGATATTGCATACATTGTAAGGACGCTTGGCAGATATATAAGTAAGTCAGGAATATACAATATTTGAAAAGCAGCCAAACAAGTCTAAGTTACTTACGGATAAAGAAAGATTACATGCTCACATATTAGAGGTTGTGTCAGTTTGAGATCATTCGGTATACCGACTATGATTTTATTGGATGTCAAGATAACATGGTATGTATTTCTGCTAGTTGTGGAAGAGTTCTAAGCAGTCTACAATATAGACTCTTCTACCTTGGTAGGAAAATTCATAGCGTGTTATCGGACATCCAAATATTGGATTATAGTTGCGAAATTTTGTCACTGGGCTGCGTGTGTAGATGGTATTAAAATACCACTAAATTTGTGACATTGAGTTAGCAACGCTATATTCCAAATAATAGGAACTCGACGAAGGCTAAACATAAAGAGATCAAGTTCCTGATTGTTAAGAAATAAGTTAAAGTGGACAGGTGTCTATAGAACATCGATACAAACTCCATAATTGTGGATCCGTTTACTAAGGGATTGCCACCCAAAAGATTTCATGAACTTGTTGTTCATATGGGCGTCAAATCAATTCAGGATATACAGTTTTAAAGGATATTCAGTTCTAGGGGGAGTTTGTTATTATAATGTTCTTTTAATGTAGACATATTTTCGATTACTTGATTTAAGGTTTTACTCTGCGAGAGATAAAATTTCAAGTATATTCACACTTTGATTCTGGCATATGGTTTGATCTCACTAAGGTAAGGTGGACCAGTTGGATATAGGCATGTTAACATCACATTACATGAAATTTCCATGCTACACATCCACATCATGATCCTTGTCTTTAATTGTATTGGCATATGTGACCATTGATGGGTCGAGTTACGATAAATGTAACGAAGGCCGCTTTGATCCTATGTTGGTACAATTAATGGACCGGATTGGTTACAAATACATTTGGTTATGACATCAAAGTGGAGCTCATATGGTTACTTTTACAATACATAATTATATGGTTACACATATAGCCCGAGTGGGAGATTGTTGGATCATAATCAAACATTGGGCTTATATGTGAAATAATTATGCATTGTGGACTGTCAATTAAGGTTAAGCCCATTTTATAAGTGATCAAATAATGTTTAAGGAATTGGGCTTTAATGTGTAGAAACTTAATTGGTTATTCCTGTTTTAATGATGGGCTAAAACAGGATACCCAATATAACAGAGTTATATAAGGGTTATGGTCCCTAGGTCACACGTCTACGATATTTTATTCTGCTATCCCATCATTAGAAGGAAACCTACAGAGAAAACTAAAGGGTTCTCTGAAAATCTTCTAGACGTGTAGATCTAGAATGCCAAATCCCCGATTCAACTGATATGTATTTAGGTACGCTTCCGCAATCTAGTATTTGATTCTTAATAATTCGATATGAAGGCATATGGATTAAAGTGATGTAATTCACTAAAGTTTATTTCCAACACTCCTCTCTTAGAAGACCTTGGATCTTGTATTCCTGCGTAATTTGATGTGTTTTTTTCTGGTATGAATGTTGTTATTTTCGTGCAGCCCTTGGGTCCCTTTTATAGATGCTTGGAGAGATCACTTGTAGAGTTGGAACGGGAAAAGAACTCCGAAAAAAATGCGTGGCAGAGTCCCACACGGCCTGGCTGTATAGCCTCACACGACCGTGTGTGTTTTATGCTGACCAATTCCACACGGCCGTGTGGGTCCCACATGGTCCGACCGTGCGGCTTGGTTCCATTCCCTGTTTCTTTCCTTTTTTCACACGGACATGTCATTTTTCACTCAGGCACTTCACACGGCCGTGTGACGTGTTCTTGTCCATTTTCTTTGTCTTTTTGATCTTCTCTTCGCACTTGTCAGTCCTATCCGGGCCTTCCAACTGATATTTCTTCGTTTAAGCTCCATTTCCTGTAAAAAGTTACAAGAATATGCAGTATCATGCTCTTCTAAAGAAACCAAGTGAAAACACACTAAATATGCGTGCAAATGCATCAAATATGTATCATTTTAAGCCTTAAAATGCACGTATATTTTACACACATCACCCGACTCAGGGATAACATACTACATTAATAATTTGTTAAGTTTATAAGATAATACACATATGAGTATTCATATAGGCCTCACGTGATATATAAATTTACACTTCCTTATAATATATTTATGATTAATCTATGATGACTTCATAAAAAATGACTCAATTGCTATTTTTTTTTTGAAATTAATGTCACCTTCAATCTCATATCTAACTTTTGTTAAGATAATAAGAACTTTTAGTATTGTTTTCTCAGATTGATAAAAAAAAAATATCCAATGTCACTATTGTCGCGTTTTTTAAGAAAGGGTTCTTTGTTGAATTATTATTTTCAACTTCACAATTTCACGTGTCACTCTCAATTATCGCTCGTCAATCAACAACTCTCCAGTTTCAACATCTCTATAGTTGTACAATACTCGCATTACAATATTGAATCTTTTGATGTTTTGTTTGGTGGCAATAAAAATAAATCAATATTTTGTAATTAGGTCAAACCTCAGGGGTACTTTTTGTAATTATCCCTTATTTGAACACAAATACACAATGATATGAACTATTTTAAGGTGGAGCAGAGAAAAGCGACTCAGCTCTAAGCATTGTACTTCTAAGGGAGGGGGGTTCAAAATCGCATTTTACTTCTAAGGGAGGAGGGATCAAAACCGCTAGATAATTCGCTAGTTGAGCCTGGTTGGTCCTCTAAAAATGTTTAAACTTAAAGGTTTGAGATTCTTTTTACCATAATAAAGTTATTGTTGGAATTTGTTTTGGTAAAATGGGTGTTGACCCGATTTTGCTCAAATATTTAAGTGGTTTCCATTAGTGAAAAATGGATTTAAATTATTTGTAGAAATTCTACTAAGAGAATAGATGAGAATAGTATTTAGAATTTCTCAAAACCAATTCCGGGTGAATGAGAAATTAATGCTAGAAGTTAGCCACTTAAAACTAGAAAATGGTATGGAAAATGAAAAATGTGGGGAGGAGAAATGCTCCATCCCACATAGGAGGAGAAGACAAAGTTTGCTCACTTTATAAATCTCAAGTTGGACTTATGGGTTTGGGTCCTTGGGGGCACCCAAGTTTTTAAAGGGGTGAGAACCTACATGCTTGTGGGTTTGGTTCAAAGCACACGCGCACGCGCGCCGCCGGCTCGGACCGGGTCGCGAGCCGTGGGCTTGGGCTTCAAGGCTCTTATTCTTTTTGGACCAAAAAGCTTTAAAAATTAGTTAATTAATTTTAATTAATTAATTAAAGATTTCCAACTGAAGTGTTCGCAATCACGCACGGGCCGTGCGTCAAGTCGAAACTTTGCACTTCGTTCGGGCACATGCACGGGCCGTGCGTTGTTCCGTGCGTCAATACGAATCTCTGGACAGGTGCACCTGTTCGAGCAACCAGATGCATCTTTTGGCTGTAAACATGTCTTTTCGAGCCAAAAGACATGATCTTTCCATCCGGGCACATTGTTGCCTATAAATCGAACCCCTGTAGATGAAACATACACGAAATAATTAGCCTAAAATCGAGTCATTTGCATTACGGCATATTGATTTCACTCCCTTCAAAGCTTGAAAGTTTCGAACACTTCCTGTTGTTCGCTGTAGTTTCGACTTTGCAAGTGCTGTAAAGTCGAACATATTAAATCGTTGTATCTTAGGGACGAGCACGGGAATTGTAAGCACTTAGTATACAGGGCATTTTTGTCTTGCAAAGACTGTATCAAATACAGGCCTCGACTAAACCAAAAATATCCAAACACTTTGCCATTATTCTGAAATAGTAAACCTTCCTTACCAACAATCGCAAGATGAAAATTCATGTTTTTGTTTCAAGACGATGGCTTCAGTTTCGTTCACTACGATGGCTACTGCACCTGCTCACGGTGAAAAGCCGACCAAGTTCTCCAGCGTTGACTTCAAATACTGGCAACAGAAGATGATGTTCTACCTCACTACTTTGGGTCTGTCCTGATTTCTGAAGGAGGACCCCACTACCATTGGCGATGAAGAATCGACAACCAACGAAGAATCACTATGGATGCTTGGCATAACAACGATTTTCTCTATCGGAGCTACATTTTGAACGGGTTAGGCGACACCCTCTATAACGTCTATAGTTCATTCAAAACATCCAAAGAGTTGTGGGACTCTTTGGATAAGAAATATAAAACAGAAGATGCCGGCACAAAGAAATTTGTAGTCGGTAAATTTTTGAATTATAAGATGGTTGACACCAAGACGGTGATTAGCCAAGTCCAAGAGATTCAGATCATACTTGACGACTTAGTGTCTGAAGGGATGATTCTGAGTGAGTCGTTCCAAGTGGCTGCAATTATGGAAAAATTGCCGCCATCATGGAAAGATTTTAAAAACTACCTCAAGCACAAACGAAAGGAAATGGGGCATGAGGATTTGATAGTCCGGCTTCGGATTGAGGAAGATAACCTTGATTCCGATTGGAAATCAAAAATTGTAGGGGTGTGATCACACCTTATGGAACACCAGTGGAGCTTCTGTTGCAATTTTAAATGTTGCATAAGGTGTTGCCAAAAGTGTCGTGGGAAAAAAACTACAATTGCATGAAGTGTTGCCCAAAGTATTGTAATACTAGAGGTAGACACATTATCAAGTTAAATCCGTAGTGTTACTGAAGATGTGATAACACCAAAGACTACACACATTGTAAAAGGTGTTAGTGGAGTTGTTGGAACTAAGTTTTAAAATTTGTTAGAACGAGATTCTAACTGGATTGTTGGGACAATGTTCAAACAAAATAAAATAAAAGTGGCTGACGACCATAAAAGTTCTGGACAATCTTGCATTAAACAATGATACCAGAAATTGGAAGGGGAACTTTACTTTTTAGCAATCCACATAAAGGAGAATACCTTGAAGTGTGGGGGTGCTTTGGCTAAAGTAGAAGCACCCAAGGAAATAAATTTGGCATTCATGATATAAAGGATGGTACGATCATTAAATCAAGAAATATTGTATTTATTAAAGGTGTCTTTTCTTGGAAAGGAAATAGTTAAGTCTAGACATTTTTGTCAAAAACATAATACCATAAGACAATTAATTTCAAATGGGGTTATTTCGGTTGACTACGTGAAGTCAAAGAAAAACCTTGTGGATCCACTTACGAAAGGTATAAATCGAGATCAATTGTATAAATTGTTAAGGAGAATGGGTTTAACATCCACAAACAAAAGAATGTTCATAGTGGTAACCTAACCTTGTGAATTGGAGATCCCAAGACCTTGGTTCAATGGGAAAACTAAGTTATGAATGTTCAGTTGAACACTTGGAAAATGTGTTAGCTCATTCCTGAAACTTCCAAGTGAAAATGAGACCTGCTGAATGTGGTGAGGTTAAGTTTAAGACTTTTAATGATTCCTATACTGAAAGGTGGAGTATCGCAGGATACTCTTCAATAGGAGATCACCTATATAAGTAGTGTTCTAAAAATCCCCCTAGGCGGCCTTCTAGGCGGGGCCTAGGCGCTAGGCGGCCACCAGGCGCCCGGATTTTTGCATAGGCGGCGAGCCTAGGTGGTTTGGGTCCTAGGTGGTGACTAGGCGGCCAAGGCGGCACCTAGGCAGGCTAGGCGAGTCCTAGGCGGTCTAGGCGCCCTATATGTTTTTTTTTCCTGAAATCTTAACAAAATGACTCCCACAAGTGAAAGTAGCACTGACAACTCCAAAATTCAGTTTAAATGAAATTGAAGATATATAATTTCTTAAAAAAATATGAAACAAAATTTTAGGGTTTGTAAATCTTTTCATTGATAATTTGATATTATATAAATCAATGCACTATTTGTTAATGTATTGTATTTTAGATGATTTATGATTTTATTAGATTATTTGTGTTGAATTACTTTAAAGTTTAAAGTTTAAATATCAGATTTGTTCAAAAACAATTTAAATATTATTTATAGACATTACAGTTATGTATTATGAGAATTATTCATAAAATTGTATATATATTTAAGGCTCCGCCTAGGTCCCGCCTAGTCCCCGTCTAGGCCTCCTAGGCGCTAGGCCCCTGTCCGCCGCCCGACTAGCACCTAGCCCTTTTTAGAACACTGTATATAAGTAAGAAGTAATGGTCGCTTCAAAGAAACACTTACGAATCTAAGATATGGTCCAGGACCGAAATGGACACAACGTGAGAAAAACAAGTGTTAGAATTGTTATTGTGTAAGTACTGTTGTCTCGGTTTACACAAACGACCGAGTAGTTCAAGACATCGTGTCATTAAGCGACTAGTAAATCCGATAAGCATTTTACTAAGAAAGGTTCAAAGCCACAAGCTACCTATCCGGATGCGATAACGATTCGCCAAGACTTTCAAGCGAATCGCATACACGCATGCATTAATGTCATTCATGTGGGGGATTCGTTGAAATTTATTTTGGTAAATTGGGTATTGACCCGATTTTGACCAAATATTTATGTGGTTTCCATTAGTGAAAAATGAAATTAAATTATTTGTAAAAATTCTACTAAGAGAGTAGAAGAGAATAGCATCTGAAATTTTTCTCAAAACCATTTTTGGGTGAATGAGAAATTAATGCTGGAAGTTAGCCACTTAAACCTAGAAAATTGTATGGAAAATGAAAAATATGGGGAAGGAGAAATGCTCCATCCCACATAGGAGGAGAAGGCAAAGTTTGCTCACTTTATAAATCCCAAGTTGGACTTATGGGTTTGGGCCCTTGGGGGCACCCAAGTTTTTAAAGGGGTGAGGACCTAAATGCTTGCAGGTTTGGTTCAAAGCACACGCGCGTGCGCGCGCCGCTGCCGCCGCCTGCCACCAGCCGGCTCTGCCCGGCCCGGGGGCCTAGGCCTAGGCTTAGGCTTCAAGACCCTTATTCTTTTGGACCAAAAACCTTTAAAATTAGTTAATTAATTTTAATTAATTAATTAAAGATTTCCAACTGAAGTGTTCGCAATCAAGCACGGGCCGTGTGCCAGGTCGTGCGTCAAGTCTAAACTTTGCACTTTGTTTGCAACCAAGCACGGGCACACGCACGGGCCGTGCGTTGGTCCGTGCGTCAATGCGAACCTCTGGACAGATGCACCTGTTCGAGCAACCAGGTGCATGTTTTGGCTATAAACATGTCTTTTCGAGCCAAAAGACATGAGCTTTCCATTCGGGCACCTTGTTGCCTATAAAATCGAACCCCTGCAGATGAAACATACACGAAATAATCAACCTAAAATCGAGCCATTTGCATTACATCATATTGATTTCACTCCCTTTAAAGCTTGAAAGTTTCAAACACTTCCACACCCACATATCTTCATTTTTGTCTAATGAATTATAAAGATATGTGGGTGTGGAAGTATTAGTGTCATTGTCAATATCACTGCATTCAGAATCAGAAGAGTTAGGAATTACCTCATCTTCCTATTCTTTCGTAATATTTTGACATGTAAAAGTTGTAAATTTGTACTGTAATATTTTTCTTGCGAAGGATGAAACTAAAGCAGCAATTAGACACAGTGAAATTCAGCTATAATTCTGTTGTAATTCTTTGTTTAGAGTAATTTAGACCAATATTCATATGAATTATATAGTCGTTTCTTGTAATATGTTGAAATATCTATGTTGATTTGGTCATAAATGCGTTCATGCACATTATGAGAGTGAACACCTTAAAGGAGTTCAAAAGTGTACAACTTTTTCAATGGAAGAGTACATCACATTTTTTGGGGCCAACAAAGAGTTAAATCTGTTGTGCCAACTGTTGGAAAGGTGTAATGCCCTAGTCGGGCCGGCTCTTCTGGTTTGAACTTTTTTTAGGGTAAATCTTACTTTGTCCCACTTTATTTTCATTGAGTATTATTTTACCCTTTATATTTTCAATTGTATTATTTTTGCTCCTTTATATTCTCAATTAGTATCATGTTATCCTCTTATAACTTTAAAATATTATTTTAGACTCATATACTAAAAAACATGACCATTTTATCCTTACCTACAAGTTTAATAAAATAATATTATAATTTAAAAAGTATTTAATATTAATAAATGCATACTTATTTTATAAATTAAATTTCATAAATTTCATAAATTGATTAATTAATGGGTTAATATTAAATTTATTTTTAGCATTTACTTTAATTATTTAACTTTAATATAGTCCCTATTAAATTAATATATAACAAAATATTTTGTATTAGCTAATACATTTATATTTTTAATTTTTTATTCATCACAAACTTAAAATTATATAACATATACGCAATACATTTTATTAAAGATGCAAAATATTATTAGTAATTTTTTAATTTTTAATTAAATTATAATTTAATAAAACTATATTTAATCGAAAAAATAGTCATTTTAGTGGTTAAATATTTGTTGCTAAAATAATTAATCATAAATTTAACATAATTTGTATTAAATAAAGATACATAATTATCTATATATAAATATTTTTTAAATTATATTATTATAATTCATTAATGATAAGAAACTTAATACTAATAATTTACTTATTTAATAGAAATTATATAGAAAATAAAATTTATAAAAAATTATATATGAATTTACTACCTTAACTTAATTTAAAAACAATAATAGGGACAATTAAGTCTTTTAGAAAAAGAATAAAAGAATAAAATTATATTTAATAGTATAAGGAGGTAAAGTGATATAAATTGAATTGAAAAAAAGGGGTTAAAGTGATATTCAATGAGAATAAAGAGGGGTAAAGTGATCTTTTCCCTTTTTTATTATATGAATTGTTGGTAATTGATTGTAGTTCAGTTGGTTGATCAATTGTAACTCAGACTATTGACCTAGAATCAAATTCCGCCAGTCTCACCCTTTCCAAGACCTTTTATTATAAAAAAGAATTGTTATATCGGACACACAATACTCGCTTTCCAAATTTAAATTTTTTAGTATTCGAATTTAATTATGAACTCATAAGTCGGACACATGATACGCCTGATTGTACTAAATTTAAAAGGCAAAAACTTGTGTAAAGCCATCTTACGGGTCTAATTCCGTAAGACGGATCTTACTTACCCGACCCATTTTCCATCCCGGTACCTGACCCGCTGATTTCAATTTTTTTTAAAGTTTTCTTTTTCTTTTTTCTTTTTCCTTTTTCCAATCTCTTACCTTTCTTTCTCTCTCTCTGTATTCTGATTAAGGCTTTTTCTCTCTTTCTTTTTCCAGTCTCCCGCTTGGCTCTTATTCTTCTTCTTCTTCTTCTCCTTCTTCTCTTAATCTTGGTTTTGATTGATTGATCAATTTCGTTTTCAAGTGAACGAAACTTGTCTGTTAAAGAGGAGTCCAACCGTTTTCACACTTGCAAGTTGCAAGGACATGTTCGAGTATCTTTTCTTCTCTTATTCTTCTTCTTCTCTTATTATTCTCTTATTCATCATTTTTTTTTGAAGTGATCGACTTAAATTCGCCGCTCGGAAGAGGAGTCCTCGAGGTTTTTACAAAGGCAGCCCATCGTCTGTGCTAAGGTATTTTTCTTGTAATTTGATGAAATTTTACAGTCGAAATTTTGTTCAGAAGTGTAAAATTAGTCATTGTAATACATTAGGTTTTCAAGGACTAATTTGATTTCTGATTGTTTATATTAATATTTTTTTAACCTAGTGTAGTAATGTTTTTATGTTTATGTTAAAATTTCTTAATAGAGACTTTGTTGTTATTGTACAATTCTATGAACAATGATGTTTAAAAGTATCAGAAATTGGCATAAAAGTATTATATATTACTTCAGAAATAACAGTTTTATGTCAACATTTTTGAACATTGAACATATTTTTGTTAAACTAGATTTTTATTTGTGTGTTATTAAATGGAACTTAATTGCACTTGTTAGACTAAAAGTATCTGAAATTGCCTCACAAGTATCAGAAAATGCCTTAAAAGTATCATGTATATGCTTTCTCTCTCTCTCTCTCTCTCTATATATATATATATATATATATATATATATATGTGTGTGTGTGTGTGTGTGTGTGTCTAAGTTTCATTATTTTTCTTATTTTATTGAGATTTGATATTTCCCTTTCTGTTGTTTTTGTTGTTGTTGTTGTTGTTGTTGTGGGTAGTGAGGGGTTTTTTCGGATTTGGTTGCATGATTGAGGTTAATTTGCTTTAATGATTTATATTATTGCCCCAGTCTAAACTAATTATTTGCTATTTTAATTCCATTAATCCTAAAATTTTAAGTAGTCGATAATTGTATTTGGTAACTAGGGTTCTTCAGAACATCAAGGTTAGACAATTGAATTGCATGTTTAAGTGTGGCTTAGTTAAAGTTTGTTTAAACGTTGTTAGCTGTCTAAGGTTTGTTGCTTGAAGTTTGTTTTGGTAACTAGGGCACTTTCTAAAACAACACCAATTAAGAGTAAAAATCATAGAGAAACCTCAATAAGTACGAGTTTATTTATTTTACACGTACAAACGTACGCTAAAATGATGATTCTTCTTCTTCTTCTTATTTCTTATTGTACTCATTGGGATATGAATGTTCACGATAATTATGAGTTAGGTTGTACCATATACAAGATTCACTATTTCGCACTGCAATTTCATCTCTTATTCCAAATATCACCATTACATTTATGAATGCTTAAGTACTCATATGAATGTTTGTTTGTTGTTAAATGTAACTTAATTGTAATTATTAGACTAAAAGTATTTAAAATTGCTTCAAAAGTATCAAAAAATGCCTTAAAAGTATCAGTATTTTCATATTTATAGATGACTCGCCAGAAACAGTTGGTCTACAAGAGAGGAAGGGGAAGGGGCAGGGGCAGCTCGGGAAAAGGCATGGTAGAAGAAAGGACTTCGAAAAATATTGATGTTAATGAAGGAAGCCCGAAGAAGAAAGTTAGAACTTGTCGTGATTTAGAAAATATTGTTGATGATCAAGGGGCTGTAGTAGAAAAACCTTTGGCTGAAGAAGGCAATGTTGCAAAAGAGATGAAAAAAGACGACGATAAAGTTGAATGTAGAGGAAGGAAGTCCAGCAAAGGAAGTTGGTGTAGATGAACTAGGAAAGGTTGCTGAAAAGCGTAATATTTGTTTCATTATGCATGTTAGAAGTATCATGTTTTATATTTGTAAGTATCAGAAACTGGCATAAAAGTATCAATTTTTATATTAATAATTATGTTCTTATATCATGTTTTTATTTCAGTACTTATGTTTTTAAATCATGTTTTAGAAGTATCATGTTATATCATGTTTTTATATATCAGTATTGATGTCACTTTATATTTATTGCAGCAATTTCCTTACGCAATGCAGACCGCAAGGACTATATGATTTAGTGAAATCTCTGAATGATAGACAAAAGGAGGATGATAAGAGTATCGGCTTTTGGGGTTTGTCGAAGTTGCAAGTGAAATAACTCCCCGCCCAAAGGTTGCCATGGTTGGTCAAGAGATTTAATGAGGCAAGTCGGTTGCTCATTGTTGATGATATTAGGAGGTTTGTTATAATTGCTGATGTTATATGCAATGTTTTTATGTTGCCGAGGAACAATCATGAAGTATTAGTTTATAGGAAGGGTGAGAGTCCAGATGATGTGGTTGACTTTAAGAATAGAGTAGGAATTGATGGGAGTTCTATAGTGAGGTCTTTGAAAAATAAACTGATGAAAGAGTATGAGGAAGGTGGAGATGATTTTAAAAGGTTGTTTGTCTTATATAGCTTATCCACCCTTTTGACACCAAGTGCGAATCACACTGTTGATGTTTCTTGTTTCAAGTCGTTAGTTGATGTAGATGCAATCCCACGTTTTGACTGGTGTTCACTAGTATTGGATAGGCTATGTAGAGAAGTGGACAATTTTAACAAGAAGTCAATCGAATTATAGGTTTGTTCATTATCCAGTCCCTCACTCAGGATTATGTTGGCCAATCGAATTATAGGTTTGTTCCTTAGTGCGTCGCATTTTCAGTCTTGTCGGCTTTTGGGGCGCTTTTATCATGGGGGGTACTCTTTTTCCTTCCAGGGGTTTTTCCCACATAGGTGGGTTTTACCTTGGAAGGTTTTAACGAGGCCCCAACCATTCAGCCATATGGTCGGCTTGTGACCATTTCGTTATTTTCTTTTGTCTTTGTTAACAGGCTTTACTTTGGTTACCTGATCAGCCTGTGATCAGGAATACTCTTTTTCATTTTTATATATATTATCGCATTTATTTAAAAAAAAAAACAAGAAGTCAAAAACCCACATAAGCGGTTGCATTTTGGCCTTGCAAATTATATATTTTCATTGTCTGAAATGGCAAGGGAAATCTGAACCATCCGAGCTGCCGCTTATTCAACATTGGACGACTGATAGAATACGAAAAAGTGCTAAAGAAGAGAAAAAAAAACTGGAGATTTTGGGCGGGTAATATGGAAAACATGTACCCTATTTTCAGGAAAGTTAACTTGGAAAATAGAGAAAGTTGATGTTGGTAAAGGTCTACCTAGGAGGTAAAAAAAAAAGGGGAGAGATCTATAGGTGAGAAAGAAAGGCCTGAGAGTGAGAAAGGGGCAAAGATGATGAATCTTCAAGATTGATTCAGTTTGAAATACCACCGGGCTACCTGTCACGCCCACCCCTACTACTACTACTAGAAAGTTCCTAAATAGTACAACTCGACAATATAGACTCTATTTATAAGAACGTGCAAAAAATTGTTTTTAATATATTTTAATAAAAAAAACACCAAACTAAATCTTGTACGCACAAACCCAAAATTAAACTATGTTTAAAAATAACAAGATTGTCCGTACAGAAACATGATGGCTATATATACAAGCCCATAACTCAAACCAACACACTATTTACATATATTTATAATAGAGTTTCAAAAATTATAAACAGTACGAGTTCCTACATATAACACAACAGAAGCAAAACCAAAATGAACCCACAAACAAACCCGACAGTTTGTCATCCATATCAATGATCCTCAAAACCTGAAGAAGCTTCAGCACTGCACAGTAAGCCAAAGTCTCAGGCATTCTCATGCTCACCTGCAATGCATTAACTACATGAGCTAAAGCCCAACAAGTAAAAATCATGCATGTCCAAAGAATAGTAATGCTTTTTCAACATGTAATGCTAAAAATGTAAATTTACGAATCGAAATACTTTTCTCAAATCATTTTCTTTCATTTGGGCCCCTGACCCAACTACTATGCACCGAAAAGAGCTCTGTACACAACAATAATTAAATGGCCAATAATATCAGTATGAATCTACGTGTGGACCATCCTCACGCGGCCCTGCCAAGGGTCCCCTACTTGCGTCCCTTGTGACCGCCTAGAAGTATTCCACATTGCAGAGCCATACATAAATACTCACAAATGGACGATCCTCCTGTGACCCACAAAGAGCCCGTCTCCTATCTAGCCCTGTGTTCACCAGGAAGTATCCCACCTGTTATACCTAAACATATATCAAAAGCATGATGGGTGCCCTAGCAGTGGTCATCAAACATCTATTTTTTATCTGAAAATATTTTCGTGCATGCGAATATTCTCTTGTAATATGCATCCACATGCAAATACTTTGAATGGAATGTTCAATGACTCACCAAGCACCATATTGCAACATCATGCAACCCAATTATGCAGCATATAATATCCATATATATTCAACAAGTTACCACAGTCACATAAAATACAATTAATTCAAACTATACTATGTTCATGCATTACTATTGCATATGAATTTTTACTTAACTTTCACTCTTGATATCTTAATGAAAGCCAGATATATGACTTTCACCCCTAATCTTATGTGTAAGACACCTGTAAAAATATAAGCATTGATTTATATTCTAAATCATTAAATTTACTCTATTGAACTCTCACACATGACCTTAATATATTAAGTCTAATCAAATCTCTGAATTATATTGATTTCTCATTTTGTATGTACACTTAACAGGTATATTATTCTAAATTATGTAATAATCCATTGATATTAGACATTATTCCATATTCTTTTTTGTTCTTCCTTTTTTTCAATAAGAACTCATATAGTTCACGCAATTCACGCCATGTATTAATTCTAAATATCTAATTGGAACTTGTTGGAAAAAGTTACAGTGGTTACAATGGGAAAAACCTTCAAGATGGCTTACAAAATAGACACATAAAATTACAAGAAAAGTAAAACCTAACCAACTCCAGAAGCATTAATCTGACAGAATTTTACAAGCCGAGTCGAGTAGAACTCTATCCGCAAGATAAATACGTCCCGGCTAGTTCTCACGGTACATGTTCCCAAAGATAAAACGGTTTAACCTCCTTTGTGTGTACGATGAGCACCAGCGACACAAAGGCACCTTTCGAACTCGAAGGAGCGAGAACTGGTTACTGGACACGAGTGCAGAAGGAAGTGTTCTTGAAAATATTCTTCGAAAAGTTACAACACTTTTACCGACACTTGAAGAATATGTAGAGATATGCGATTTTTCTGTGTATCCTGACTTCATCTCTTCCTTCTAACCCCTTCTAACTCCCTCAAAGCAACAAAACGCCTAAGACTTATATAGGCCATCATTTCCAACACTTGTAGGGAATTAAAGATTAAGAGAGTGGGCATTAAACCACATGTAACTCCCATGAGTTACAAACCCCTTATTATGACCACCACTTGAGGAGTTACAAACTCCAAAAGCCACATGAACTTAGACACCTCCAATATCTAGATTCATCAGCCCCAACAGTTACTTGAATTTGGGCCAAGCCCATTTCCGAATGACAAAACTAACTGAACCTGAACCCGAGTCCAAAGGGTCGGTCTGGTCCAAGGCCCATTTGTGATCATACACTTGTGTTATAGTATATCCAACCAATAACACCTTCTAGTATTTATGCTAGGATAAACTATGCCCATTCGCGTGGCCAACTTCGTGTATTAATTTCTCACTCATCACCGAAATTTGGTTTTGAGAAATATAAAATACTACGAACATCTACTCAAAAGGTAGATTGACAATTCACAATTTAATTCCTCCAGAATTAAATTCTAAGCCACCAAAAATTTGGTCAAAGTCGGCTCGACGCCCGCTTTATCAAAACCAAATTTCCAACAGAACTTAAAGCTATAATAAATCTACAAGTGCTGCCATATTAATTATGTAGTGATGGTTTATTCATATTACTCCATAACTAGAAAGTCTTAAAATCAATTAATGAATGGAGAACCTGAGATTTTCATTCCATGCATTTCAATAGGAAATTGACCATTTAATTCATAGGACAATATTAATAGAAACTTAGTTTGCTAAGTTTAGCAGGCCTAACCATTCAATTAATTTATACAAGAAACCTTCTTCATTCCAAAGCTATAAAATAAAAATACTGTAATTACATCATTAGACAAAGATTACCTCTACTAGAAAATTGTCTCCAGATTATAGGATCACACATAACCCACTATGTTTCTTCTCTTTTCTTATTAACCCCCATCGTTCTTCATCTTTTTCTTATTGTCTGTTGTTGTATTTGTATGTGGGTCTTTTCATTTCCTTACGATGAAGGGTAATGATTTTGTATCTATATTTAATTTTTTTTTTTTTTGGTGAGGCGATTACTTACTTATAAAATAAATTACTCCCTATTCCCTTATTTATATGTCCACAAAAATTTATATGAGATCGTCTCACGGATCTAGTTCCATGAGACAGATCCATATCAAAGTCCACTGTAGCAATTCGGGTCAACTAGCGAGACCGTCAGCAACTATCTTGTTAGACTTTTAGTCTAAAGTCACCACGTGCACGGGTTAGGTGATTAAGGCCCAATAAAACAAAATAGTACCATTATGACATGCCCCTCCCAGTCCTCTTAATTTTATCTTGTTTTAGCTTTAAGTTTGGAGAGAAAAAAACATTAATGCAAGAAAGATAGAAGACTGGCCCATATTTTGGATCTCATTATTTAATGCTACAATAGCATTTTGGTTGTCCTTATTTCTTTTTTAATTTCTTTAAATAATAAAATGCAAGCTCCTTTTATATTTTAATATAAAAATTAATTTACGGTTGAAAGCAAAGTCATTTTATATCTAAATTAAATATATTAGCAAAATATTTATCATGAACATCTATATATAATTTTAAAATTTTAAAAGATACTTACTATTTCTTTTACAATTGTTACTTTTTACATTAAAACTATTACTTACTATTCCTTTTTGAATTACCATTTTTTACTAAAAAAATAATGTATTACTTTTCATTCAAAAAGTATTATTTTTTACTAGACAAGTATAACTTGCTACATCTTTTAAAATTATATACTATTTCCTTTAAAACAATTACTTTTTCCTTGAAAAAGTAATACTTTTTACTTAAAAATTATTAATCATTATAACTATTAATATTTACTTGAAAAGTATCAGTTTTACTCGAAAAACATTACTTTTGTTGTAAAAGTATTATTTACTACATCTTTTAAAATAATATACTATTTCTTTTAAAACTATTACTTTTTACTTGAAAAGTACTACTTTTCTTAAAAATTATCACTTACTAATCCCTATAGAAGTATTAATGTTTACTTGAAAAAGTATCAATTTTTACCCGAAAAATATTACTTTTTATTGTAAAAGTATTACTTTCTACATCTTTTAAAATTATATGCTATTTTCTTTAAAACTATTACTTTTTACTTGAAAATTAATACTTTTTACTTAAATATTATTACTTACTAATCCCTTTAGAAGAATTAATATTTACTCAAAAAGTATCAAGTTTTACTCGAAAAGTATTACTTTTTATTGTAAAAGTATTACTTTCTACATCTTTTAAAATTATATACTATTTCCTTCAAAACTATTACTTTTTACTTGAAAATTAATACTTTTTACTTAAATATTATTACTTACTAATCCCTTTAGAAGAATTAGTATTTACTCAAAAAGTATCAAGTTTTACTTGAAAAGTATTACTTTGTATTGTAAAAGTATTACTTGTACATCTTTTAAAATTATATATTATTTTTTTAAAACTATTACTTTTTACTTAAATATTATTACTTACTAATCTGAGTAGTCCCTTTAGAAGAATTAATATTTACTCAAAAGAATTATTTTTACTCGAAAAGTATTATTTTATATTGTAAAAGTATTACTTACTAAATGTTCTAAAATTGTATACTATTTTCTTTACAATATTGATTCTTCTGTAGTTCTCGGAGAACACAAACAATTCGGCATCATTCCATAGAGAAAGCACCAAGAAGAGAATGGACTTTAAACAACGCAAAGCAAGTATTTTTATTTTTCCAATGTTGATTCAATAATTCTTCTTTTCTTAGGTAAATGGGTTAGATTGATTTACAGTGATTTCTCCATGTTTACAAGAGACCCAAATCACAGCAACGACCCAAATCATGTGTAAGGTTTCCTCATCACAGAGATTTTCCTTTTATTCACCATTAATTCTTTGTTGCAAAAAAAGCTAGGTTTCATGTACAGTTGTACTTCATAGAAGTTGTCAAATACTAAAACATCAAAAGATTGATACCATTAATAATATATATATATATATATATATATATATAGGGGAGAGGGTTATATGAGACCATATAGGGAGAGGGTAAGTCCATAGGGGGACCAATCCTAGCCACATATCTAGATTTTTAATGGTTGTGATTTTAGAACTAAAAATTGATTAAATATTGGTAATTAGAGAAAGGGTAAATTAGTCATCCTACAAAATTACCCAATATTCATGGGATTACATTGGCATTATGATCACACAATCTATGCAAATCTCACATCAAATTCAACGTGAACAAATCTCATCTTTCTTCTTCTTCAACGCATGTGAGAAATCATTCATCATTCTTTTTCAACGCACTATTGTGTGGAAAATGTTTGCATAATTTGCCATATGTAGTTCTGAAAGCTTGACTTGAGTTCGAAGTTTGCTTATGAAGATGTAATTTGTTGCTTGTGTAGATGTGTCATAGTGTTTTATATACCATTAACTACATAAGCAAGTCATAAGCAACAAATCCATACTACATAAGCAACAATCCGATACTACATAAGCAACGAATATACACTACGTATACACCACGAATACATTAACTGCATAAGCAAGTCAAAGCAACAAACCCATACTACATAAGCAACAAGTCTATACTACATAAGCAACAAATATACACTACGTATGCACCACGGATACATTAACTACATAAGCAAGTCATAAGCAACAAACTCATACTACATAAGCAACAAGTCTATATTACATAAGCAACGAATATACACTACGTATGCACCACGAATACATTAACTACATAAGTAAGTCATAAGCAACAAAACCATACTACATAAGCGATAAGCCTATACTACATAAGCAATGAATATACACTACACATGCATCACAGATACATTAGCTACATAAGCAAGTCATAAGCAACAATCCTATACTACATAAGCAAGAGAATTTTTTTGAAATCAATTTGGAGAGAGAGTGTGCGTGAAGAGTGGGTGAAATCGCGTGAAAGAGGGAATGAAATCTTAGTAATCGATTCTAAAGTGTCAAATTACCACCCTACCCTTTTTAATTTTGAAACAAAAAAATAAACATAAAAAGCCCTAAAAATGCGGGACCACCCAAAATTATTGATCTATGGTTAGGATGTGTCCATGGACTCTTTAGTGAGGAGGACCTATTTGATCCATATATATATATATATATATATATATATATTATTTTTTCTTCAAAAAAGGCAATATTTTGTGAATTATCTAATATTTGAAAAAATTTACACAATCCCACATATTATTGCGCAGGAAGTTGAGTAGTTCCTGCAACTTCATTCCTTGTTTGATTTTTAAGAAAGATGTGTCCCTCTTAGTCCTCCTCGTTATAGTTGGACGGATATAAAATCACAACCCAGAAGGTTGTTTGAAAGTTCATCCATGGCCGAATCTCTTTGTATCAAAATCCTGAATCGTGAATTTCAATGTGAGTGCTTTTGTCAACAACTCAACATGATTCGTACACAACCAAACACCAGGCCCCATTATTTCCTTTTCTACCCTTTTAAGTTTTCACAGACAAAATTGTACTGTACAATTCTTACAGCCAATGCGGTTTCTTTTCGTATATTTTGGGCTTAGTATAGAGTTGGGTGTTGGGCTCAAGTCTCACGGATTTAGATTCGTGAGACGATCTCACAAAGATACTTTCTCCTATATGTCGACTGTATGTTGGTATGTTTGTGAGGTAAGCAAACTAGCTAATCACTTATCTCTTCTACAGAATGTCAATATGTATATATATAATTATATATTAGATAATAGCTACACTTGGTCATATGGTTGTATGTCATGTGGGTTTGAATGATTTATTTTGGTTAAGATGATGAGGTTGTGGCTTTATTCAATTAATAAATGATTTATTTATATATTTTAGCCACACATTAAACTTGTAAAATATGTTGTATATATATTTTATCCTTTTTTTCTTCCTGCTCGTCACTCTATATACACATTGTAATTCACACATAATACATAATATATATATATATATATATATATATATCATACTAGTTACCCATTTATAGAGATGGTTAATGTAGGTCCCAAGGGTGTAAGTGTAAGGTTTAGAAGGGGGGTTGAATAAACCTTACCAAATTTTCGATTTAGGCTTTTAAATCTCTGAGTTCTACATGTTTGTCCTTGATGGACCGTCGAATTAGTCACTCAAGTAGAGTTAATCTCTCAACAGATTAAATTTGAAATTTAGTAGAGTAACTCACATTGTTGACTATAATTTGACTTAGTTGTGGTTTTATTTTCAGCGGGAAGACTTAACACCCTTAAGTTTGTTTAAGCAAGTTTTCTGACTTGATTTAGACTTATAGATTATCGATGGATAGCAAATTTATCGTGAGATATAAGCAATTAAATGTGCGAGATATTTAAATGTCAAAGTAAATGACACAATAAAGTTTTTATAGAGGTTCGAAGATGGGGTAATTCTTCTACTCCTCTCTTCTCCAACTCCTGGAGGAATCCACTAAGTAATGATCGGTTTACAAAGTGGTAGCGTCGATCAAGTCTTGATCACAACGGCCGACTTGATCCTTTGGGACTCGATGAGACGCTTGATCACTCGGTGGCTTCATTTACGACTCGGCTTCTTCACAGTGGCGGCACTTTGCTACTACTGACTCACTTGCTCAAGCACTTTGGATTTGATCACGAAGCCCTCCAAACGCTTAAGACTTGGTTCAACCCTTGAACCTTTCTACAATCCTTCTTGGAGTGTAGACCCCTTGTTCCGTAGTTTCCTCTTCAGCTGATTGAAGTTCTCTTTCCTTCAGGTAAGTGTTGGATTGATGTTCTTCGAGATGTAGGCTTGAGGATTGAGAATATTTCAATTTTGATAAGCTTGTAAATCTCACGTGTGTGTCATCCACGCATTATGTTTTTTCTCAATCAAACTCCTCGGCCTTTTATAGTGAACTTTCAAAAATTTGCCCGTTGAAGAGATAGGCTCATTTTTGAAAATCACTTTGCGATCGTTGGTTTGCACTTCTTGGAATTGCCATTTCCTCGTATGAAATGTTTTATCACCTTTTCGTAGTTCGACACGGTGTAGTGCTTCCCATTGGTTCATTTCTTTGCACGCTTCGGGATGAGCACTCCAAGAAAGGTAGTATGAAGATATTACTTGTTTAAGTAAATCTCTTGATTTACGCGGCAACGGTTCTTTTTCGATTATCTCGACTTGTGCATTTCCTCGCTTTCCCAGGTGACTTAGAGTCGACTTCCAATCATTGGATGACTCTTCGGTCACCCACCTTGAGACTTGTCTTCTCTTGAGTTGACTTGGTGATGTTCCACTCATTTGCATCTCACCGCTTCTTGATCGAGTTCTGTCTGCTCTTCTTTGTTGTACTGTTGTCTCTCACACGAGTTTTCCTTCAAGCCTTGATTGTCTTCTTGCAAGTTGGAGCGTAGGCGACTTAACTCGGCTTGGCGGCTCTAATTGTTACAATACATTTCAAAGCAAGAATTGGGGAGCTAACTTTCTATTCTAAGTTTTACATGGCACTCATCAAAATCTAAACAATAAAATTCCTAACAATTTCCCCTTTTTGATGATGCCAAAACTTAAATCATACAAAGATGCAAATAACAAAGATACATACTGAGATAGTGTATTGACATAGAATGTATGCGCATAATCAATCTTTTTATTGATCATATCATTCTTGTACTTAACACTGTTGTTTACAAGGTGTATCGAGTATGTCAAAAAAATTTATGGCATTATTACGGAAGACTTACATTGTATGTATTTACATATAAAATACACGAAGGGTTGATGAACACTTCATCTCTCATTGTCTCCTTCTTTCATCTTGATCAAGATCTTCTTCTCTTCTTCTCTTCTTCGTCGTCATCACCGCCTTCTTTTTCTTCTCATATGCCTTCTGGCAGCCTTCATCTTTCCTTATTCTTTCCTGTCTCTCCGCCATAGCCGTGAGTTTGTCTCTTGTTTTCTTCTTCTATCCTTCTTGCATACTCGGCGTTGGTTTTGGCCACTTGCAAGTTCGCCACATGGTCAAGTTCCAAGAGATCCCTCCTTTCTTTCCTCGGATCTACGTATTCAATATTCTTGGGCGAGGCCTGGATCAAGCTTCTTCCTCCATCGCCGCTTCTTCCTCTACCTCAGGCGTATCTTGCCTGGGGCCTTCTTCTTTCGGTGAGTGCCCGGCGGAGTGACCAGCAGAGGACGCCGACTTCTTCACATAGTGTGAGACCCTTTTCCCAAAGATCAGATCCCAAGCTTGAGCCGAGGACATATTTGCAAAATAACCTTGATTCGAGCGTTTTGAATTCGTCAACGATCTTGGCTCTGTCCGACATCCGAAATGGCATACGTGTCTCTGTCAACTGGAATGCCTCCGTGTTCTTTCAAAATGTTCATCACCCTGGCATCCATTCTTCCTTCCACCTCGTCATCCCCTGCTTCAATTTCTTTTCTCTTCTCGGCATAGATGCAAAGAGTGTTGGAGTGGCGAGTCACGGGAGTTTTGCTTATAATGTCACTGTGTGGGGACCTGTTGGGGGTTTGTGCGATCATCAAGGTCATATTCTTTGATCCTTCCCCCTCGTGATTTTCCTTTCTTGATTTCAAAATTTCCTCAGTGATTTTCCCTTCTCATTGTTCCCTTGTCACCTTTGCTCCTTTCTTCACCTTCAGATTTTTTTGCTTTAAGGTATTCCTCTTCCCCTTTTTTGGCATCATCAAAGGATAGAGGAACCCCAGGGAACATGGCAAGCATGAAGTCGAGTCTTCGATGGTTGAATTTTGCTTCAAGTCTGCTGCGTTGTATCTTGCGCACGAATTGACCGAGTAGCGTTGGATTCTGCTGAAATCGGCTTCATCTCGGCCATGAGAAGGCTGAATTTTCTTGTCATGTGTTCTTCCAAACGCTGTATATCATTTGCATTCTCGCTCACGCAGCATTTGATCTCGGCGGTGTGAGCTTCGTGCATATGTTCAATGTGTTCCCTTGAGCTTCGTTTCGCGTCAACATTTTGACTCTCCACACCAGCACTTGTTGAATAATTGTCTGAAGTTGATTCTCTTGTTGCCACCATTCCCTTATTCGATTGTGATGCCTCTCAAGTCAAGGTTGGCATCTCTGTTGTCCAGGCGCATATCCAAGGAGGCACGATGCCTCTCCATCTTTTCAACTTCAAAGAAAGAGTGCCTTGAACACTTTCGTACTTGGTGATTCTTTTACATTGCGGTGATGGCCATACTGACGTCGAAATCGAAGTCGGCTTGGAACAATGGTGCCCGAGTGAAAAACAGGAGCTGGTCGTGGTAGCGTGCTTGCTCATTTTTCGATTCTTCGTGGAGTTCGGTATCTCCGGTGAGAATGGGAAAGATTCCACAAAGGATTCATCACCGCCATCCGGGATTTGTTCGATGATAAGCGGTGGACGTGAAGTTCTTCGGGAATAGATCCATTGTAGCTTGAGGAGCCGGAGCGGTGGTCTGGTTGTTGGGTTTTGTGGTGCGATAGAGCTCGGCTGCGATTTGAGCCTCACTGTATCTTAAACTTCGTTGGTCTCGGTGATTTCTCCTTTTGAGTAGGCGGTCCTCGGCCTTATCGAGCGTCATCGGACGATGATGAGATTTCCATAGGTGGCTCATCATCAAAATTAAAGGTCGACGAGTAGTCTTGGGATCGAGACTTGCTCGTGCCTGGAACATCCGGTGAGTCTCTTGGATTTGTCATGGGAGTCGACTCTTCCTTCCTCTTCGCCTTCCCGATCCCGAGAAAGGTGACATTAGGGTTGTCCTGGGAATCATGAAGTGCGCTGATCTCCTTCTCGGATGGATCGATGGTTGCGGGAGGGATGTTCTCTACCCGGTTTGTGTTACCCCGGGAAGTCTCAACCTCCGTGGGCCTTCATTTCCTCAGTCTCTCTCTGCTGCGAGGCCTGGTCTTCCCTTTCGACAGTGTCACTGTCTTAGGGTCTTCTATGGCATCCATTGGAGTCTCAACCCCATGGATTGCTCTTTCATCGCCCAGTGTTAACTAGTACATTCCTATGCCTATTGCATCAGGCGTCATTAGCCCAGAGTGTTGGCACCTCGAGTGAGGCAATCTCAGCTATGCGAGCTTCGTTGATGGCAACTTTGTTCTTCTTGTGTTTGTGTTTTCTTTGCTTCGCCTCCTACATTCTTTGTGGAGTCATCTGCAGCATCCTCCGACCTTTGCAGTGGAGGGAGTTTCCCCCCTGGAGCAGCACCGGTGAGTGACTTGGAGTGGGGTCACTCGTCTCCAAACTCATTTGCGAGTTGATGGTTCCCGTTGGGGCGGTGGTGGCACACCTTCAATATGGGGTCCCCACTAGCCCGGATTTCATCGCCATCTCCTTATCGCCTTCTTCTTCTCCGAGGGAAGGGAAGTGGCGGCAACGGTGTTTATTTTTGAACCACTCCCATTGGATCGATTTCCACCGTGTTCGGAGGACTCTCTGGTCCTCCATCAGTCTTTGCTCGTGAAGGATTCTTGATTCACGCAATGCTTGTTGATCTGCCAATTCTTCGCGGGCGGCGTGACATTCTGCGGTTCCTCGTCACTTTCGGAGAAGACATCAAGGAGAGGATGGAAGTGTTACGTGGTCGGAGAGATAGAGGCGGATCTTGCCTTTTCTCGTGCTTCGGCTTCTTGACTTGCTTTTCTCTCTCCGTGTCCTTGTAGATGAGAATATTCAAGCGGTTGTCTTCATCTAGAGTGGGACACGATAGATAATCCGAGGAAATTCACTCTCTTCTTCTATGAATTGGCCGTAGGAACTGTTCCCTTGACTTGCTCAACTTCCATTTTCTCCACTCACGCACGCGATTACGGATGTGCGGGTAAGGTGGAGATAGGATCATTACATCACTATCTCCATTTGGTTCTTCTTGAGTTTTGTTTGTGTGAGCTACAAAGTTGTGTCTTGAGTTGCCTCTTGATCACCTTCAAGCAGACTTGGGCACATTTCATCAATTACATCCGGAGACTCTACTTCTCCAAAAGTAGTCTCGGTATTTGTCTTTAGTGAGTAGCCGACTTTGGTTTCTCGCTCGGATTGCTTTACAAGTCTTCTTCGTCTCTTGGTTTGTACCGAGGAGGGATTTACAGTTGAGGTGTCCCTCGAGTCTTGGCGGCCAGGTCTTGTGTTTGTTTAGGAGCTGGCCGTCTAGGTTTGTCGGATCTCCTCTTTTTGACGATCGAGAGAAGGAATTTGTGAGTCCTTCTCGATTGCTGCGGGCGGGTGACACGGCCTGCTTGGGCGGGTGACTGGCTGCGGGGCAGTGCATGTTTCGTTTTCTTTCTTTGCGGGGAAGCAGAGACTGTAGTAGGCTGCGCGGGCTTTCTTCTTAGTTGGAGAGGAAGCAGTGTGTGTCTTCGAGGTCGGTGATTCCCCCTCAGTGTCGGCTCTCTTGGCGTATGCACGCTTCGAGCACCAGAGATTAGCTCACGAACATCCTCTTGTTAACATGGAAAGCTTTCCCATGTCAAGAGGTACTCCTTTCACCTCCAATAGCCGGCCAATCACTAGGCCATATCCCGGGGATCCTCCAAATGACCCATCTTCTTTGAAGGACTTGTTTCCCACGTTTTGGCGATCTCTTTGTAGATAAACTCGGCCAGTTTATCTTCTTTTTCTTCGATTATTGCGGCCATCACATCAATTTTGCCTTTTGTGATTGGTCAAAGCGCCAAATTTGATGTCGATACACTTGGCAACAATGTCCAACAATTTGTGATAATCTTCCTTGTGAGTCTCTTGTTTCTTTGTGTATATTATTTTGTCGGCAACATCGGACTTGGCTATTTCTTTCCATGCGTCACCCAAGTTTACATCGACCTCTTTGATTTTAGATGCTCCTCTCTTTGGTAGTGAGCAATATTCAGCCAAATCTTTGTGATAGTCATTGTTTCGTGAAGATGACTTGATTCCTTCGTCGTGAATTTCGGCATTCACGTAAAATTGTGCGACCTCCTCCACATAGGTCATAGGATACTCCGATGTTAGAAAGCGGTTTGATCTGCCGTTTCTAGCTTCTCCGCGATTTTCTTCACCAGGGTGTCGTCGGACCCCTGCTTCACCATTCGTCGAAATCACGGTCGAACCGGTGTGGATTTGTTTTCCCAACTTGGTAAAGTCATATGTTGGTGCCATTTCTCGAGAATAATTTCAAGAAAAATTCAGAAATAGATTTGAAGTTTGATAGGGTTTCGAGAGTGTTTGCCTTTGCTTTTGAGAGAGAGATTGAACAGTTTTTAGAAGTGTGAGAGAGAAACGGACGAAAAATGGTTTAAATATGGTTTATGAAAGGGCGTGCAGGCGGTTTTTTGAATCATGATCGAAATCAACGGCTTGGATTTCGACGCATATTGAGCGAGTTCATGTCTCGTATTTAATGCGTGACATTAAAATCCAATCATAAGCTTGGTTTGCGGCTTTATGTGCGTACACATCATCATTATCTTTGACGTGTTCCTTAAAACATTCCCGCTTAGTCAAAAAACGATTTGCGTTTTGTCATTTGCTCATAAGTTATTTAGCTTATCTCTTAGGCGATTTAACTCGCTTCTCACATTTCTCTTAGTGACTCATTGCTATCGGTGACTTGGTATAATGACTTTTCCGATGCGGTGATTCTTGAGCTAGTTTTTGTTTTACTCTTTTCACTTTCTTTTCTGTTCCATTTCGTTTCTTTGACTCTTCGTGTCTCGGCTTAGCTCAATTAGCCCCAACTCATGTTTGAGTTCTTCAAATCTTGACTCACATAATGGTTTTGTGAAGATGTCACTAGTTGCTTATCGGTTGAGATATATTCCAAGATAATGTCCTTCTTTTCAACATGATCTCTTATGAAATGATATCGACATCTATATGTTTTGTTCTTGAGTGCAACACAGATTTTGAGTGATTGCAATGGCACTTGTGTTATCACACATGATTGGAATTTCTTTTTCTTCAATTTCATAATCTCTCATTCTTTGTCTCATCCATAGGATTTGGGCACAAGTTTGCCCTATGTATTACGCTCACCATTTGTAGAGGTGGCTATTGAGTTTTGCTTCTTGCTAAACCAGGAAATTAGTCTGTTTCCAAGCATTTGACATGTGCCTGAAGTACTTTTCTGTCCACTTGCATCCAAAGATAGTCGAGTCTCGAATAGCCAATTAGCTTGAATCCACCTTCCTTTGGATACCATAGCCCTACTTCTTGGCTTCTTTTAAGTATCTCAATATTCTCTTAGCTTGGTCATATGGCTCTCTTTTGAGCAGATTGAAATCTTGCACATACACCTCACAAAGACAAAGGTGATGTCCGGCCTGCTTTGTGAGATAGAGCGATGATCCAATAAGTGCTCAGATCTTGTTTGATCTACTGCTTGCCATCTGCGTCCATGTCCATTTTTGGTGATGTGTTCATTGGTATTTTTACGGAAGACTTTTCCTCCATACCAAATTTCTTCATTAAATCTCGGTGTATTTTGTTTGACTTATAAAGGTTCCATCCTTCATTTGTTTCACTTGAAGTCCAAGGAAAAATGTCACTCTCCCATCATGCTCATTTCAAATTTACTTTGCATGAGGTTTGAGAATTTTTCACTGACTCTTTGTTAGTGGATCCAAAAATGATGTCATCCACATATATTTGAACAAGCAAAATATACTCTTCTTGTCTTGAATTCGAAAAGTGTTCTATCCACTTTTCCTTTAGTGAATCCATTTTCGAGTTAGGAATTGTGACGGGTATCATACCATGCTCGGGTGCGGGTGCTGTTTCAATCCATACGGGGCTTTCTTGAGTTTGTACACTTTGTCTCCAAGAGTCTTCTGCTCAAATCCGGAGGTTGTTCAACATACACTTCTTCTTCCAATAATCCATTCAGAATGCACTTTTTACATCCATTTGATATACAATGAAATTTTTGTGAGTGCACAGAGGCAAGAAACATCCTTATAGCTTCCAATCTTCACGAGAGCAAATGTTTCATCAAAATCTATTCCTTCTTCTTGGCAATATCCTTTGGCTACGTCTTGCTTTGTTTCTTACCACAGATCCTTCCTCGTTCATCTTATTTACGAATACCCATTTGGTTCCAATAACATTTTGATGTATGGGTCTTTGTACTAATTCCCATACTTTATTTCTCTCAAATCGATTGACTCTTCTTGCATAGCTTGAATCCAATGTGTGTCATCCAATGCTTGTGACACATCTTTGGGCTCTATCTGCGAGATGAAGCATGTGAACATTGCTTCTTGTTGAGTTCGATCTTGTCTTGACACCTTCTCTCATGTCTCCAATGACAAGTTCGGTGGATGGTCTCTCGGCCATCTTACGTCGAGGTTGAAGTAAGTTAGCTGGATTGATCGACTTGCGGTATGTGTTCTTTGTGGTCGGCTCTCTCGTGATCACTCTTTTGCAGATTTTTTTCAACGCTTTTGAGATTGACTATCTCATCTTCTTCGAATTGATAATCCCCGCTTGACTTGACATAGGGACTCTTTACGTAAGGTTGGATGTTTGAAACTTATGATTCTTCAATGTCTTCTCCATTTATGTTTGGCTCATCGAATACTACATGAATGGATTCTTCTGTAACCATAGTTCTTTTGTTGAGTATTCAGTAGGCTTTGCTTTCGGTGAGTATCTAAGAAGATACCCTCATCGACTTTAGCATCAAAAGCCTTTAGGTTATCTTTGCCATTATTGTGGATGAAGCATTTACATCCAAATATCCTGAAATATGCAACATTTGGTTTTCTTCAGTCCGGATCTCATAGGGAGTCTTTGTCACCGCCTATTTATCATACATCTGTTTTGGGTGTAGCGGTGTGTTGATTGCTTCAGCCCAAAACCTTTTTGGTAACCTGCTTCTAACATGGTCTTTGCTTCTTTGAGGGTTCTTTCTTCTTTCGCAACTCCATTCTGTTTGTGGAGTCCTTGCGGTGATAGTTCATGACCAATACCATTCTCAACACAAGATCTTGAGTTATTATTCCATTGACAAACTCGGTTCCTCTATCCGATCTTATTTTGATAATGGTTTGACTCTTTCTCATTTTGTATCCTCTTCATCATTTGTGGTAGCTTTTGTAGAGTTTCTTTCTTCTTGCACATGAATATTGTCCATGTATATCTTGAGTAGTCATCTACTACCACCAGGGTGTATTTCTTTCCACTTATGCTTCTTTGGTTCCACTTTGGACCAAATAGATCCATAGCGGATCTGATATTCTTGTTGAGGATGGGCAAGTCTTTTCTTGGAACGCGACTTGATTTGTTTTCGACATGCATCACATATACTCTCCTTCTTGTATATCGAGTCCGGAAGTCCTTCCACAAGATGACTTCTTGCTAGCTTATTAATCGTTTTGAAATTGGATGACTCGACTTTTTGTGCCAAACAGTGACTTGATTCATTTTGTGCTCTTTTGCTAGTAGACAGTCTTTGGGTGTTGCAGTTGACCAATCCACTACATACATAATGCGCATCCTTGCAAAGACAACTTCATTAGATTCAACATTTTTGATTTGGCATATCCCCATGTTGAATCCAACATTGTAGCCCTTGTCGCAGAGTTGACTAATGCTTAGTAAATTGAAGTTTAGTCCTTCAACATATGCAACATTCGTGATTTCTAAACCATTCCTCCGACGGATGGATCCAATGCCTCTTATTTCACCAGGAGCTTCATTTCCTCCAAATATGACTTTGGCTCCTTTGACTTCCTTGAATTTTTGATTTCTCTTATTTCTGTCATATATGGAAAGCTGTGCCGCTATCCATGTACCAGGTTCCTTGGCACTTTCGGTGTTCCTTGAACCGCAATCAAGGAAGTTAAGTTTTAGGTACCCATTCTTGTATGCAGGTCCCGAGGGGTTAGAATTATAAGATGATCCAACCAACCTATAGCCAAATGATTTGACTACAAGAGGTTGCCATCTATCGGTGCCATAATCATAATCAATCCTGGCAAATTGCTTGGGGAGTCAGGTTCATACAAATTGTCTCTTTTGTCGTATGCTGCATATGTGTTTTAGCAATTGCCTTTCTTGGGTAATTGTGGTGTCTTTGAGTGTAGTGCCTAGGTGCATATGTGTCTTTGATGAAAGCTCTTATGCTTTTGGAATGGCCTTTGTTGAGTTCTAGGCCTTTGCCATTTGGGCTTGTATTCCACAAGTCAGCCGATAGTTCACATTATTCGTCGGCTTGGCTTGGATATTTTCTACCATTCCCATCATATGTATTTCTTTTATGAGTTTTTGGGATTTTTGGTAGCTCGCTTCTTCTTTCTGAGTATTTTCGTTTGGAGTCTATTTGAGGACTCGGTGAATCTCTTCTCGGTAATCTTTCAAAGACTCTCAATAACCGGGTTGTTTTCCTTTTCCTTTGTAACCAAGGCAGTTCGCTTAGTATTGTGCTTTGGATTGAAAGTGTGTGCATCATTTAGAGTTTTGGATTTTTCGGACTCTTCATGACTTGAAGATCCTTTTTCCAAAATTACTCTTGAGGTTTGACATGGCTCAAAGGAATTAAATCTAGCTTTGTCTTGTCTCCACATTCTCTTTGACTCATAATAAGATCATCCAATGATTTAGATGCCTTAGTGAATGAGGCGATAACATTTTTGAGGTCATTCTCCCTCTTTTCTATAGCGGCAATTTCTGCTATTAATTTAGCATTTTCAGCCTTTAAACTCTTATTCTCATCGGCTATTTGACTTAGGGTACTCGGCTCCTTAGTCGACTTTGAGTTTTGACTTTTGAGTAGGTCGCTTTTTCCTCATTCAATAGTGTGTGTGAGGTTTTAATGTGCTCAAAATCTTTCATCATTTTGCCTAATGAATCATAAAGATCAGTGGATGATGAAGTGTGTGTGTGTGATCACTATCACTAGTGTCGAGCTTGTTGAGTTAGATTGTACCTCATCTTCTTGATCTTGTTCTTTGGCCATTAAGCGGATCAAGGCTTCTTCTTGAGAATCACTTGAGTAGTCGGCTTCTTTGCTCTCGAGTCATTTGTCTCTCTTGACTTGACTTGTCTCGATAGTCTCTCAGCCATCATTGCCTTTTTTCTCTTGTCTTCTTTCTCTCAAGACCTTTCTTTCTTCTTCGTTTCGTACTTGTTGACTACAGGATATGAGCGATCAATGGCATAGTGACCTGGTTGTCTACGGTTCAACATAGATATTCAGCCTTTTGCTCACTCTTTCTATTCTTGAGTTGTCAACCCTTTGATACTCAACTTGTTGATGATCTGTTCTCTTGGTTGGCCTATCATCCCTTGATTTGGAGGGAGCCGAGTGTCTTACGGAGGATTCACCCTTTCCTCTCTTGTAGTTCTTGTTAAAGAACTTGTTAAATCTTTTAACCATTAGGGCTATTTCTTCCGGGTCAATTGCCTCTTTGACTTGACTCTCCTTCCATCTTTGACAACTAGAGCGTTTGTTTTGGACTGTTTGTCTCTTCTGGTCTTTCCTTCTCGGCTCAAACTCATAGGCTTTGAGGTCCGAGAATAACTCATGGTTGGATGTCTTTGATAGGTCCATGGAATGTCTCGGTGCCATGACCTTCATCTCCCATTCAGTGGGAGGATCTTCATACACATTTCTTCGTGTATATTCCTTTCCAAGTGTAGACAACTCATTTGTGATTTACGTAGAATCGAGCATCTAGTTGATCCAGGTTTTCTCCGAGATCATTTTAAAGTTCTCAAATTTTTGTACGACCATTTGAAAGTTTGTTTTCTTTGATTTGCTCACGAGCCTTCACAAATCAATGTCGGTTTGTCCCTGATTTCCTTATTTGTTTTGCAAGATTTCACTTTATTGAACATGGCTTTGTCAAGGTTTTGTAGAGAATATCCTTGGCTACATTGTCCAGGTTGTATCTTTTCTGTCATCATTTGTCCACTCGGTTCTTGGTTTTCAACCATGGTAGTGCAGTCGATCTTCTTCCCCTTGTTGCAACTCTTGAATCCTTTTGTGTTCACCTTTAATATTTGCAGAGGCCCATCTTCTATTACTATCCACATCTCATCATGTAATCTTTGATAGATGAGCACCATCATACGAATTTTCAATCATCAAATTCTTCAATAGTGAACATAGGAATGCGTGTTAGATTTGCTTCCATGATAATGATTTTTAAAGAGAGAAAAGAGTTTTGAAAGTTTAAGTACTAAAGCGGACTTTTGAAAAGTTTGGAGATCTAGTTCGGTAACCGGTGCGGAGGGTTCAATGAACCAACCGCTCCGATACCACTTGTAGGTCCCAAGGGGTGTAAGTGTAAGGTTTAGAAGGGGGGTTGAATAAACCTTACCAAATTTTCGATTTAGGCTTTTAAATCTCTGAGTTCTACACAATTTGTGTCCTTGATGGATGATCGAATTAGTCACTCAAGAGAGTTAATCTCTCAACATTTCAATATTAGTAGAGTAACTCATTTGTTGACTATAATTTGACTTTAGTGTGGTTTTTTTTCATTGGAAGACTTAACACCCTTAAGTTTGTTTAAGCAAGTTTTTGACTTGATTTAGTACTTATAGATTATCGAGGATGGATAGCAAATTTATCAGATATAAGCAATTAAATGTGCGAGATATTTAAATGTAAAGTAAATGACACAATAAAGTTTTTATAGAGGTTGAAGATGGGGTAATTCTTCTACTCCTCTCTTCTCCAACTCCTGGAGGAATCCACTAAGTAATGATCGGTTTACAAAGTGGTAACAGTCCGATACAAGTCTTGATCACAACGGCCGACTTGATCCTTTGGGACTCGGCCGATGAGACGCCTTGATCACTCGGTCGGCTTCTCGTGCGACTCGGCTTCTTCACGAGGCGTTGCGCTTGCTACTCTGACTCACTTGCTCAAGCACTTTGGATTTGATCACGAAGCCCTCCAAACGCTTAAGACTTGGTTGACCTTGAACCTTTCTACAATCCTTCTTGGAGTGTAGACCCCTTGTTTTCGTAGTTTCCTCTTCAAGCGATTGAAGTTCTCTTTCCTTCGGGTAAGTGTTGGATTGATGTTCTTGAGATGTAGGCTTGAGGATTGAGAATATTTCAATTTTGATAAGCTTGTAAATCTCACGTGTGTGTCATCCACGCATTATGTTTTTTCTCAATCAAACTCCTCGCCTTTTATAGTGAACTTTCAAAAATTTGCCCGTTGAAGAGATAGGCTCATTTTTGAAAATCACTTTGCGATCGTTGGTTTGCACTTCTTGGAATTGCCATTTCTCGTATGAAATGTTTTATCACCTTTCGAGTTCGACACGGTGTAGTGCTTCCCATTGGTTCATTTCTTTGCACGCTTCGGGGGTGAGCACTCCAAGAAAGGTAGTATGAAGATATTACTTGTTTAAGTAAATCTCTTGATTTACGTAACGGTTCTTTTTCGATTATCTCGACTTGATTTTGCATTTCCTCGCTTTCCCAGGTGACTTAGAGTCGACTTCCAATCATGGATGACTCTTCTGTCACTTGAGCCTTGAGACTTGTCTTCTCTTGAGTTGACTTGACTGATGTTCCACTCACCGCATCTCACCGCTTCTTGATCGAGTTCTGTCTGCTCTTCTTTGTTGTACTCATTTGTCTCACGGCGTGAGAGTTTTCCTTCAAGCCTTGATTTGTCTTCTTGCAAGTTGGAGCGTAGTCGACTTAACTCGGCTTGGCCACTCTAATTGTTACAATACATTTCAAAGCAAGAATTGGGAGCTAACTTTCTATTCTAAGTTTTACATGGCACTCATCAAAATCTAAACAATAAAATTCTAACAGTTAACATATGTTTAGTTATTTGTTGTTACAAATAAAATTTTTATATTTATAATTAGTATATCATTCCTTAATACTTTACCTATAAATTAACCCCATCCCAATAAATACGTCAATGCCACCTTTCACTTCTAATTTTACCACGTGTAATTCAACAGCTACCATCTAACAGTCCGGCAACTAACATATGATTAGAGTTCAAAATTATGAAATTTCCCCTCTCATATAAAATAAAATAAACTATACAAACATCATTATATATGCAAGTAACACATAACCAACATGTAATGCATGAACTATATTGGCCTCGTGAGTAGTGAGAGGCTCGGGTATTACATCCTCCCCTCCTTATAAAAATTTCGCCCCCAAAATTTTACTTACAGAAATAAGTTAGGATACTTATCTCTCATCTCATCTTCTCTTCCCCATGCAGCTTCTTCTATAGACTGATTTCTCCAAAGTACGTACTTTAACTAATGGGATTTCTTTATTCCTGAGATTCTTTACTTCTCGTAACAATATATCCACGGGTACCTCTTCGTAGCTCAAGCCGGCTTTTAATTCTACTGGTTCATGTTTCAAAATATAAGATGGGTTTGAAACGTATTTTCTCAACATAGAAACATGGAATACGTCATGTATTTGAGACATTGATGCTGGTAGGTCAAGTCTGTAAGCAACATCACCAATTCTTTCTGCGATTTGGAACGGGCCAATGTATCTAGGATTTCTTTCCAAACCGCATTACCCTTTTCATCGGTGCCACCTCAAGAAATACTCGATCTCCTACAGAAAATTCTAACATTCTTCTTCTTTTATTTGAGTAATTTTTCTGTCGACTTTGAGCGGTTTCCATCCTTTGTCGAATTTGCGTCACAACCTCTGTCATTTCTCGAACCATGTCTGGGCCTAAAAGCTTTCTTTCACTAATCTCGTCCCAGTGTACCGGCGATCTATCCTTTCTACCGTAAAGTGCTTCATAAGGAGCCATCCCAATTGGAGCTTGATAGCTATTGTTATATGAGATTCTATCAAAGGTAGATATTTACTCCATTATCCTTGAAAATCTAGAATACAAGCTCTAAGCATATCTTCTAAAGTTTGTATTGTTCGTTCTGATTGTCCGTCAGTTTGAGGGTGATAAGCGGTATTAAACGACAATCGTGTTCTCAGTGTCTGCTGTAGGCTCCTCCAGAAAGTAGATAAGAATCTAGAGTCTCTATCTGAAACAATGGATAGTGGCACACCATGAAGTCTAACCACCTTCGTATATATAATTGTGCATATCAATCCATGGAATAGGTATTACAAATAGGAATAATATGAGCGGATTTGGTTATTCTATCTATGATCACGCAAATAGCATCGTGTCCCTTGACAGTTTTGGGCAAACCTGTCACAAAATCCATGGTGATCCTTTCCCATTTCCATTCTGGAATAGGCAGAGGTTGCAATGTTGTAGCTGGCCTTTTGTGTTCCACTTTTATTTGTTGAAAGGTTTAACATTGTTCCATGTATTGCGCGATATTCCTTTTCATGCTTGGCCACCAGTAATGCATCTTCAAATCTTTGTTCATCTTAGTAGCCCCTGGATGTACAGAATATGGCGTTGAATGCGCTTCTGCTATAACATTCTCTTGGAGATTATCCCTGTTGGGCACGTATAATGGTTCTTTAAATCGTAGTACTCCATTCTCAGTTAGTTTGAAATCAGAAGACATTCCGACGGCAATATCTTTCTTCACTTTGGCATAGTAATTATGACCTTGTTGTTCCTGTTAAATTCGATCAAGTAGTGTCGGTTGGAGTGTTAACGCTGTCAACTTAGCTTCAATGGACCCCAGTGATACAACCTCTATGTTCATTTTCTGGAGGTCCATTAACTCTGGTTTCAGAATGTGAATCGCAATTGCATTACTTTGTGTTGAATGCATCTACTACAACGTTGGCTTTACGGAGATGGTAATTGATCACACAATCATAGTCCTTCACTAGTTCCAACCACCGTCGTTGACGCATATTTAATTTCTTCTATGTGAAGAAGTATTTCAAGCTCTTGTGATCTGGGTAAATCTCACATCGTTCCCCATATAGATAATGTCTCCATATAATAAGAGCAAATATAACTGCAGCAAGCTATAAATCATGTGTAGGATAGTTCTTTTCATAGTCCTTCAATTGTCTAGACGCATACACTATCACCTTGCCATTTTGCATCAATACACATCCTAGGCCATTCTTCGAAGCGTCACTATAAACTATGAAACCTCCAATACCTGATGGGATTGATTGAGTAGGTGCTGAAGTCAATCTCTTCTTTAGTTCTTGAAAGCTTTGTTCGCATGCCCACTTGAATGAGACACTCTTTCTAGTCAATTGTGTTAAAGGCGAAGCAATCTTGGAGAATCCTTCCACAAATCATCAATAGTATCCCGCTAATCCCAGAAAACTACGTACTTCAGAAGGATTTCTAGGTTGTGGTCAATTATTGATAGCCTCGACTTTACTTGGATCAACTGAGATTCCTGCTTCGGACACAACATGACCTAAGAATACTACTCGATCTAGCCAGAATTCCCATTTCTTAAATTTAGCATATAATTGCTTTGCTTTTAGGACCTCTAGTACCATTCTCAAGTGTTCAGCGTGCTCCTCTTTGGTGAGATCAAGATATCATTGATAAATAAAATAACGAATTTATCTGGAAAATCCTTAAATACCCAATTCATCAAGTCCATGAAAGTGGCTGGGGCATTCGTTAACCCAAACGGCATCACCAGGAATTCATAGTGTCCATACCTCGTGCTAAAGGATGTCTTGGGTATATCACGTTCTTTTATTTTCAGCTGATGGTACCCGGATCGTAAGTCGATCTTCGAAAATACTGTTGCACCTTGAAGTTGATTGAACAAATCATTGATTCGAGGTAGTGGGTATTTATTCTTAATTGTAACCTTATTTAGTTCTCGATAGTCAGTACAAAATCTCATCATACCATCCTTCTTTCGTACGAACAGGACTGGCGCTCTCCATGGCGAGAAGCTAGGTCTAATGAAACCTTTATCCAGCAATTCCTCGCAATTGTGTCTTCAATTCCTTTAATTCTAATGGAGCCATGTGGTACGGAGTTTTAGAGATTGGAGTCGTTCCAGGAAGTAAGTCAATAATGAACTCGATCTCACGATCGGGTGGTAATCCGAGAAGATCATCTGGAAATACATCGGGATATTCTCGCATAATTGAAACTTCATCAAAGGTTGGTTGATGTTGTTCGTCAATGCTCATGACACTTACTAGATATCCTTCAGCCCATCCGCCAGAACGTTGTGCCTTTAGTGTTGATATCATTTGAAATCTAAAGCGAGTCGTGATTCCAATGAAAGTAAATGAATCTTCTCCCGAGGGTTGAAAGGTCACTGTCTTTATCTAACGTCGATTGTAGCACCATATTTTTATAACCAACCCACACCCAAAATGATATCGTAGTCATTCATGGCTAACACAATTAGATCAGCATAAAGTTCTCTATTTTCGATTGGAATAGCACAAGCTTTCAAAATTTGATTTGTTTGTTTGGAATCTCCTGAGGGAATTGTTACATTGTAACCCACTTCCGCTACATCAGGTGTCCTACCCAGTCTTCTCACATACTAAGTGGATGCAAATGAATGTGACGCTCCCGAATCAAATAGTACGAATGTTGGGGTGTCAAAGATAAGAAGTTTACCTATCACCACTGATGGGTTCGCTTCTGTGTGTGCTCTCGTGATAATAAATGCTCTGGATGGCACATTCATTTGTCCTGTAGAATTCAACCTATTTGGGCACGCACTAGCAAAATGTCCTGGCATCCCGCACGTAAAACATCACCTGGTATCTATCGTGCAACTTCTAGTGTGTTGAGTCTTGCACCTAGGGCAAAAAGGTAATGGTATAGGTGCCCTACCGTGATCGACTCTTTGGTGCTTAATTTGTTCCCATTGTTGTTGTCCTTGGCGTGGTTGAAAGTTAGGTTTCTGTTGTTGTTGAACTTGAAAATATCTCTTCTTCTAATTTCCAACCCTTCTTTGTCCTTGTCCTTGTTTGAAATGACGTCTAGCTTCCTGGGTGCGAAAAATCTTTAATTTGGCTTGTTCAGCCAACAGTGCTCTCTCAGCAACCTGTGAATAGGTTACTCCTTGAATTCCTGCCATGTTGACATCTCTATATAGTCCGGCCTCAGGCCTTCAAGGTCAGTGCTGACCATATGAGTGGCAAACCTGGACAATTCTTCAAATTTATGAATGTAATTTCCGACAGTCATAGTTCCTTGGCATAGTTGTATGAACTCGTTATTCTTCATTACACAAACAGGAGCCATGAAGTATTTGTTTTTAAATATTTCTTTAAATCTTTCCCAGGTCATTGTCGTAATATGTTCTATGCTCCTCATCGTATCCCACCAATATCCCGCACTTCCACGAAGTATAAACGAAGAACACATTACTTTTTATTCTTCTGGGACCTACTGTATTGAAACATGTTATCTAAAGTCCTCAGCCAGTCTTCTACAGCTGTGGGATCTACCGCATCTTCAAAGATTGGTGGATTTAGCTTTCTGAACCTTTCCCCCACTATCTGACTTGATCCGCCCTTTGGTGTGGTTGATTCATTTCTGCTCTTGGTTCTCCAGCTATATCCCTCTGATGGATGAGTTGTTGAATTTGTTCAGATTGTCACTGGATGAGCTCCGTAAGCCGATTTATAACATAATCTCGATCACCAGTTGGTATAGGTGTCTCCCCTCCTTTGTTCCTATCCCCACCACTACTCTCACCTCTAGTTCTCACCATGACTAAAACACTGTCTTAGGATAACCTAATAACACATGGCCAATATAATTTCATGAAACATAAAATGCATCAGACAGATAAAGTAAAACTTACTGGCATGGCTGTGCTCCACGAGTTTTGAGTTCATGTACATGGATAGTCTACAGAATCTGTAGCCGAGCTCTGTTACCACTATGTCACGCCCACCCCTACTACTACTACCAGAAAATTTCTAAATAGTACAACTCGACAATATAGACTCTATTTATAAGAATGTGCAAATTGTTTTTTTGATATATTTTAATAAAAACAAACACCAAACTAAATCTTGTACGCACAAACCCAAAATCAAACCATGTTTAAAAACAACAAGATTGTCCGTATAGCAACACGATGGCTATATATATATATATATATATATATATATATATAAGCCCATAACTCAAACCAACACACTATTTAGATATATTTACAATAGAGTTTCAAAAGTTATAAACAATACGAGTTCCTACATATAACATAACAGAAGCAAAACCAAAATGAACCCACAAACAAGCCCGACAGGTCATCATCCATATCCATGATCTTCAAAACCTAAAGAAGCTTCAAAGATCGCATAGTAAGCCAAAGCTCAGGCATTCTCATGCTCACCTGCAATGCATGAACTACATGAGCTAAATTCCAGCAAGTAAAAATCATGCATGTCCAAAGAATAGTAATGCTTTTCCTACATGTAATGCTAAAAATGTAAATTTATGAATCGAAATACTTTTCTCAGATCATTTTCTTTCATTTGGGCCCCTGACCCAACTACTATGCACCGGAAAAGAGCTCTGCACACATCAATAATCAAATGGCCAATAATATCAATATGAATCTACATGTGGACCATACTCCCGCGGCCCAGCCAATGTGCCCCTACTTGCGTCCCTTGTGTCTGCCAGGAAGTATCCCACACTGCAGATCCATACATAGATACCCACAAATGGATCATCCTCTTGTGACCCACTAAGAGCCCATCTCTTATCTAGCCCTGTGTTCACCAGGAAGTATCCCACCTGTTATACCTAAACATATATCATAAGCATGCCCAGCATGCCTCGGTGCCTAGCAGTGGTCAGCAAACATCTATTTTCTATCTGAAAATATTTTCGTGCATGCGAATATTCTCTTGTAATATGCATGCACATGCAAATGCTTTGAATGGCATGTTCAATGGCTCACCAAGCAGCATATTGCAACATCATGCAAGCCAATTATGCAACATATAATACCCACATATATTCAACAACATACCACAATCACATATAATACAATTAATTCACACAATACTATGTTCATGCATTACAGTTATCGATGGATTTTTACTTACCTTTCACCCTTGATATCTTATTGAAAGATAGATAAATGACTTTCACCCCTAATCTTATGTGTAAGACACCTGTAAAAATATAAGCATTGATTTATATTCTAAATCATTAAATTTACTCTGCTGAAATCTCATAAATGACCTTAATATATTAAGGCTAATCAAATCTCTGAATTATATTGATTTCTCATTTTGTATGTACACTTAACATGTATCTTATTCTAAATTATGTAATAATGCATTGATATTAGACATTATTCCATCATCTTCTTTCTTCATCTTTTCTTTTTTTTTTTTTTTTTTTTTTTAATATGAACTCATATAGTTCACGCAATTCAGGCCATGTATTAATTCTAAATATCTAATTGGAACTTAAGACTATAATAAATCTACAAGTGCTGCCAATTATGTAGTGATGCTTTATTCATATTACTCCTAAACTAGAAAGTTTTAAAATCAATTAATGAACGGAGAACCTGAGATTTTCATTCCATGCATTTCAATAGGAAATGGACCATTTAATTCATAGGACAATATATTAATAGAAACTTAGTTTGCTAAGTTTAGCAGGCCTAAACATTCAATTAATTTACACAAGAAACCCTCTTGATTCCAAAGCTATAAAATAAAAATAGAGTAATTACACCATTAGACAAGGATTACCTCTACTAGAAAATTTTCTCCAGATTGGATCACACATAACCCACTATGTTTCTTCTCTTTTCTTATTAACCCCCATCATTCTTTATCTTTTTCTTATTCTCTGTTGTTGTATTTGTATGTGGGTCTTTTCATTTCCTTAGGATGAAGGGTAATGATTTTGTATATATATTTAATCCTTTTTTTTTGGTGAGGTGGTTACTTACTTATAAAATAACTCCCTATTCCCTTATCTATATGTCGACTGCATGTTGGTATATTTGTGAGGTAAGCAAACTAGCTAATCACTTATCTCTTCTATAGAATGTCATTGTATATATATATAATTATATATTAGATGATAGCTACACTTGGTCATATGATTGTATGTCATGTGGGTTGGAATGATTTATCTTGGTTAAGATGATGAGGTTGTGGCTTTAATCAATTAATATATGATTTATTTATATATTTTAGCCACACACTAAACTTGTAAAATATGTTGTATATATATTTTATCCTTTTTTTTCTTCCTTTTTTCTTCTTCCTGCTCGTCACTATATATACACATTGTAATTAGCCCATAATACATAATATATATATATATATATATATTTATATATCATACTAGTTACCCATTTATAGAGATGGTTAACATTTGTTTAGTTATATATTGTTACAAATAAAATATTTATATTTATAATTAGTATATCATTCTTTAATACTTTACCTACAAATTAACCTCATCCAGATAAATACGTCATTGCCACCTTTACCACGTGTAATTCAATAGCTAGCATCTAATAATCCGACAACTAACATTGGATTAGAGTTCAAAATTATGAAATTCCCTTCGTATATAAATAAATTAAACTTGTTCGCCAAAAATATTTGGATCTTACAATTGCAAATGTACAGTGTAGTTTATGGAATAATGGCAAGCAAGGTCGTATTCTTCAAGGATTGATATTCGAAATACTTAGGCTATAATAACATCACATTCCATTTTTATTGAAGGGACCGAATATCGAGTATTTAATAAAAATCGAAAATTAAAAGCAAAAATAAATAAATTTGCGAACCCACAGGTATTTTCAACAACTGCAGGAGCAACCTTAGGCACATAATCTCAACATGTTTCTTCAATATTAAATGCAATTAAAGTTTTAAAAACCAATTCATGCAATTCTATAGGTTGAACTACTAAAATAGTTTATTCCCCCTTCCGGGTGGCGCATAAACAATAGATTAATAATAATTGAGGTCTCCCGATCCATCACAACTATTATTAACTCCCAAAAGATCTTTGAATTGAAATACTCCCTACAAACAGAAGTAGTCTCTCTATAAGAACTCACCTCTCGGATTATGGACTAACAAGTATGACATGCAAATTATTGGCCAAATAAAAAGCAATTAAGAATAAGCACTCGAATTCATAAAATAGAAAGCATGAATTAATTATGAAAATAAATATTCATATTTAACATGAATCCACAGTTTCGATTATGCCCCTAAGATCCAAAAGATTAACCAAACATTGATAACAAATTCATAGACAAACTTGAAATCAACATTATGACATTGTTTAAGCACAGACAAGACATCTTAGACAGAGAAAAAAAAAACCCTTCTTGTCAGGATGGATTCCCCTCCTAAGCCTTCGAAGCTCTTGTGCTCCCGTAGATGCGAAAGCCTTGTGGTGTTCTTCGTGACTCCTAGCTTTCTTCTCTCAGAAGATCTTCTATTCTTGTGCTCCTGTGTTATTTGATGTGTTTTCTCTGTATGAAGTGATATGCGATGATGTATGATGATGTAAATTCGTTCAGGCCTTGGTCCCCTTTATATAAGTGCTTGGAGAGGTCACTTATAAAGTTTGAACGGGAAAAGAACTCTGAAAAACGCGCTTGGCAGTGTCCCACACGGCCTGGCCATGTGGCACCACACGGTTGTGTGGATTATTTCCCAATACCACACGCCCGTGTGGGCTCACACGGTTGGGTCGTGCGGGCTTGGTTCTGTTCCCTATTTTCGTCCCTTTTTCACACGGTTGTGTCATTCCACACTGGCATTTTCACACGGCCGTGTGACACTACACAGTCCGGCCGAGTGACGTGTTTTTGTCCGTGGCTTTCTCTGGATTTGCTCTTGGGGTCTTCATGAGAGTTGTAGCTCTTTCTATTATATTTCCATAGCCACTTGAATCACCTTAATATTAATGTTTTAGAGAAAGTTATGGGCCAAATACTAAACCCTGCCAGTGTTGGAATTTGTTAGCGCATTTGGACGTTTTTGAAGGAAATTTCCTTTTGTTCGATCGTCCATGCTTCTATCCTTCACATATTTGCTCGTATCTTAGATCTTGTCCTATACTTTGGAACGTGATATCTCTTTTTATCCAATTTGGCTCCATTTCCTGTAAGAAGTTACAAGAATACGCAGTATCACGCCCAACAAAGGAAACCAATCAAAACATACTAAATATGCGTGCAGATGCATCAAATATATATCATTTTAAATACTCAAATGCATGTATATTTTACACTCAATAAAATCCCCCAAACTTAAAGCATTACTGTCCTCGAGCAAATTAAGAAAAATAATACCAAGGGGTAAAAAGAACACACAAGAACACTATGAACATTAAATAGCATTTGACTCTATACTTAAGAAAACCATGTAATGCATAATCAAGAAGTCATCATTCATAAACTCGGCATAATCAATACTCTCTTGGGTACTCGACATCGTGACTCACAAGTGGATAATGTATCACTCGACTCTCAGAAGTGTATGGATAGTGTTTACGCTCAAATTCAATTCAGTTAAAGTAGAACTACCATAGGCTTGCAAATCGTCTAACATCTCTACCACTTTTGTGTGCACAACTTAAGAATCAAATATGACTTTTATTAGGTTGTAATGTAGGCTCTTTGGTAAGGGTAGGGAAATTTGAATTAAGTGACTTGACTTGAGCAAATAGAATTTACAGACTTGCAATTCACCAAGCTAATTTCATATAATACTCATTTTCTGTTTCAATTCCACCCTTATTTCTCCTTTTTCATACTTAGACGTTTTTGCCTTCTTTTTTTTTTTTAGCCGTTAAGCTTTCAGAATTTTTCTTTTGCTTTGCTCGATTTTCTCTATGTAATTTTTTCCAGAGATTTTCTTTCTTTTTCGAGTTTTATGTATTTTTTATTCATTTATCCAGATGCTGCTCATCCCTCTTTCTTTTGCCAACTTCCTCTTTTTTTTCATAAATTTTTGCCACTTCTCACCCAAACTTGTTCATTTTCTATAAGCTCAAAAAATTTTGGGGATAAAATCATGTTTAAATTTTAAAGATCAATGTGGCTCAAAATTGGCTAACTAGGGAATAATGAGTTCATAGGTATTTTTTTTAGGCTAAGTAGGCTAAACAAAGATGGCCTTAGATCATTTTCAAAAATTACACACACACATGGTTTCAATGAAGATACCAGAGCAAGTTCTAGAGTTCTATCAATCATGAATGACACACTCAAGAAAAAATAAGTCTGCATAATATAAAGCAGTTTAAGGCACAAAAGCTCACAAGCTTATTTTTCGCAACATGGTCAAATACCCAATTTTCTCAATTAATGCTAAGCAAATAAAAGACATCTTCCCAATAATTTATCACAGTATTCCCACAAGTATGTTATCTCATTCCATAAAATGCTCATAGTAAAATCATACGGGAGCTGGGCATTTAAAAACTTAACTAAAATCACACACAAAAGAATTAAACGTGCTAAAAGTAAAAACATAAAAATCGAAAATACTAAAAAAATAGAAAATTTTAATGCTATATTTTTTTATATGCTCTACATGCAATCCTAAATGCAATGCAAAATACAAGAAAGTACTAATTTATGCATTCCTGACAACCCCCCTCCCCAAACTTAAAATATGTTTTGTCCCGAACATATGAGGAAATTATCAAAAGAAAAGAGGAATGCGTAAAGAGAACTTACCTGGATAGTTCGCGTGAAGCCGGAAGATCGTCCGTCAAATTTGAAATTGGAGAAGCAGATCGCACGGTTGGGTCATGTGCGTCTGTTTTTTTTTTACCCAGAGTTTGTCGCGACGTCTGTTGGGTTGCCTCCCACAAAGCGCTAAGTTTTACATCTTCAGCCAGACTTCAGATTTGTAACATCATTCGTGTCAGTTGAAATCCTTGAGCCCTCATATTTTGTACCATCCATCATATGAATGAGGTTGTACTATTTTCTTGGATTAAGTTCCGTATCGCCTGGGAATTTGCCCTTTTGATGTTGGCCTCTTACTGCAGTTGCGATTTAGGCTACTTATATCTCCAAAGATTCCAGTCTTACATTAAACAAAAACGATGTTAGAAACGAAGCGAGAAAAAAAATTGAAAAAAAAAATATTTACAAAAAATGCTTTAATTAAGATTGGACTACTTATTACTATATCTAAGTAGAATCCATCAATCCTCAGCAACGGCGGCAAAAACTTGTTCGCCAAAAATATTTGGATCTTACAACTGCAAGTGTATAGTGTAGTATATAGAATAATGACAAGCAAAGTCGTATTCCTCAAGGACTGATATTCGAAACACTTATGCTATAATAACATCACATTCCAATTTTATTGAGTATTTAATAAAAATCGAAAATTAAAAGCAAAAATAAATAAATTTGCGAACTACACAAGTATTTTCAACAACTACAAGAGCAACCTTAAGCACATAATCTCAATATGTTTCTTCAATATTAAATGCAATTAAAGTTTTAAAAACCAATTCATGCAATTCTATGGGTTCAACTCCTAAAATAGTTTATTCACCCTCCCGGGTGGCGCATAAATAGAAGATTAATAATAATTGAGGTCTCCCGATCCGTCACAACTGTTATTAAATCCCAAAAGATCTTTGAATTGAAATACTCCCCATAAACAGAAGTAGTCTCCCGATACATTACCCTGTTTATGTCTGAATTCGATTTTCATCTCGTTAGAACTCACCTCCCGCATTATGGACTAACAAGTATGACATGCAAATTATTGGCCAAATAAAAAGCAATTAAGAATAAGCACTCGAATTCATAAAATAGAAAGCATGAATTAATTAAGAAAACAAATAATCATATTTAACATGAATCCACAGTATCGATTATGCCCCTAAGATCCGAAAGATTAACCAAACATTGATAACAAATTCATAGACAAACTTGATATCAACATTATGACATTGTTTAAGCACAGAAAAGAGATATTAGACATAGAAAGAAAATCCCTTCTTGTCAGGATGGATTCCCCTCCTAAGCCTTCGAAGCTCTTGTGCTCCCGTAGATGCGAAAGGCTTGTGGTGTTCTTCGCGACCTAGCCTTCTTCTCTCAAAAGATCTTTGATTCTTGCGTTCATGTGTTATTTGATGTGTTTTCTCTGTATGAAGTGATATTCGATGATGTATGATGATGTAAATTCATTCAGGCCTTGGTCCCATTTATATAGGTGCTTGGAGAGGTCATTTGTAGAGTTGGAATGGGAAAAGAACTCCGAAAAATGCGTTTGGTAGTGTCCCACACGGCTTGGCCGTGTGGCACCACACGGTTGTGTGGATTTTTGTCCAATACCACACGCCCGTGTAGGCTCACACGGTCGGGTCATGTGGGCTTTGTTCTGTCTCCTGTTTTCGTCCTTTTTTCACACGGTTGTGTCATTCCACACCGACATTTTCACACGCCCGTGTGACACCACATGATCTGGCCGAGTGACGTGTTTTTGTCCATGTTTTTTTCCTAATTTTCTCCTGGTGTTTCTATAAAATTTGTAGCCCTTTCTCTTATCTTTCCATAGCCACTTGAATCATCTTAATATCAATTTTGTAGAGAAAGATATGGCCAAAATACTAAATCCTGCCAGTGTTGGAAACTATTAGTTCATGTCAACGTTTTTGAAGGAAATTTCCTTTTGTTCGATCGTCCATGCTTCTCTCCTTCACATATTTGGTCGTATCTTAGCTCTTGACCTATACTGTGGAACGTGATATCTTTTTTTTATCCAATTTAGCTCCATTTCCTGTAAGAAGTTACAAGCACTGAATATGCATGCAAATGCATCAAATATATATCATTTTAAAACCTAAAATCCACATATATTTTACACTCATCAAAACTATACAAACATCATTATATATGTAAGTAACACATAACCAACATGTAATGGTTGAACTATATTGGCCTATTGAGTAGTGAGAGGCTCGGGGATTACACTACCCAACTGACGTTGAGGTTGAAAAAGTATCTTCAAGTATCAGTTTACTGTTAAAAGTATCATTTTTATTTGAAAAAGTATCATTTGTTTTTGAGAAATTATTAGGTTTCAATGTTTGATATTATTCTTTTCTATGCATCTTCAAGTATAAGTTTAATGCTTAAAAACATCACTTTTATCTAAAAGTATAACTTTTTATCTACAAAGTGTCACATTTTTATAGGGTGTTAATAATGTAAGCTTGTTGCTGAAAAGGGATATGGAAGTTATAACCCATGTCCACATGTAGCGACTGCGTTCGGAAATGCAATGAAAGAAGCAGATACTTCATCTTCACCTAATGATGAATTTTTCTCCAACGCCAAACTTCATGAATATTTTGATGAAGTTGTGAAGAATTTATAGAAAATGAAAGAACGGAAGGATTCATTGCCTAGGTTTGATCTTCTCACGCCTGAGGCAAAGTCTCAAGAAGAACCAATCGATGAAGCGCTAGGTGATGACGCTCCTGATAACGAAATGGTTGAAAGTCAAATTGAAGGTAATTTAGGTGATATATTAGAAGTATCATTTTTCCTTAGAAAAGTATAAGTTTTTCTTAGAAAAGTATCAGTTTAATTTTCTTAGAAAAGTAACATTTTTGTGTTTCTTTTGAAACATATGATTGGCGAGTTTAAAAAACTGAATTTCTATGTCGATTTATGAAGAAGACAATAGTTACTTGACTGGAATGTCACGAAAATAGAGAGATATTGTTGACTTCTATGTTTTTGATCATAGACCCTAGAAAGAGTAAGTAACAATGAGATTATAGATTAGAAAGTTATTATTTCATTGATTTCTTACTCATACTACTATTTCTCGTTTCTGCTCAAATGTTTTTGCCCACGGCGGGCATTCGTTGTTTGCGTTTGCTGATGGAATTGTTTCATTAAATGATTCAAATATGATTTATGTTAGTGTCATTGATGCATGGGTGCTGATTTTAAACAAATCAAAGGGTCGGGCGAAGATCCTGAGCATTTTTATTTCTATACTCAACACTCTGTAAGTAATATTTACTTTTTTAAATCTACTCATGTTTATTTCAGTTTTTTTAAAAATTTTTTTGCAGCAATTGTATCTTGAAGATTGTTTGAAAGGAAAAGATTGTGAAAGAGAAGTTAGAGGCTGTTGGAGGACATGGATGAGTACCTTGAACAAACCCAATTTGAATACCGTTGGCCGAGTAAGATTTTTAGTATTTTCTTTGAAAAGTATATCATTTTGATTTAAAAGCGTGTCTGATTTTGGTTGAAAAGTATCATAAATTGTCTAAAAATTATCAGTTTGTTAATGTATTTCAACATTGAAAATATGCTGCATCACTCTGCATGTTATATCTTTGATGCTTAAAGTATCAAAAATTGCATCAAAAGTATCATAAATTGTCTGAAAAGTATCAGTTTTTATGTTAATGTATTTCAACATTGAAAATATGTGGCATCACTCTGCATGTTATATCTTTGATGCTCAAAGTATTATAAATTGCACCAAAAGTATCATAAATTATCTGAAAAGTATCAGTTTTTGTGTTTCAAAATATGTAGATCTTTGTACCATATTGCTACCAAGGTCATTTTGTTGCTACTGTCATCAATTTTGTTGACAAGAAAGTCCAATATCTTGACAATTTGGTGCACGATGAAGAGATTGTAGATCAGTACTTTGGCCTCGTGACTTTGGTGGGAAAGTATCATATGTATTGTTAACTTTTTATTATGTTAATAACAATTAAAAACATATGACATTATTTTTCCACTTTTCATAGCAAAAACAAATGGTTGTCTTCCTAGAAGAGGAAAATCACTAGAACGCTAAAGAACTAAAGTCATATGTTTGGGAAAATTCCCTTTCAAATGGCAAACAAAAGACAACATTGATTATGGTGTTTTCTTAATGCACCATATGGAAAACATTGTTGGAAAAGTTTACTCGTCTCCGGATTTGTCAACCGTACAAATATTCTTTTAAACAATATGTGTAGTTTATAATTATTTCATCTGTTTTGATATCTTTTTTTTTAAGCCCGTGGGAAGACGCAAACTGAGAGCTAAATACTGCACATAAATCATTCTTTCTGATTTGAATGAATCGAAAGTGGACATGGAGCAACAAGTGCTTAAATTCAAAGAAACCATCAATGAACCCGTCAAGAAACCCGCCACGAAAGTCACGAAGAAATGAAAAAAATGAAGCAAAAGAGATCGTAATTGTAATTTTTTTTTTACATCGAAAAAGCGTAATTGTTGATACTATATGTTGAGAATTGTGAATGTTTGATCATTTTGTCTTTGAAAAAGCATTCATTTTGTTTCTTTGAAAAGTATTCATTTTGTTGCTGAAAGTATAGTCTATGAAAAGTGTTTGTAATTTAAGATTGATCGTACTTTTGATCCCTCTCGTTACATCGATCCCGTGTTGAAGGGCAATGTAATTTTAGGCACCAATTTCAATCGATACTGGAGCACAAGTCCTCTGGATATGTTCCATATTCTGTGAAGATTCTGTAATTTTAACAAACGCATGTTAATTATAACTCCATATTCATTTGTTGGATAGTGATGTAGCCAAATACAGAATTCATTTGGTGGTTCTAAATGAAATTGAATAAGCATGTTCAGGATCAACTTTTACTAAAAGGAGCCCAAATTAAATGACTTTTGGAGCTTGAATATTTTTAACCTCAGCTTGTAGATTTTAGTAACATACCAAATGGAATCTCAATCTCCAAAATCAAGTTTCCTTCAAAAAAATGAGTTGAGTTCAACTTTTCAAGTTCAGCTGTGACACTAAGCAACCTTGGATCATGTATTCTTCTGAAACAACCGAAAAGTATTAGTAATTATATTAAAAGTATCAGTAAATATGTGAAAAATATCAGTATTCTGCACTGAGATATTTAAAATATGAAACATAACTGTGTACGTTCTTCCTCAAAAGTAATATAATTTGCTTTAAAAGTGTGTGTATTCTGCACCTCGACATGTAAAATATTAAAAACATAATTGTGCATGTTAAAAGTATGAGAAATTATCCTCAATGTATCATAAATTGCCTCATTAGAACTGATAGCCTTAAAAAAAATATCTCTAAAATAACTGAGCATTTGGAGTCTTTGAACCAAACTCTTTTGCTTGAGAATAATAAGGCACATCAGTTGTTTTTTCTTGATCTTTTCCAAACTTTCCTTTATTCCTTTTCTTCTTCCCTTTGTTACGGACCGTGTAGGATCTTGTAATGTATTAGATGTACTTGATGTTAGATAAATGTTTTTATCAAGACTTTGATGATTATGTTAAAATGAGTTTTTATACCAAAACAATGTTAATAAATGTTGTCCAAATACTCTTAAATGATTTAAAATGTTTTTGCTAATTTTTGGAGTATTTCTTAGAATTTATTTTTTGATAAAAATGGACAACACTTTTGATGGTTTTGTTTAAATTGGTTTTTACACCAAAACTATGTTTATAAATGTTGTCCAAATACTCCCAAGTGATTTAAAATGTTTTTACTAATTTATTGGAGTATTTCTTGAAGTTTATTTTTGATAAAAAATCGGACAACATTTAATATTGGAGGTTGACCGATCGCCCATAACGTCGACCGGTACCTGAAGAGTGCGTATATGAAACAGAACACTCTGGAACACAAAATTTGAGGAGGGGGACCGGTCAAGATGGAGGTCGACTGGTCGCACCTTAGAGCGACCGGTTGCACCCCCGGTCGGCCGGTCGACCCCCCTTCGACTGCACTGGATCGCACTATCTTTTTCAAAACGTTCGAAATCCTATACAGGGAAACCGGTCACGCTGTGTAATCTTTTGACAGCAAAATTTGTACCGTTGGACATTCTATCAGCAAGATTTGCTTTATAATTTTGTACAATATTTCTACATCTTGTGATCCTCTTTTTGTAGACAAAAGCAAACAAGAAGGAGCCTATGTTGGTGAAGACTCTCCTATAAATAGAGGATGAATTGAAGACACAAGACACAACACAACACAAGCAAATACACAACAAGAAATCTGCAAATTTCCAAGCTTTCATATTCAACACTCTTGTTGTATTTATAGCCTAAGTATTTCACTTTCACATCTTGAGGTCTAGGCTTTATTTCTTGATTATACTTGCACTCAAATTGTAATATTCATTATTGAGTTGTAATCTTGATTTTTGTCATCATTCAACACAAGACATCCTTGTGAGTATTCTTGTGGAAAGAATACACTTGGGTGATCTAGGTGATTGGTGTTTCAAGAGTGTGGTGTTCTTGAGGTGTTGGAGAATTTGGTATTCTTCAAGATTGAAGATTGTCGTGATCTTCAAAGGTGCCGTTGAAAGAAGATTGTGGTAATCTTCAAAGGGAGATTGTGGTAATCTCCAAAGGTGGTGTTGTAGAAGAGTGTGGTGCTCTTCAAGGTGATGTTGTAAGGTGTTGTATTAATTTTGGTAATTAATAAAATCTTTTTTCTTTTTGAAATCCATCCCGGAGATACTGGGGTTGTAGAGGATTAGGCCCTAGGTGGGTTGAACCTCTATAAATCGACGTGTGTTGTTTACATTCCGCATCTTTATTATTGTCTTTGAGCATTAATACTACAACATAAATGACATTAGGTAACACTCAAAAAATGTTACCTAATAGCCATAAAATGTTACTATAGACAATAGGTAGCACTTTTATGGCGCTGCACTTGCCCGTGCTACCTATAGTCTAAGGTATCACTTTTATTAGCTTTTAGTAACACTTTTTCTAAGTGTTAAATTAAGTTTTCTATTGGTAACACTTTGAAGCAATATTTCTAAAGTGTTACATATGAATCTTATGTAACATTTTTTTGTAACACTTTTTATATTTGTAAAACTTTAAAAAAATACTTCTAAAGTGTTACATATGAATCTTATGTAACATTTTTTTTGTAGCACTTCGTAGAAATACTATTTTTTGCCACCAAATAGATTCGAACCCACGACCTGTTATGTATGGAAGTGGCAATTTGCCAATAAGCTAAGTTGATTCTTATTACAACTTTTGCTTTGTTTTATATACACACACACACATACATACATATATATATTATATGTATATAATATATTTTATATAATAAAGATTATATTTTATAATATATGTATTAAATTATATTGTACACTGTATATATCAAATTTTATATTGTATAGTATATAGTTTGAAAATCATATTATATTATATATTAAAGGACACAACAAATTAAAAATATCAAAAATATATAAAATAAAATTATCGACTGATAAATATTCAATCGGTAAAAATAAAAAATATATAAAAATATAAAATTAATTTACCGATAGATAAAAAAGTTCTAACAGTAAAAAAATTAAATAGTAAAGAAAATAACGAAAAAATAATTTACCGACGAAACAATTCCTAAGTAATTACCGACAACATCAATTTTCATTGGTAATTTTTTAGAAAAATAAAAATAAAAAAAAGATTAACGATGAAATTAGTCTCCGTTAGTAAAAATTAAAAAATAAATACATAATAATGATAAAATATATACATGTGCATTTTTCGTTGGTATTAAGACGAAATTAATCGTCTTCGTGAAAAATAAAAAAATAAAAGCAAAACTAAAATACTTTGTAAAAAGAAAACAAAAATCCAGTTAAAAAAACAGAGTACATGATGTCTACAATTTTTAGGTTTGGTGACATCAATTAATTAAATAAATCTTTGACATGATTTAATGATAGTTATATAATTTTGTGTTACTAAAATATAGTTTAAAAAGTGTAACAAATAAAATATAGTGTTGCCAAGAGTGTTTCTTAAATAAAGTGATACTTAAAAAGTGTTACTTATATAAAGTGTTACATATAAGCGTTACATATTGATAAAAGTGTTACCTATTTGCGTTACAAAAGAAATAACAAAAAAAAGTGATAGTTAAAAAGTGTTACTTATATAAAAGTGTTACATATAAGTGTTACATATTGATAAAGTGCTACAAAAGTGTTACATAAATATTGTAATGTAAAAAGTGTTACAAACATGTGTTACATCTGTACCTTATGTAAAAAGTGCTACAAAATTTGTGTTATCTAATGTCATTTATGTTGTAGTGATTCGGTTCGAAAAAGAGGGTAAAATCGAAAAGATGGAGATAATCTATTCACCCCCCCTCTAGATTATTGTAGCCGCTTGGACTTACAAGTGGTATCAGAGCCAAACTCTTTGGCAAGCTCGTTCCACATCGCGACTAAAGAGGAACGATCATCGGCTACGAACGAAGTCTACCTTACCGGCGCCTCCACCACCAAGCCACCACTATTCGATTCCAAAAATTTTACATTTTGGAAAGAAAGAATGGAATGCTATCTACAAGGTTGCGGGTTCGATATTTGGAACACGGTCGTAAATGAAGAATCCATTCCAATGATGGACACACCACACAAAGGCCTCAAAGAGCTCAATGATGAAGAAAAGAAAATCATCTCCTTAAATGGTAAAGCTCTTAATATTTTGTATTGTTCACTTACCATTTTGGAATATGATCATATTGTAGGAATTAAATCGGCACATGAAGTATGGAGAAAATTAGAAGAAGTATATGCAAATGAAAGGAGCCACTCAAAAGCATCTACTTCTCAAATGGATACAAACCCAACATGGGATGAGCTTCCTACAACTTCCGACGTCGATGAAAACGAACGATGTCTTATGGGCTTCGAAGAAAACAACGAGGTAAGTTCAAAACCCTCCACTTCTTATGATAATGAATTACAAAATGATTATAGTGATTTGCAAAATGATTTTGATGAACTTCAAAATGAATTCCAAAGCTTACTTGTTAAATACAAAAATTTGAAAAAGGAATTCAATATTTTGAAAATTGATAAGGATAATTTATTTTCCTCTTATGAATCACTTTCATGTGATCACACCACCACACTTGACAAGATTAGAAACCTTGAGAAAGAAAATATTACCCTTGTTGAGGATATTAATTGCATGAAAAATGATTTATCAAAATCCAACTTGAGTACCGATAAAATGACCGATATTATTGATGTTCATAGTTGTGATAAATTGAAACAAGGACTTGATCATAAGCCTAGTGTTGTTAATTATGTGAAAAGAAATCAAGTCCCTATGCATGTTGGTCATTATGCTCCCAAAATTACTACGTGTTTTTATTGTTGTAAAACGGGTCACACGGTTAATACTTGTCGGGCTAGAAATAGCTCTAATTATTATTGGAGACCTAAAAGTCTCAAAGCTAATTCCAAAGGACCCAAACACTTGAGGGTACCACAAAATAATGTCATATTAGGTACCCGACGGAATAATAATCGAGGAAAATACATACCGCCAAGAAGACATCAAATGACCATTTCATTTGATCAAAGGAGAAGACAACATCAAAATAAATTTTCAAGAGAAAGACACTATCAACAATGGGAAGGCCACAATGCTTGGAAATGGAGCAATTGGAGAAACCACCATCAACATGAAGATTTTCAAACGGGAAGATATCATCAACAATGGGAACGACACAACCCATGGAAATGGCGAAATTGGTAAACCGTATCTCCCTATTTAAATATGCATTTTATTCTTTGCATGTTTTTATTTGTGTCTTTATTGCAATATGAGTTTTCATATTTTTAAAATTTAGGTCTTCAATATATTTGTGAGTTTCAAAATATTTTTGAAAAGAAGACCTTGCATGATGTTTCTAAAACTCTTGTGCATTTAATTAGACTTATGTGGTTTATTATCTCCTATGTAGTTATATAGCACAAGCATGCTTAAGATATCTCTTATTGCTTAGCCTACACATGTTTTATTGTGGTTGTGCTAAATTTGGTTGAAGAATTGTGTAGAATTTACATATGGTATCTACTCGTAATATATCAAGAGAAACATGAACTATCGAGGTACGCTCATTATTGTTATTCATCTCATAGACTCGATACATGTTGTGCCATATGTCTATGTGCTTATTTTATACAAGTGCCATTAAGAGAATGTTTTGATTTTTGAGAAGGCATTATTTAACATAGCTTATTTTATCCAAGATTTGTAAAGGATTATATTTTATTTTTGATAAAAACATTTGATTTTTTAAGTTATGCATTTTATTGCACATATAAAATTATTCTTGGTTGCTTTGTCAAAACTCTTGTTCATATGCTTCTTGTAAATGAGGTCTCAACTATATGCTCTTGAATCTTTCAAATTTCAAAAGAGACCTTATATAGCTTCCTATAAGCTTATTTGAACTTACATGTTTTATGAAACTCTTGATGATTTGTTTGAAAGCATAGTATGTGTTACTTGTTATTATGTCTCTATTTTTCGATATTACTATGCTCTTGTGCAAGATATCTTCTTAAGATTTTGCAGAAATTTTTGGTATTTTGGAACAAGCTTGATGACCAAGGCAAGATTAGTAGCTCTAAGGTATTATCAAGAAGAAGGTATTGATTTTGATGATACATTTGCTTCCGTGGTTTTTCACATTTTGCTTGCCTATTATTGTTTTAAGAAAATTTCAAGCTTTACCAAAATAGATGTTAAATCCAATTTTCTAAACGGTTTTATTCAAGAAGAAGTCTATATAAAACAACCTCCGGGGTTTAAAATTTTTCTAGGCCAAATGATTTTTATAAAAGGCCTTGTATGGTTTAAATCAAGTACCCCGTGTATGGTATGATAGACTTAGCTATTTTTGCTAAATGGTTTTACAAAAGGTAAAGTTTATACTACTCTCTCTGTTTTTGAAAAAGGGCAAGATTGTTTACTTGTACAAATTTATGATATCATTTATGGTGCTACTAATGAATTATTGTGCAAGTTATTTTCTAAGTTGATGCAAGGTGAACTTAAGATGATGAGAGGAGTTCAAATTTGATCATTGGAATTCAAGTTCAACAATGCCAAGAAGGTGATTATATTCCACACTCAAAAGAAGAAGTGAGACATTAAAGAAGAAAAAACCATTTAAACCTATATGGCCACAAATGCGAAAATTGACAAAATGGTTGAAGTAGGCACTGACAAACGAATTCGAGGTATGTTCATTCGTTTATTACTCCTTAGACTCGATATTCTATATGCCTTACGTCTATATGCTCGACTTCAAAAACTATCCCAACGAATCTCATTAAAGTGCCGCTAAAAGAAATTTTCAAATATTTGTAAGACACTTCTTCGTATGACTTGTTGTATCCAATATCTTAAAATGTTCTTATTTTCGGGATAACAAGTCTGGTGATAATAATTTTCTTTCAAAATATGGTTCGTCATAATCGAACTAAACATATTGAGATTCGATATTTTTTTGGGATTGGATGTTTTAACAAAAACTTGAGATGTGTTTAATTCCGTCTCAAGGATAACTCACGGACTTTTTAATCGTACATCGCCGAGTATTTTAATCCATTTCGAGCATGATTATGACATAATGTATATTGAATGATGTCTACGTTTGCATTTTGCACATTTTTAAAACTTAGGGGCGAAAAATCGGATTTTTGGTTCAAAACTCGAATTTTCACAAAAGCAGAAAGAACCATTTGGGCTAATTGGGGAAGGCCGACTGGTCGCCCATGATGTCGACCGGTCGCCCACCCCCCCAACCGGTCGCCCATGCCCAAAATTTGGATAAAATCATTTCTGTTCTCAGCATTTGTCATTTTGGTTTGTTTTGTGTTCATTTTTCGTCCCCTTCGCACTTTGCACACAAATTTCACTTCAAATTTGTTTTATTGCATAAATTTTATATTTTGGACTTCATGAGGCTCGATTATCATCATCATTGCTCATCTTTACCGATTAAATGGTAAGAATTTCTCTTTTTAATCTCTGGGTTGAACCCTTGAGAATGTGCTTATATCTTGCTATTTTGATGAAATTCTTGTATTAGTATGTTGAATATGATGATTGTTGACGAATGAATATTGTTGTATTGCAATTGGTGATGAATTTATTTGGCTTAAACGAATCACGAAGGTTTTATATTTCTCTTGTTTTATTCAACGCACGCCAAATGTTCGACAAAATGCTTCTATGAAAAATGCATCACCTACATGATTCTTTCGATTTGAAAAGTCTTATAAGTTTATAGAGATCATGTTTTGTCAATCACATAAGCTTTTGCAAATCACATGATTGACTTCTCCCTTATTATTTGGAATTTATGCTTCCATGATCAATATGTCGATAAATCGATTAAGTTGCACACTTTGATATAATTGTATGATGTTTTTATCGTGCTAACATTATTTTTTATGATTCCAAAGGGGGAGAAACAAGAAAAACGCTCATAAGCTCAAAGAAGCATAAATAAGCTCGCAAGAAAAGCTATAAGCTAAAGCTCTTAAAAGCCAAAAGCTATGGATTATACTTGGTCCATGTGATGATGTATTATGGACTTTTATACTTGACTAATGATGCTTTTTGTGAGGGGGGAGCTTATAAGTTCATGATATTCAAGCTTAAGTTGTAAAAGCTAAGCTTTTAGCTTTGAGTTGGTTGCTTGTATACTTGTTCTTGATATGCATATTGATAAAGGGAGTTTGTGCAAAAATGTTTTTGATAAATCTTTGGTCCTATCCTTGTGTGTTTGTACTTATGATGAATCTTGCTTATAATGGATTGATGTTTTAGACATAGGAAAATTTGTTTTATTTTAAAATCAACTTCCTAAAATTGTTTTGGTTTGTAATCATCAAAAAGGGGGAGTTTGTTAGATAAATGTTTTTATCAAGATTTTGATGATTATGTTAAAATGAGTTTTTATACCAAAACAATGTTAATAAATGTTGTCCAAATACTCCTAAATGATTTAAAATATTTTTGCTAATTTTTGGAGTATTTCTTAGAATTTATTTTTCGATAAAAATGGACAACACTTTTGATGGTTTTGTTTAAATTGGTTTTTACACCAAAACTATGTTTATAAATGTTGTCCAAATACTCCCAAGTGATTTAAAATGTTTTTACTAATTTATTGGAGTATTTCTTGAAGTTTATTTTTGATAAAAAATCGGACAACATTTAATATTGGAGGTCGACCGATCGCCCATAACGTCGACGCAGACACGAAGAGTGTGTATATGAAATAGAACACTCGGAACACAAAATTTGAGGAGGAGGACCGGTCAAGATGGAGGTCGAGTCTGTCGCACCCTAGGGCGACGGTTGCACCTCCCGATCCGACCGTCGACCCCCTTCGACACTGCACTGGATCGCATTATCTTTTTCAAAACGTTCGAAATCCTATACAGGGCAACCGGTCGCGCTGTGTAATCTATTAACAGCAAAATTTGTACCGTTGGACATTCTATCAGCAAGATTTGATTTATAATTTTGTACAATATTTCTACATCTTGTGATCCTCTTATTGTAGACAAAAGCAAACAAGAAGGAGCCTATGTTGGGAGCCTATGTTGGTGAAGACTCTCCTATAAATAGAGGATGAATTGAAGACACAAGACACAACACAACACAAGCAAATACACAACAAGAAATCTACAAATTTCCAAGCTTTCAAATTCAACACTCTTGTTGTATTTATAGCCTAAGTATTTCACTTTCACATCTTGAGGTCTAGGCTTTATTTCTTGATTACACTTGAACTCAAATTGTAATATTCATTATTGAGTTGTAACCTTGTGAGTATTCTTTGTTTGAAAGAATACACGTGATTTAGGTGATAGGTGTTTCAAGAGTGTGGTGCTCTTGAGGTGTTGAAGAATTTGGTATTCTTCAAGATTGAAGATTGTGGTGATCTTCAAAGGTGCCGTTGAAAGAAGATTGTGGTAATCTTCAAAGGGAGATTGTGGTAATCTCCAAAGGTAGTGTTGTAGAAGAGTGTGGTGCTCTTCAAGATGATGTTGTAAGGTGTTGTATTAATTTTGGTAATTAATAAAATCTTTTTTCTTTTTGAAATCCATCCCGGAGATACTGGGGTGGTAGAGGATTAGGTCCTAGGTGGGTTGAACCTCTATAAATCGACGTGTGTTGTTTACATTCCGCATCTTTATTATTGTCTTTGAGCATTCGGTTCGAAAAAGAGGGTAAAATCGAAAAGATGGAGATAATCTATTCACCCCCCTCTAGATTATCGTAGCCGCTTGGACTTACACTTGAAACATTAGACGATTCGTTTTGCCCGGTGAAATTATGTGCATTTGTCAATACAATAATATAAATAAAATCCCTATCGTAGCCTTCTTCAATAATTCTCCTTGCCTCTTCGTTTCCTTGGCATTTCAGAACAATATCATAATATCTTCGAGCCATTTCATGACTCAAATGGATGCAATCATTAGGCTTGTCAGGCTTCTCAACTCTCTTATTTAAGATGTCCCATACTTGAGATTTTCCATTTTTGTCCATCTCTTCTGAATATATATTTTCGGTATCTTGACATGAGAAATAAGATGAAGGACCCGTAATCAATGGAAATACAAAATACCACATTCTTCAAATTGCTTACAAGTGCACGTTATATCGGAAACATTCAATACCTCATCCTTATGAACTAGAGTACAAGTAGTAGAAATTGATACAGTAAACTCAGTCGCAAAGTCTTTAAACAATATCAATGTGTATACCTCGAGCGTGCTTTAATGTACCCAATCAATGGTATGGCGATTCTTTGGCATTGATCTTGATGATTGGAATTCATCTTTTTGTTCTTTCATTCTCCAATTCTTCACTAGTTCCTTAAAAATACCATAAATATAAGTCAAACTTGTGGTCTTCTTTGCATTTAATCCCATGCCATTGTTAGTACTTTCACTTCTTTGTGAGGAAAGTATTCAAAGAAAAAGAAGTCTCTCGCTAAGTCGTGCACCATTTGTCCTTTAGTTCATACAATCGTTTGATCCTCCAATCCGTATGTTGAAATCATGTTACTCCGATAGTTCTCAAATTTAGCTTCATCCAAACAACCTGACAAGCATTTCCTAAATGCATTTTTAAAGGAATTGTTGTTTTTCAGCTGTCCAAACCTGCTTACAACATTTTGGTAAAGATGCCATTGGCATAGCCTATGTTTTGTCCCAGGGAATACCTGCATCGAGTAAAAGTATATATTTTCTGGGACAAAGTATAATGTTCTCAATTAAGTCACAAAATAGGAATTCAAAACACTAGATTGAAAACAAATATTCTATAGTTTAAGTAACACTTTTTCGAGTAAAAGTACATATTGTTTGAGAAAGTATCATGTTCTCAATTCAGTCACAAAAATAGGAATTCAAAGATAATCGGAGGAAAAATAAATATCACAGAGTCGAGTAACACTTTTTCGAGTAGAAGTATCTCGTATTCTGCGATAAAGTATCATTTTTCCAATTGATTATGTACCTTTTCTATCACATTAGAAATTGATTGGTCTTGGTCGGTGAATATAGTTATATGACACTTTTCTCCCATGGATTTCTTAAAAACCTCAAAAAGCCATTCAAATATTTCAGTGTTTTCGTTCGATAAGAACGCACAACCAAACATCACATTTTTCCAATGATAGTTGATACCAACTATTGGAGCACATATCAAATTGTATCTCTTTGTGCGATATGTTGTGTCAAATATGACAACATCTCCAAATATTTCATAATCTCCTCTCATCATTGAATCTCTGCAAAAAACATTACTCATTTGGCCATCTCATCTTACTTAACTCTAAAATAAAAGTCTTCCTCCTCGGTCTATTGTTGGTACACATACTGGAACCTATTGTATTTGTGTAGAAGTTTGTGGAAAAAGCCATAACACATTAATAAAGCCTTCATTCTGCATAGAATATACATTGATACACGATAAAAATTAACCAAGTTATGACGCATTTCGAAAGGCATTTCAAAGAACAAATTACTTTAAACTTGAATAATAAGTTTAAAAAAGACGAGAAAGATTATGACTTATATTTAAGAATTTCAATAGTACTTTGCCGATAAATGATTTAACATTAGTAGTTGTAACTTATTTAAATTTAAGATTCGATAAAATGAGTTAATGCACACAATTTATTCAATAAGAAAATTGAAAAGAACTACAAAAGTAATTTGTACTAGCAATCTCTATAACACCCCATAATTTTTCTATTTGGGTTAGTTGATTATGGATTTTGGGATTTTTAATCTTGACCTAACATAAGAGAATCTAAAGGTTCAGTTGGCCCAATTATCTTTAGGGTACATTTATTGTAGCCCCCCCTTTTTTTTTAAAATTATGCAGTTTTTTTTTATCATATAGAGTCAAATTATATTCAAGCATATCCATAAGAGTTTTCGTTAAATAGGTGCACATACACGCTGTCGATTTTCTTGGGAGTACAATCTTTAATCAATAGAATATCTTAGAGGAAACATAACAGGGTGAACTTGAAAGTCATCTCCCATCTCCTTTCTCTCTCTTAGACCACAATTCCAAAGTATTTTCCACATGCAACAAACACATGTTAAAACAAAGATTTTTTTTTGATTTTGATGATTTCATATATTCCTTACATAAACCAAAATAATATTATCAAAAGTTGTCAAAATACTTTAAGTGCATTAATCTCTTTAATTATAATTTTATGAAGTATTACTTGAACTCTATTTTCATCATAATTTGGACAACTCTCTGTATCAAGGTTGACGGTCGCTATAGATAGCAACCAGTACCTGGATGTTTTACACAGTTTTTTGAAAATAGAAAAATCATTGTATTGACGGCGATCGGTCTCTATAGAGGGCGTTCGGTACATGAAAGTTCTTTAAAATATTGAAAAATAGAGAACTTCTTTGAAAGGATAGCGACCGGTCGCTATACTTGCTCTGACTTAAAAATTGGATTTTCTCTCAATTTTAATAGCAACCGGTCTCTATCCATGGCAACTGGTCGACATGGTACAATGATCGGTACCTGAAAGTTCTTCAAAATTTTAAAAACAGAGAACTACTTTGAAGGGAAGCGACCGATCGCTTTACAGAGCGACCGATACCTTATTTGACTTAAAAAATTGGATTTCCTCTCTGTTTTAATAGCAATCGGTCTCTATCTGTGGCAATTGGTCGCCACCGTACAATGACAGGTCGCTATACATAGAGACTGGTCGCCATGGTACATCGATCAGTCGTTATACATAGAGACCTATCGCCCTTGATAGCAATCCGTATCAAATCTTGATCCAACGATTTAGAGTTTGTAACTTTATATATAGTGTCCGGTATAAGCAATTTGACAGCAGATTCTATCTATTGCATCAACACTTATAAATAAAGTTAAGTTTAACATTTCTTAACCATTTTTGTAGACTTTTTGATCCTTCTTTTGCAGACAAATTTCAAATTGGAGGAGCCTATGATGGAAATTTAAGATTCATGGCTACAAATGAGGGCTATTTTCCAACCGATGCTTCATCCAACAAGCCGCCTCTTTTTTACTACAACAATTATGTTTTTTGGGAAGATTGAACGCAGTGCTTCTTATAAGATTGTGGATTCGATATTTGGAATGCAGTTATAAGTAGTTGCTAAACCAACAACGAATTTGGAAGACGGAACACTCACTCTTTAAATATTATGTATACTTCTCTTACCACTAACAATATAGTCGTATAAGAGGAATTAGATCCTCACACTAAGTGTGGAAAAATTGGAAATCATTTATGAAGGCACAAAGAAGGTGAAACAAGCTCAAAAAATTATGTTAGTTAAAGATTACGAGAATTTCTTTATGTTTGAAGGTGAAAGTGTTTCAAAAATAGTGGAAAGGCTTGACAGCATTGTCAATCCTCTATTGGCACTCGGAAAAAATTATTTTTGAAGAAGATAAAGTGGCTAAAGTGTATGCTCTTCCAGCCACTTGGTCGAAAAAAGTCACGGCTATCACAGAAGCTCAAAATCTTGAAACACTCAAGATTGATGAGCTTATTGTAAATCTTCTCATTTATGAAGTTTATCTCAAGGAGAGGAAGTATTCCAAACCATCCACTTCTCAACCGTGTATGCAATCTAATCCAAAGGGTTTTGCCTGAAGTTCCAAAAATGTTATTATCCTAGTGACAAAGAAAATGAGGAAATGACCGCTCTTGTGAGAAAATTTGCCAAATTTGTGAATAATAATAAGGCAAGAAAAGCAAGAGAGAAGTCATGCTTTAAATGAGGAAGGCCCAGATAATTTATCGCCGATTATCCAAAAATGGAGGAGAAAGAATAAAAGAAGACAAGTTCTTTCCAAAAAAGAAGGTCTTAAATGCGAAGCCAAAACGTAGGATGAACTTCTTGCAACATTCGATGATGAGGAAACCAAATAAGGTCTCATGCCTATCGGTACGAAGCCGACAAGGTATGCTCTAACTCCTCTTCTTCCTTAATTGATGAATTGCAAGAAGATTATGATCAATTGCAAAATGAGTTTAAACATTTTATTGCTAAATACAAGAATTTGAAAAATGATTTTAAGAGTAAAAATAGAAAAATGAATCTCTTGATCATACTCTTGTTAAAGTTAGAAGCATTGATCCCGAAAAAGATTTGCTCACAAAAAAAAATTAGAAAATTTAAAAATGGTGTGCAACGTTTTAACTTAAGTGTCGATAAGGTTGCAAAAATATTTGGTGCACAATGAAGTGAACATTTGAAATTAGGACTTGAGTATAAACCCGTTCAAACTGATTTTAAGAAAAAAAACCAAGCTCCAACCTTTACTCGTGCTAGTCATTAGTACATGCTTTAATTGTGGTAAAAATGGTCATTTAACCAGCATTTATAAAGTCAAAAATAGTACTAACTAGTTTTTGAGACCTAAAGGTCTCAATGCTAACACTCATGGACCCCAACACTTAAGGGTACCTAGATATAATTTTATTTTAGGTACTTGGACCGATAACGGTCAAAGAGGATTCGAATGGCTCGTGGACAGTGGATGTTCGCGCCATATAACTGGAAAAGAATATCTTTTTGCCAACATCAAGTTACAAGAGGGAGAAATGGTTGTGTTTGGAAATGGCAAAGGCAAAATCCTTGGGAATAGAGATGTTGGTAACTCTTCTTTCTCTCTTAATGATGTTTTATTTGTAGATTGGGTTAAGTTTAATTTGACAAGTGCAAACCAACTTTGTGATTTAAATTATAATGTTCGTTTTAACAAAGATAAATGCCTTATTCTTAAAAATGATAAAGTTATTTGTGAAGCAAGTAGAAAAGACAATCTTTCAAAATTTGCACAAGTGGTTTTGTTTATTCAAAATATTTCTTGTATGGTCGCCAGTAGTGATTTAACTAGTTTATGGCATACACGACTTGGACATGTTGGATACACAAATTTACAAAACATTTGAAAAAATCAACATGTCAAAGGACTACCCAAAAAAATTAAAAATATTGGCTTATGTGGCACTTTTCAAAAGAAAAAATCAGTTAAAAGTAGTTTTAAGCGTAAGAATGGAATTCCCGCAACCAAACCTCTACAACTTCTTTATCTAGATTTGTATTAGGACATTGGTACAGAAAGCTTAAGTGGAAAATATTATACATTCGTTATTGTCGATGACTTCATTCGATATACTTGGGTTATTTTTCTTGCTAACAAGAATGATGCCACTTATGAGTTTGCTAAGTTGTGTAGACTTAAATTTTTTTAAAAAAGAAGATACTATCAAAGCAATTAGAATGATCGTGGTGGTGAATTTGACGGAGAATGTAGAGTTTTATGTGAAACTAAGGACATTATCACAATTTCTTGGCTCCAAGAACTCCTCAACAAAATGGAGTGGCCAAAAGAAAAAATCGAGCTCTTCAAGAAATGTGTGCTTCGATGCTCAATGATTTTTAGCTTCCAAAATATTTTTGGGCTAAAGCTGTAAATATTGCTTGCTATGTGGTAAACCGAGTATATCTTCAAACAAAGTTGAATAAAACTCTATATGAGCTTTGGAAAGAAAGAACACCAAATATTAGCTACTTCAAGGTATTTAGTTGCAAATGTTTCATTCTAAACACCAAGGATCATTTGGACAAGCTTGACTCTAAGGCCGACGAAGGAATTTTGTTGGGATACTCAACTAAATCAAATCATATTGAGTATACAACAAGACAAGCTTAGTAGTCAAATAATCTACACACGTCAAATTCAATGAAACCTCTGATATTTTAAAAATCCCAAGTGAAGATAGTGATGATGAAGATGACGTCGAACCAATTGTTCTAAACATCATTCAAAATGACAAACCCTCCTATTTAACAAACGTTCAACATGAAGAAAAAGGGGTTATGTTGAATCTTTCCATGACATTAAAATTTAAAGAAGATAATCCCAAAGATTTTATTATTGGGGATCCGCTCGACAAGGTCATGGCAAGAAGGAAATTTGCGAAAAAAAATCTAAATTTTCAAATAGAGCGTAAAAATGCTAAGGAAGCCATTTAAGATGAAGATTGATTCCTAGAAATGCAAGAAGATCTTAATCAATTTGAAAGAAATAATCTTTCGCAACTTGTGTCGCGTTCTCCGTCTCATACAACCATTGGAACAAAATGGGCATTTTGGAACAAGTTAGAAGATCAAGGCAACATCATTCGAAATAAAGCGATATTAGTAGCACAAGGTTATTGTCAAGAAGAATGTATCTTATAGGTCCCAAGGGGTGTTAGTTAAGTCTGGAAGGGGGGGAGGGGGTTGACTAGACTTAACCAATTTTTCGATTTTAATTTTAAATCAGAGTTTTATAAGTAAACAACTAAGTCTCTTGGGAGACAGCTAGGTTCAACCTCAGCAGAAGAGTTAACCACTCAACAGACTCGAGAGAGTTGTTGATAAAGTAACTCAGCTGAGTGAAGTGAACTCTTTAAGAAAATCAGTTTACTTGGTTTTTACAACGAAAATCTTACACCCTTTTTATGGAATAGTTTTCAACACTTGTTTTAGGTTAAGTTATTATCAGTTGAGTAAGCAAATATAAATCACCAGAACATATATGCAGAAAATAAATGCTGAAAGTAAATGATATAGAGAAATTTTATAGTGGTTCGAGGATGGGGTAATTCCTCTATTCCACTCTTTTCCAACTCTTTGAGGTAATCCACTAATTTAATAGTCATTTTATAAATAGGATTGAATAGTCCGAGTAAGTCTTGATCACACAGCTAGCTTCACTCCTAGGACTCAACTTCTTCGTAAGGCAGTTGCCTCATTATTTAGCTCTTTAAACCCTTCGAACATGATCACATAGCCCTCCGTTGGATTCGAAATAGGTTCCAACTTGAACCTTACTGCGCGCCCTTTACCATGTGAAAGTGCAGACCCCTTGTTCTTGAATAACAAGATTTCGTCTTCAGCAGGTTGAAGCTTTCTTCCTTCCTTCACTGAATGTGTTAGTTAGAATCACTTCGAGAGTTTAAGCTTGAGGATTTTAATGTATAGCTTGAGAGAATATTTTTGCAGTTGCTTGCTCGACTGCCTATATTATCTCTTGTTTTTCTCTTGTCTCATGTGTTACATACATCTCCTAGTAATTTCCTCAGCCTTTGGTAGTGACAGTTTGAAAAAGTGTCTTTTGAAGAGATAGACAATTTTCAAACTTCACTTCTTGTTCGTTGGCTAGTCTTGTTGTGCAGCTTTTGATGTTGACCTTTCCTTAACATTAATACTCTGCAGGTTGCCTAAATCGCATCAGATTTCCACAAACATCCTGTTGGTTCCCATCTACTTGCACTCTTTCAGCAAGACAACTTTTAAGGTTGCATGTCTGGTCCTTACCATTTCGGGTAAGTCTTTAACTTTTCTTTGCAACGGACTTCATCAGCTTTCTTTGAGTCCTTAAGCTGCTTTGCCCCTTTGTTGAGTCTTCTCCATGAATCTTATCGTATATATTCTCTCTACTGCCTTTCTGCATCTTCTTCGTATTTTCACTCAATCTCATTTGTTACACGAGCAGCTTCTCTATTTGCAACTTCATTGAAGCCCAACCAGTATTCACGGTCCTTTTTCAGAGGATCTATTCCCACGAATCTAGTTTGTCTTTGTGTAGAGTTTCTGCCTCTCCCACCAGACCTATAACTTGTTACTCTTCCTCTTCCTCTAGCAGGGTCAGCTCCTCTAGGAGTATGACTGGGTTGTACCCTTGAAGTCTGTTGACTCTTTGATGATTGAGTCAGCTGCTTCTTGGTTGAATCGACAATTTTTAGCCCTTTTTCCTAGTATAATCCCTATGGAGATTCCATGTCCATTCCCTCGAAATAACCTTCTGGTCGAAGAGTATCAAATTCTTCGACATATCTTTCCACTAACTGACAAGGGGGAGCGTCTTCTTCTCTTCCAGGTGGGAGCTTGCCTGCTGGTGGACCTCAAAAGTGAGCTTTGATCTTTTCAACTCTGTCAGCTTACCTTCTTTCAAGTTTTTCAATCTTAGCTTGATTTCTTAAAGGCAAGATCAGCTTTCTCTTTAGCTTATAGATCTTGAGGCAACTGAGAATGGAGAGAGGTACCTATTGCCTTTGGATTTGAAAAAGATTTTGAAAAGGGTTTTTAGTGATGTATCTTCCCTTTTTTGGCATCATCACTTTCAGAGAGAGTTTGAGGAGGAATTTGATTGGATTGAAGGAGAGAGTCCAATTTTCTATGAGTAATGGAGTCTGCTGCTTTTTGATCAGAGCGGAGTGAATACAACTGTTCCTTCATGTCTAGGATTTCAGCTTTCAGTGATGCCTCTATGTGCTCTATTCTCTTCTCGAATGATACCATGTGCAGCTCCATATCAGCAAGATGACTGTGTTCCATGCGATCTATGTTGTCCCTTTGTCTCTGCTGAAAATTAACTTGTTCAGCTCCCAAGATCATCAATTTTGAGAACAATGATCTGAAGTAGGCTACTTGTTCCATGAGTAGTGCTTTTGTTTGCTGAGCCCATTCCCTGATTCTCAGCATTGCTCTGCAAATATCGCCAGAAATCGTGGCATCATGATTATCAATCCTTTCATTCAGTGCAACAAACCCTCTTTCCATGGCCTTTGTTTCCCCGCACATACCTCAGAAGGAACGTCAAAAGTTGGCTCCTTTGGGAGATGAATCCTCAGGAAGGAGAGATTCAAAAGTCATGGCCAAATGGGATTATTCTCGACTCATTTGGAACATGCAAATCAGCTGGGTCTACTTGTACATTGAAGTGTGCAGCTTCCTCCGCAGTGTGAGCTCTGAATGGGATCTTTTCAATAAAAGCGAATTGTAGCATATCGAACATGCCGATAGGTTCCTATGAAGTTCCCACTCCTCTTTCTGGATTACTTCCCTCTTCAACCTGGCTCGTTGCTATATTTGTCTCAGTTGTTTGAGCTTCATTGGTAGTGGCAGCAGTGGGAGCCTGTCAAGCTGACTTTGCCTCAGTTGTCTAAACAACTTCACTAGCAACGGTTGTATCTATCGTTTGAGTAATATGTGCCTCAGTTGCCTTAACAGCATCACGGGCAGATGATGGAACCATTGGGGGTGGCCCATCAACAATTATAAACTTCATATTTGAGGCTTTCATCCTTGCTTCCAAGTCATTTGCCTTCTGATCTGACTCAGCTAAATTGTCAGAATCATCTTCAAAGTCAGAGAACTCAACTTCTAAGTTGATCAAGGCATCAATCACCATAGGTTCTGTGGACTCGGATTCTAGCATTATAGGAATATCCTCAGAAATTGGAACATTTCCCCTGGCAGTCTCAACCGCCATAGGGTCTTCAGCCACCTTGGCAGTTGTCTCAACCATTGCAAGGCCTTGGACATTCCCTGCTATAGACTGAGCTGCAACGGTCTTCGTTGGTGGTATCCTTCGAGGTTTGAACCTCTAGGATTTCACTTTCAAGACCAGCACTCTCAACCGCCTTGGTCATTCCACTTCCATCATGTGCCTCAATTAAAGGAATTTGGACCTCTGTAACTTCATTGGACTTCAGTGTTGTCAAGTCCTCAGCTGAAACAGTCTTAACTATTTCAACCTCATTGGTACCAACAACATTTTCAGTTGACTCACCATCGCCTTCAAACACCAATTGTCCTTCTTCCCCTGCAGCCTCCTCCGACCTGGCTGTAGTGTGAGCATCTTCCCCCTCAGCTAGTGCACCAAATAATTCTTTTTCCACGGGGTTAGTTGTCACTAGGGACTTGGTTGTTTCACATGAATGGTCGACGTGTTCTTAGCTATCTCAACAACTTTCTTAAGGTGTGGCTCTCTTGTTTCCCAACATCATCGCCATCTTCCCTATTTACTTGTCCTTCTGAGTGAGTTGGTGAGGTGGTTGTATCAAGATCCCTCACAGCTTCAAGGATTGCAGGGGTTGGAGAAATAGTAATAGAGGATTCTCCAACACCCTTGAGCCTAGATTGCTCATGCAGCTCACGGGACTCCTTCATCGCCTTCCTCAGCTGAGTAGTCTCAATTGCATCAGCTCCTTCGACGAATTCCACATCGTCGCTGCTGGTTTCTATGTCAGAGAGCTCCGCAGCTACTATTCCAAATAGACATATGTGGATCTCAGTGGGCTCAACTTACTTTCCCTTTTCCAACGCTTGGCTTTCTCAGCATTCTTCTTCTCATAAAGGACTGTTGTGCAGTAGAGTTCATCAAGAGCACAAGTGACAGTAGCATTATCCAAGAAACCAATGAGATATTCTTCCTCTTTGATCATCTCCAACCTCGTGAATTGAACTCTGCTGGCACTCAGCTTCCATAATCTCCATGCATGTAGCCTTTTCTCAATATCAGGATAAGCTGGGAATCTTGGTTCTCCAGGGGCGATAGGGTCTTGGGTAGCTAATTCTTTCTCAGCTTGAGGTGTTTCAGCATAAGTTCTTTGATCACCTATCTTCGTCCGATCATTTTCCTCAGAATTATCCTTTTTGCCCCAAGTGCTTTGATCAGCCGCTGAGCTTTTCTTAGCTTTTGGGTGCACAATAACATCAGGTGTGTTTGCTGCAGTTGTTTCAACGGCTTCTGCTGCAACATATTTTTTCACAAGTTATCTCTTGGAGTGACTCTCCAAGGAAGCTTCTTCCTCCTCCCTATCGGATCCCTCAGCCACAATATGGATGGTTGATTATACTGCAGGAGACTCAGCTGCAGGCTCATTAGTAGCCTTGGCAATTTATTCCTCTTCATCTCTCAGACCAATAGTGGCCTAAGCCTTCTGCTTCTTTGTAGCTAATTTATGAGATACAACTGTCCTCCTTTCTTTCGTTACTTTGGCAGTAGGTTCAGAAGAGGGGACTAGGATGGGGGTAGTTGTGTCCTTGGGAACATGCTCAGTTGATTCCCCCTCAGTTGCGCCTATCTTCTTTGCATGCGCCTTGTTCTGAGAAACTGATAGGTTCACCTTGAACATCCTCTTGTTCGCATGGAAGGGCTTCGCTTTGCAAAGGGGTACACCATTCTTCTCCATCAAGTACCCCAGGACTAGCCCATAGCCCAGGGAGTTCATGAAATTCCCCTCATTCAACTAGACATTCTGGACGTTCTGGCACAACTTGTCGAAGATGAACTCAATCTAGTTCATATACATCTCCTCTATAATCGCAGCCATCACAGTCAGCTTAGCTTGGAACAACTGATTGTATGACCTGAACATCATGTCTACACACTTGGCTACCACATCCATCAACTTGTGGTATTCTTCCTTGATCACTTTCTTGGTAGCTGAAGGATTCAGCTTGTCAGCCATCTCCTTCTTGGCTATCTCCTTTTAGATGTTCATGAAGTCTAACTCATGATCCTCCAGTTCCTTGAGTCCGCTACTGGGAAGGTACAAGTACTTAGTCAAGTCAACTGCATCCAACTTAATCTCCTTACTATTCACTGAAGAGTGAATACCATCATCGTGAACCGCAACATTCACGTAAAACATCGTAACCTCTTCTTGAAAGGTAGGTTTGTGTCATTTCAATCGATAAAAACTTTTTCAGCCTAGATCTTTCAAAGTGCCCTGCAATCTTCTTGGGCATTTCTTAGTCCTCTGATTGCTTGACAAGGCCAAGTTGAGTGTGGATTGCTTAGGTGCCATGATAGTTTTCTTGAGATTTCTTGAAAAAGCTGAAAGGGTTTTCTTGCAGAGAATACTTAGGGATTTATGAATGTTTGAGATTGAAAGGGAGAAAAGAGAGAAACTAATTTTGGATATATATATATATATGAGACCTTGCAAAAGGCATTAATAACGTCGCAATTTTGATCAACGGTAATGATTAACCGTGCAAAAGGCATTAATCACGTCACAATTAATGCGGCAACATTTATATTTGTAGGTCCCAAGGGGCCGGGTGTGATGTATGGTTTAGAAGGGGGTTGAATAAACCTTGCCAACTTTTCACTTTTTAGTCCTTTTAAAATATTTCAACAGAGTTGACTCAAATCAGCTAAGTCCTTAGGGGATAGCTAGGTTGGCTTACTTCAGCAAAGTTACCCACTCAATAGACTCGACTGAGCTGTTGATAGTATAACTTAGCTGCTTCAGCTAACACTTAACTTTTAGTTGATTTGTGAACACCCTTGTTATTTTTAAGCACGTTTTTAACACTTGTTTTCAGCAATGTTATTATCAGCTGGGTTAGCAATTTAACTTAACAGTAAGTATAAATGTATGCAAGAAAGTAAAGTGTTGTAAATAAATAACACAAGTAAATTTTATAGTGGTTCGAGGATGGGGTAATTCCTCTAATCCACTCTTCTCCAAAGTAGTTCTTCAGTCTAGAGACAGCTTTGATCACACAGCTGGCTTCTCCCGTGACTCGGCTTCTTCACAAGACAGTTGCCTTGCTACTTCAGATCCCTTCAAATCCTTGGAATTGATCACACAGCCTTCCAACGAGCTTGAAACTTCTGGTTCGACCTTGAACCTTAATACAAATCTTCAAACTTGGAGAGTTGACCCCTTTTGTTCTTAAAGCTTTTTCCTCTTCAACTGGTTGAAGTATTCATTCCTTCACAGCGTGTGTTGGATCGAGTTCCTTCGAGTTTTAGGATTCAGGAATGTCTTCATAAGCTTGAGAGAATATTTGCAGGTATTGCTTGCTTTCAGTTTCTTAGAGTGTTTGATCTCTCGTGTGTCATTCATACTTCTCTCTCTTGCTTCCTCAACCTTTTATATTGCTCATTTGAAAATTTGACCATTGAAGTGATAGGCTATTTTCAAATGACACTTTGTTGTTCGTTGGCTTGTCTTTTCTTGACTTGCAATATTGTGATGTTGACCCTTCATCGTATTAATTGACTCTGCAGCTTTTCAGGGCCTGACACAAGCTTTAGTACTTCCCATTGGTTTATTCCTTTTGCACGTTTCTGGGCCAAACACTTTAATACAAGACAGCTTGATCTTATTACGATATCGAGTAATATCGTTGACTTTCGTCCAACATATTAATGTCAGTCGACTTGACTTGACAGCTGCCTTTACCCCTTTTACTTGAGTCTGCTCCATCCTTTTAGGAAAGACTCAACTGTCAGTTCAACTGGTAGACTTGGCTCTTTTCTGACTTGATTGTTGCTCCTTCAATCTTCACACAACTGTTCCTCAGCTGGATCTCCTTTAGTCGAGTCTGTGCCTTCCATCTTGACCTCACTCAGCTCACACACAGCTGGGTCTTCACTTTAGTCTTCAATTGACTTCTTGCATTCTTTGACATAGCTGACTTCACTCAGCGCATGAAGTCCTATCTATTACATAATAGAAATACAATGAAAATGGGGTTCCAAACTTTCTATTCTAAGTTTTACATGGTATCATCAAAATCTAATAATAAATTTTCTAATAATTTTCCCCTTTTTGATGATGCGAAAACTTAAAAAAAATTATAGCTAACACAAACAGTGCAATAACAAAGAATGTATGCTTTGAATATGTCAATTTTATTGATCATAGCATTATTGTCTTTTACAAAGCTGTTTACAAAACGTACTCTATACACTGTATCAGAGCTTATACATACATTTGAATTACAACATGTATCAGAGCAAAGTTACAAAATTTGCAACAAGTATAGGAGCTTTATTACGAAATACTTACAGCTGTGTATTTATAATTAAGTAAAATACATGAAGGGGTTCTGATCGTCTTCCATGCCTAAGTTGTTTCCTTCTTCTCTCTTCATCTTCATATCTCCTCATATCTTCCTCTGCTCTTCAAATTTTCCTCTCTTCTTCCTCTTTCTTCTTCTTCTCATAAGCTCGCCTAGCAGCAGGGTCATCCCTATACTGCCTCTCATCCCATTTGCGCGTTGCCCTCTCATTCTTTGCTTCTTGCCTCCTCACAGCTTCCTCATTCTTGTGCTTTACTTCAAGGTTAGCAAGATGATCATAACCAACCCAGTAATTTTAATTCTTTTTTCTGTGGATTAACATGTTTTATCTCCTTTGGTCTTGGCTGTGGTGGAGTGCCTCTGCTTCTTCCACTACTTCCAGACCTTCGCCTTCCTCTTTTTGACTCAGCTCCTCCTTTGGGAGTGTACTGCAGTGGTGCTTTTCTAGCTGAGTGACTGCTGGAACTCTGTCGCCTATCAGATGATTTACACAAATCAAGGCCCTTCTCCTAGTATAAGTCCCATGCCTGCGGTAGAGTCAAGTTCTTGAAGTAGCCTTCTGCTTCTAGAGTTTGAAATTCCTCTAGTGATCTGGGCTCAGATCCAGCATCGGGCATTGTGATTTCTTTTGGAGGTTTGATTCTTCGGGAATCCTTAAATAATTTCTGCTGGGGGCCATCTAACCTTGTTCTTATATCTTTAATATGCTCAATGTGCTTCTCAAACCTACCTTTTCAAACTCGGCCGATAGCTTTTCTTGATTCCTTGATTGCCAACTCGCTTTCTCTTCGATGCACAAACTATTTAGGTAGTCTCCGAGAAGTGAGGGTGTGACTTCTCCTTGACGAGGGTTTTGGCAAACATAATTTTCGAGAGGGGGTTTATCCCTCGAGCTTCCTTCACCCGTAGTTTCTTCTCCTTTCTTTTCCTCCTTATAACTCCCTTGCCCTTCCTTCAGTTCCATCATAGCTTCCTCTTCCGCCTTTTTGGCATCATCACCAAAAGGTAGAAGTAGGCCAGGGAATATACCACTGAGGATGAAATCAAGTCTGCGTTGTTGGTTGCATCATGTTTATAATATGACTTGGAGTAGGCTGTTCGGAACTCAGACTGCATAGCCTTCGACTCATCTGCCATCAACTTCATTTCAGTTTGGAGAACCCGGATCTCACGACTCATGTTGGTCTCCAATTTGGTAATTTCATTCTTGTCTTTGCAGCCTTGAGTAGCTCCATGTCCGACTTATGAGACTCCTCCATCCTTATAATGTGGTCCATTTGCCTCTGCTAGAACTTGAGATTATCGGAGATCCAGACCACTAACTCTGCGAATAGGGACTTAAAGTAGCGAACCTGCTCTCATCTCATAGCCAGTGTTTGTCCAACCCATTTTCAGATTCTTAGAACAACACCACGAATGTCTCCAGTGATGTTGGCATCACGATTGTCCAGCCTTTGGTCTAACGATGCAAAGCCATGCTCCATTTTCTCGATCATAGCACAAATATCTTTAAAGGCTTTCCGAAAGTCGGCTGTTGAAGCGGACTTATCCTCTGGCCATACTGCATCAAAATCAAAACCTATAGGCACCATTGTTTTATCAGTTGGAGTTCCGCGTTCTTCTGGTGAGACGTGGACGGTTTACTTGGCTTGTTCTGCAGCTGATTTGGCTTCTATGGGTACTCGGGCTTCAAAAGGAAATATATTCTCAAATAAATTATCAGGGTAAACAAGGTATTCCCACACCTTCAGCTTGTGGAGCCTTTCCCTTCTCTTTTCGAATTTCTTCAGCTCGACTTGCCTCAGCTGATCCAACTTCATCGGCATATGGAGTAGTTGTGTTAGCCTGTTGAGCTGATTGAGTTTCGGCCTTGAGCATTTGTGTGGTGAGCTCATTTCGCCACCGATCGACTCACTGCCTTAATGACTTCCTCGTGATCGATTGGGGCTTTCTTATGAGTAGTCTGGTCCTCAGCTGACTTATCAGCGTTATCGGAGTGTGATGTTGCCATTAGGGGTGGCCCGTCAACCAATATGAATCTTATCGGAGCATCTTTATCACTAGCTTTACTCCGAGGCTTGAGCATCCTCAGTTGTGTCCTTATTAGAATCATCAACGAGGGTGGACTCAGCTTCATTTTTGGATTCCAGGAATTCAATATCAACATGTTCCTGCGAATCACGAAGGGCACTGATTTCTTCTTCTTCATCAGCTGCCTCCACCTAAGGAATTTGCTCATTTACAGCCTCTTTACCTAATGAAGTCTCAACCTCATTTGGGCCTTCCACACCCTAAGCAGTCTCAACCGCTAGAAGGCCTTCTACATTGCTGTGTGCAGTCTCAACCGCAACAGGGTCTTGGACATATCTCCCTTCAGCAGACTCAGCTGCCTTAAGGTTTTCAAAGGCATCCGTCGGAGTCTCAACTCCTAGGATTGAACTTTCAGGGCCAGGAGTCTCAACTCCCATGGCCTCCTTTCCATCATTTGCCTTAGCTGCTTCAGTAGCGTCATCGGCCTGTAGTGCAGATGAGGTTTCAGATGAGACAGTCTCAACCGTCTGAGCTTCATAAACTTCACTCTGTTGTTCAACTTGTTTCTCACCTTCGCCTCCAAACTTCATAGGTTGATCTCCCACAGCATCCTCCGACCTGGCTGGGGTGGTGAGAACTTCCCCCTCAGCTGGCGCACCAGCTAAGTTAAAAGAGATGGGGTTGCTCTGCACCTGAGACTCGGCTTGGCTAGGGTGCCTGTTTCATCACCTTTTCTAGCTTCATCGCCAATCTTCTGAGTGCCATCTTCTGAGTGCACGGGGGATGTGGTGGCAGCAATATTGACAGCTATGTTTTGCACCACATCTATAGGGTCAGAGGTGGGAGAGCTTTGAGAAGACTCTCCTGGACCATCTTGCATTTGTTGTTCGTGCATGGCTTTAGATTCTCTGATGCCCTGCTGGAATTCAACTTTCTCTGCTACAACAGCAGGGTCAATCTCCTCTTTGTCATTATCGTGCCGCAAACCTAATTCCATGGCATGTTCAGTCCACCAAAATAAACATGTTTTTGACTTCTCAATAGCCTTGGCCTTCTCCAAAGCTCTTTGTTTTTCTTCTTCCTTCATGTCACAAAGGATAGTCATACAAAAATCTGGATCAAGGCGGAGCGAGAGAGATATGTTCCCAAGAAGCTTAAGAGATCCTCTTCTTCTATGTACTGCGTGCTCAAATTGTTGTCTCGAGTAATCGAGCTTCCAACTTTTCCATTCCTCAATCTCTCTTGAACATCTGGATACACATGAGATATCATTATAACATCATCATCATCTCCTTCCTCCTGAATAGTGGCAAGTGGACCATGCTCCTCCTTAGGTTCATTTGCATCCGTCTGAGGGGATTCGACAACTCTTTCCTCATGAAGCTCAGTTGTCTCAGCTCTGTGTTCCTCGACAGCTGTCTCTCGAGCAGCTGGGTCTTCGACTGGATCGACATCAACAATCTTCTCTATGTCCATGGTGGTTGCATCACCACCATCTTTTTCTTTCGATTGCTCTTCTTGAGTTTCAGCAGTCTCTTTCTCAAGCTTCTCGGGTTGGGTGGCAAACTCAGCTTTCTCCAATTCAGACTTCTTATACAGCCTTCTTCTCTTGGTCTTAACAAAAGGAATTTCTTTCTCCTCAGCTTCTTCTTTGGTGGCTTCTGGCTCCACCATCTTTATCTTTTTTGCAGCAGATGGCTTGCGAGGCACAGCTATGCGCTTCTTCTTTACGATCGGAGAAGGTTTAGATGTGGCCTTCTCCGTCTCGGCTATTGGGATAGGGGCTTCTGATTCGGTTGTTGGGGCAGGTTCTTTTGGCTCGGGTGTAGGGGCAGGACCCTTCTTCGACTTGGCTGCAGGGGCAGGTGTTAGCTTAGCTGCAAGAGCCTGCAACAACTCTCTTCTTCTGGATTGGTTTAGGAGAGAGAGCTGGGGCAATTGCAGTAGTGTCTTCTAGAGTGGGGTCAGCTAATTCACCCTCACTAGTGTCAGCTTTCCTTGCATGTGCTTGTCTCTGAGCGGCAGACAGATTGGCCTGGAACATCTTCTTGTTAACATGAAATGGCTTTCAATGTCTCAATGCAATCCCCTTTACCTCCATGAGTTGGCCAATCACCAGGCCATACCGTAATGAGCCTCCAAACAAACCATCTTCCTTAATGGTTTCGTTGATCATGTACTGGCATATTCGGCTGAAGACAAACTCAACCCAGTTGACTTTCTTTTCTTCCATAATGGTAGCCATCACCACCAGCTTAGTTCGAGATAACTGATTAAAGTTGTCGAACTTCATGTCGACACATTTGGACACGATGTCCATCAATTTGTGGTAATCATCTTTTATCAAAGCCTTCTTGGCTATATAGACAGCTTTCGCAGCTGACCCAGGCTTGGCGATTTCCTTCCAAGTAGCAGCTAGGTTCACATCCTTCTCAGTAATCTCTTTTAGCCCTTCAATAGGCAGTTTGCAGTGTTCAGCAAGAAGATCAAGATCACTGCTGCTGATATTGATCTCCTTGATGTGGACAGATAACAGAATCTCATCATCATGGACTTAAGCGTTGACATAGAACATGACAACTTCTTCCAAGTACGTATGAGAAAACTCCATCGTGAGAAAATCCTTGATTCGGATGTTTTGAGCTATTCGCAATCTTCTTCACCAGGGCCTTATTAGCACTGTTTCAAAGATCCCCTCGAAGTCGACTGTAGATCCCGAGTGGATCTTTTCGGACATCTTGACGAAATCATACATGGCTTCCATTTTTGTAGAAAATAAATGATGAATGAAACGAAAAATCTTGTCTTTTTGGAGCTAGGGTTTCACAACTTTCACAGAGAAAAACTTTCTTTGCTTGTTTAAGATGAGAGAGTCCGTGCGAGGTTTTGGCTTATAATGGACTTGAAAGGACGATTTTCGGAATTTGAAAAATTTGATCATAAATCGACGGTCAGGATTTAACCTTTGAAACCACATTAATTTCGCGTATTAAATGCAAGAAGATTTATATACAATCGTAGAACGCACGTGCCACTTTGGTTCTTGACGTCATAATTATGCTAACGTAATCCTTAAAAACCTTCCCGCCACAAAAAAAATGTTTTGTTTTGTCACTTAACTAAGCTAACTTCCAAAAGTTTCTCTGTTCTCATGAGACCACTTAATGCCGCCTAACTAGATACAACTGATTTTCAGTCTTGGCTGCTTCACTTGGATGAAATGTGAAACTTGCTTATTTTTCTTTCTCTCTTCATAGTCTCTGCTGATTGAGTCTTCTGAGTGTCCTAACTCAGCTCAATTAATCCTAGTTCATTCTTAAGCTCTTCAAATATCGATTCACATAGAGATTTTGTGAATATGTCAGCAAACTGCTTCTCAGTTGAGATGTATTCCAAGGTGATGTCTTTCTTTTCAACATGATCTCTTATAAAATGATACATGACATAAATGTGCTTTGTTCTTGAGTGCAACACTAGATTCTGAGTAATTGCAATAGCACTAGTGTTATCACATATAATTGGAATTTCTCTTTCTTCTATATCATAGTCTCTCAGTGGTTGTCTCATCTAGAGAACTTGTGCACAACAGCTGCCCGTAACTATGTACTTTGCATCAGTTGTGGATGTAGCTATTGAATTTTGTTTCTTGCTGAACCAAGAAACCAATCTATTTCCAAGCATTTGACAAGTACCATATGTACTCTTCCTGTCCACTCTACATCCAGTATAATCTGAGTCTGAGTAGCCTACTAGCTTGAATCCTCCTTCCTTTGGATACCATAAGCCAAATTCTTGGCATCCCTTCAAGTACCTTAGAATTCTCTTATCTGCAGTCATGTCACTCATTTTTGGTGCAGATTGAAATCTAGCACATATATCCATCTTGATTGAAGTGTTCATAGGAATCTTCTTTGATTACTTTTCTACCATACCAAATTTCTTCATTAAATCTCTGGTATATCTGGTTTGACTTATGAAGGTTCCATCCTTCAATTTCTTGACTTGAAGTTCTAAGAAGAAATCCAGCTCTCCCATCATGCTCATTTCAAATTTGCATTGCATGAGGTTTGAGAACTTATCACATAGCTCTTTGTTTGTGGATCCAATGATGATATCATCCACAAATATTTGAACAAGCAATATACTCTCTCCATCTTGAATGAGTGTCCTGGTAACTTTTTATTTGGTGAAACCATTGTCAATTAGAAATTGTGACAATGTGTCATACCAAGCTCTTGGTGCTTGTTTCAATCCATATAATGCTTTCTTATGCTTGTAGAAATACACTCTGCACATAGACTTCTTCCTCTAAAAGTCCATTCAGATATGCACTCTTCACATCCATTTGATATACAGTGAAGTTCTTATGTGCAGCATAAGCAAGAAACATCCTTATTGCTTCCAATCTAGCAACAGGAGCAAAGGTTCATCAAAATCTATACCTTCCTCTTGGCGATGCCCTTTGGCTACCAATCCTGCTTTATTCCAGACTACAGATCCTTCCTCATTCATCTTGTTCCTGAATGCCCACTTAGTACCAATAACATTTTGGTGAGTAGGCCTTTTAACCAATTCCCATACTTTGTTTCTCTCAAATTGATTCAGCTCTTCCTGCATAGCCTGAATCCAATGTGTGTCATCCAATGATTGAGACATATTTTTAGGCTCTATTTGGGAAATAAAACAAGTGAACATAGCTTCATGTTGAGCTCTGGATGTGGTTCTTATGCCATCTCCAACGTCTCCAATAACTAACTTAGGTGGATAGTCTCTCAGTCATCTCACATCTGGTTGGAGTAAGTTAGCTAGGTTCAGCCATCTTGCAGCTAAGTTGTCTTGAACATCTTCTTCATCATAATTCAACTTCAGACCTTCCAGCTGTCTTTGAGATTCAGCTATCTCATCATCTTCAGGGTTTAGTGCTCTCACATCTGAATAAATATAGGGACTCTTCTGCATAGTTGGCTGATTCTGCTTCTCAGCTAACTCATCAATGTCTTCTCTATTTACATCTGGCTCATCAAACACCACATGGATAGACTCTTATGTGACCATAGTCCTCTTGTTTAGCACTCTATAGTCTTTACTCTCAGCTGAGTATCCCAAAAATATAACTTCATCTGCTTTAGCATCAAAAGCCTTCAAGTTGTCCTTGCCATTGTTGTGGATGAAACACTTACATCCAAATATCTTAAAGTATCCAACATTTAGCTTACTCCTTGTCCAGATCTCATTGGGAGTCTTGGTTAATTGCCTATTGATCATGCATCTCTTTCCGAGTATAGCATCTTTGTATTTATGGCTTCACCCAAAATCTCTTAGGCAATCCAGGTTCAACTAACATTGTCCTAGCAACTTTCTTGAGAGTTCATTCCTTCTTTCTTTCACTACTCCATTCTCGTGTGGAGTCCTTGCAGTTGATAACTCGTGAGAAATACCATTTTCAACACAATACAGAGTTATAATCCCATTGACAAACTCAGTTCCCCTTTCAGACCTTATCTTTATAATGGTTTGACTCTTCTCATTTTGACCTCTTCCCATCGGCTGAGGCAATCTTTGCAATGTTTCTTTCTTTTTACACATGAAAATTGTCCATGTATATCTGGAGTAATCATATACCACCACTAAGGAGTATTTCTTTCCACTGAGTGTAACAATCAGTGTAAATGACTTCATCCCAAAATCTCTTAAGCAATCCAGCTTGAGCTAGCATGGTCTTTGCAACTTCATTGAGGGTTCTATTTCTTCTTTCAGCCACTCCATTCTATTGTGGAGTTCTTGCTGCTGATAACACATGAGCAATACCATTCTCTGTACAATACTTAGTTATAACCCCATTGACAAACTCAATTCCTGTGTCAAACCTTATCTTGCTAATGGTTTGACTCTTCTCATTTTGAACTCCGTTCATCAATTGTGGAAGCTTCTACAAAGTTTCCTCTTTCTTACACATAAAGATGGTCCATGTGTATCTTGAATAATCATACACCACCACTAAGGTGTATTTCTTTCCACTTATGATTGCTTGTTGAACAGGTCAAAATAGATACATGTGCAATAGATGCAAGATCCTTGTTGAAAAGGGACTTGTCTTGTTCTTGAATGAAGACTTGATCTGCTTTCTTTTCTGACATGCATCATAAATACTTTGTTTCTTGTACACCGAGTTTGGCAATCCTTCAACTAGATGACTCCTTGCAAGTTTATTGATTGTCTTAAAATTCAAGTGACTCAGCTTCTTGTGCCACAGCTAGCTTGATTCAGATGTACTCTTTGTTAACAGACATGTACGTGGTGTAGCAGTAGACCAATACACTACATACATATTTTTCTTTCTCATTCCAGATACCACAACTTCATTAGTTTTAGCATCTTTGATCTGGCAGACACCCATGTTGAATCCAACATTTTAGCCTTTATCACGGAGTTGGCTAATACTCAGCAGATTGAAATTCAACCATTCAACATAATTTACATCTGTGATTTCTAGTCCATTCTTCTTGATGGATCCAATGCTTTTGATTTTCCCTGGAGCTTTATTTCCTCCAAATATGACTTTGGCTCCACTTGACTCCTTAAAGTTTGATAGATTCTTTTTATTCCATGTCATGTGTTTGTAACAACCACTATCCATGTACCACGTTCATTGGCACTCTGTTGTTCCCTGAACATGCAATCAAGGAAATAAAGTTTTAGGTACCCAAACCTCTCTGGGTCCTGAGGGGTTAGCACTATAAGGTGATCCAACCAATCTATAGTCAAATGATCTGACTCTAAGAGATTTCCACCTATTAGCTCCATAATCGTAATGAATCTTAGCAAATTGCTTTAAAGCTTTAGGAACATACATCTGTCTCTTTTGTCTGTATGCATGTGTTTGTGCTTGTGCATTTGCGTTTCTTGGATAATATGGAAACTTTTGTGCATATGTGTTTTGATTTCTTTGCCTTGGGAATGACCTATTATGAGCCTGAGGTCTCTAACACTTGGGCTTTCATCCCATTGGACTTGGCTGATATTTCATTTGATGGTTTCAGTCAGCATGTGTTGGATAATTTCTACCATTCCCTTCATATGGTTTCTTTTGGTGAACCTGTGGGGCCTTTGGTAGTTTTGTTTGGATTTCACAGAATATTTCCTGTTTGGATTTTCTTTGTTGAACTTTTCTGAGTTTAGTTCCAACAGCTCTCTCAACAAACTCAGCGCAACTTCTTACCATTTTCCTTATAACCAAGGCCAGCATGTGAGTTTTTGTGATTGTGTGTGGGTGCAACATATGGTGCTTTTGGCTTTTGGATTCCTTATTGCTTGACGATCCTTTTTCCAATCTTAGAGTTTGTTCATTGATAAAGGAATTAAAACCTAAGCCTTCTTTGTCTCCAATCTCTTTTGAATCATCATCAACTCATCCAATATTTTAGATGATTTGAGTGATGTAATCACATCTTTCATTTCTTTTTCCCACTTTTTCACTTTTCACCTAAGTCTACTTTTAAAAATGCATCTATCTCTTCAATGGATTGAGAGAGGTTATTGACTTATGAGAAATCAAGTAATCGAGCAAAGTACTCTCGAGCATTTATTCAATCCTCAAGCTTAAAACTCGAAGGAAATCAATCCAACACACTCAGTGAAGGAAAGACAACTTCAAACTGTTGAAGAGGAAAACATTGTTGAAAGACAAGGGGTCTACACATCCATTGAAGGAAGTGCAGTGAGGTTCCAGTTTGAACCAAAGCTTTGGACTCATTGGAGGGCTACGTGATCAAATCCAAAAGTCTGAAGGAGATGAAGTAGAAGGACAACCGACTTATGAAGAGTTGAGTCCCAAAAGCAAAGCAAGTTGTGTGATCAAGGCTAAACTTGGACTATCATCCTTATGTAACGAAGTCACTATTACTTAGTGGATTACCTTCAGGGGTTGGAGAAGAGTGGATTAGAGGAATTACCCCATCCTCAAACCACTATAGAAATTGCTCTTTTTCTTTTAAATTCAACACTTTAGTTCTTGCATATCTTATCTGTTGTCTGTTATATTTGATAAGTCTACTGATAATAAGTTAACCATAAAGTAAGTGTTGAAAACATATTTAATCAAAGGGTGAAAGACTTCCGCTGAAAAACCAAGTCTGCTATTTTTATAAAAGAGTTAACTTATCAGCTTACTTGTGTCTAAAACTCTGATTTAAAAATGACTAAAATAAAAAATTTGGTACAGTCTGTTCAACCTCCACTCCTTTTAGACTTTACATTATCACCCCTTGGAATCTACAAATGGTATTGGAGCAAGTTGGTTCATTGAGCCTTCCGTGATCAGTTCTTGAACTACATCTCAATCTCTTTCAAAGATGCAACACTTGCTATTTTTAAAATTTTCATTTAAAAAGGTTATTATCATGGAAGCAAATGTAACTCGCATTCCGATGTTTCTTGTTGAACAATTTGATGACTGGAAGATCGCATGAAGGCACATCTTTTAGCTTTACACGATGAAATGTGGTTCGTTATTGAGGATGGGCCATTACAAATAATGAAAGTGAACACAATTGTCGGGCTCTCTCTTTCTTCTTTGATGTTGCACCCGCGAATCGAAGGAGAGGGTATTGCAACACCTGATACACCTTGTTCCGATGTACTAGTTGTACCTATTGCACCAAGACCAGCCATGGTCGAGAAGCCAAGATGCGAGTGGACCAATGAGTATCGAAAGAGATACAACTTGGATAATGTTGCCAAGGATATTTTATATAAAACCTCGACAAATCCATGTTTAACAAAGTTAAATCATGAAGAAACGGCTAAAGAGAATGGGGAAAATCGACTTTAATTTGTGGAGGATCAGAACAAATTGGTTGTTGTTGTACAAAAATTGAAAATTTTAAAATGCTTTCAGGTGAAACTGGATCACCGGATTCCAGCATTTCTGAGAAATCACAAATGAGCTCTCAACTCTTGGAATACAATACACAGAAGGAGATGTGTATGAAGATGTTGTTCGCTCCCAAGTAATGAGAAATGAAGGTGATGGCTTGAGACACTCCATGGATTGGATAAGAATCTCCAACCATGAGCTATTCTCAAATTTGAAAGCTTATGAATTTGAGCTCCAAAGGAAAGAGCAAGAAGAGATAGTTGTACCTAAGACAATTTGCTCTGTTGGTGGAGAATCCAAGAGAGCGACTCAAGGACACCATTGACCAAGAGGAGATTGCCCGATGGTGAAAAGATTCAACAAGCTCTTTAACAAGATCTATAAAAGGAACAAGTGTGAAACCTCTAGGAGACGCTCAAAGATTTCCAATACCAAGGAAGATAGACCACCCAAAAGAGTTGACCATCGAATCTGAATACCATAGAGCCGACAATCGAGAGCCGATTATCGAAAGTTGAGAACATGTCTTTGCCGGAATTGCGGACATCCAGGACACTTTGTTGTTGATTGTTCATATCCACTAGTCAACAATACCGAAATGAGGAGGAAAGAAAGGTCTTGAGAGAGAGGAGACAAGAAAAGAAGAAAGCCATGTTAGCTATTGAAACTAACACAAGCCAAGTGCAATGAGCCAATCGAGTCGACAAAGAAATGAGGCGACTACTCCTCGGATGCGAAGAAAAGGCTTTGATATGCCTCATGGCCAACGGATAGGAAGATGAGGTACATTCTAACTCATCTCATTCTAATTTGATGAGAGTGATAGTAACACAAACACTTCATCACCCACGATTTTTGTGATTCATTCAAAGCAAAATGATGAAAGACTTTGACACGTAAAATCCTCACACTCAGTTTTAAATGAGGAAAACAACTACTTAAAAGCCAAAACTCATAGGTGACCAAAGAGCTAAGTACTTTGAGTCACATAGCGATGAGAACAATGTCTTCAAGGCCGAAATTGCTAAGATTAAAGTAGACTTAGTCTAAAAACAGAAAAGAGGAAAAAATATTTGAAAATTGCTATTGCATCATTTTGCAGGGCATCTAAATCATTGGATGAATTGATAATGATACAAAAAGAAAGTGGAGACAAAATAGGCATATGATTCAATTACTTTGTCAATGCTAAAACTCCAAGAGTGGTTTTGGAGAAAGGATCCTCAAGCAATGGGGGAATCCAAAAACCCAAAGCACCATATGTTACACCCACTCCCAAACATAATCACTCACATGCTGGCCTAGGTTATAAAGGTAAAGGCAAGAAGCTAGCATAATATGCTAAAAAGACAGTTGAAACTAAATTCAGAAGAGTCCATCATCAGACTCCTAATAGAAAGTATTTTGTGAAGGAAAATCAGAACTACCAAAATCCCCAAAGGTTTTAGCATAGAAAGCCATATAAAATGAATGATATAAACTATACAAGTCAAGCTAATTGGAACAATCATATGAGATATCAGCCAAGTCCTAAGGGATACAAGCCTTAGTGGCAAAAATCTCAGACTCAAAATAGGTCATTCCCTAGGGCCTAGGAAAATGAACCATTATCAACACACATATGCACCCAAGCACTGTGCCCAAAATGCACAAAAGTTTCATTATTATCCTAAGAAAACAAATGCACAAGCACACCCACAGGCATACAGACAAAAGAGACAGTTGTATGAGCCTAAAGCTCCCAATCAATTTGCTAATATTCATTATGATTATGGGCGATAGGTGGCAGCCACTTAGAGTCGATTATTTGGATATAGGTTGGTTGGATCACCTTATAATTCTAACTCCTCATGGAGACAGAGACGGGTTTGGGTAACTAAAAATTTATTTCCTTGATTACAAGTTCAAGGAAGAGATGAGAGCTAAGGAATCTGGTACTTGGTTAGTGGTTTTCCAGACACATGATTGGCAATAAAAATAACCTATCAAACTTCAAGGAATCAAGAGGAGCAAAAGTTATATTTGGAGGAAATGAAGCTCCAGGGGAGATAAGAGGCATTGGATGCATAGAGAAAAATGGATTGGAAATCATAGATGTAGCCTATGCTGAAGGGCTAAATTTCAATCTACTGAGTATCAGCCACATCTGTGATAAGGGATACAATGTAGAATTCAATATGGGAGTATCCTAGATCAAGGATGTTGAATCAAATGAAGTTGTGTTATCATGATCAAGATATAAAAACATGTATGCAGTGTATTAGTCAACTGCTACACCAAGTACATGCCTATTAGCAAAGAGTACAACCGAATCAAGTTGGCAGTGGCACAAGAAGATGAGTCACCTGAATTTTAAGACAATCAACAAGCTTGCAAGGAGTTATCTTGTGGAAGGATTGCCAGACTCAGTATACAAGAAGGAAAGCATTTGAGATTTATGCCAGATGGAAAAGCAAATAAAGTCTTCATTCAAGGACATGCCTAGTCCTTCTTCAACCAGGATCATGCATTTATTGCATATGGATTTATTTGGTCCTGTTGAACCAACTAGTATCAGTGGAAAGAAATACACCTTAGTGGTGGTGGGTGATTATTCAAAATACACATGGAACATCTTTATTTGTAAAAAGAAGGAAACATTGCAGAAGCTTCCACAGCTTATGAGGAGAGTTCAAAATGAGAAGAGCCAAACCATTATCAAGATAAGGTCTGACAGAGGAACTGAGTTTGTCAATGGGATTATAACTCAGTATTGCACAGAGAATGGTATTGCTCATGAATTATCAGCTGCAAGAACTCCACAACAGAATGGAGTAGCTGAAAGAAGGAATAGAACCCTCAAGGAAGCTACAAGGACCATGTTAGCTGAAGTTGGATTACCTACGAGATTTAGGGCTGAAGCCATTAATACTGCCTGCTACACTTAGAACAAGTGTATGATCAATAGGCAGCTGAAGCCAAATGTTGGATATTTTCGTATCTTTGGATGTAAGTGCTTCATTCACAACAATGGCAAGGACAACTTGAAAGCTTTTGATGCTAAAGCTGATGAAGGTATCTTTTTGGGATACTCTGTGGAGAGTAAAGCTTTCAGAGTGTTGAACAAGAGGACTATGGTCACAGAAGAGTCTATCCATGTGGTTTTTGATGAACCTAATATTAATGGAGAAGACATTAATGAGTTAGCTGACAAGATAAATCAGCCAATTGTTCAAAAGAGTCATATGCTAAGGCAGATATCAGAAGACTCAACCCAGATGAAGATGAGATAGCAGAATCTCAGAGATAGGTGAAAAGGTTTGCAGCTGAATGATGATCAAGAGGAAGTTGTTCAAGATAACTTAGTTGCAAGAAAACTTAATCCAACAGACTTACTCCAACCAGATGTAAGATGGCTGAGAGACCATACTCCAGAGTTAGTTATTGGAGATGTTAGAGGAGTAAGAACCAGATCTAGGACTCAACATGAAGCTATGTTCACTTGTTTCATTTCTCAAATTGAGCCTAAAGATGTGTCACAAGCATTGGGTGACACACATTGGATTCTAGCTATGCAGAAAGAGCTGAATTACTTTGAAAGGAATAAAGTTTGGTAATTGGTTCAAAGGTCTACCCACCAAAATGTTATTGTTACTAAGTGGGTATTCAGAAATAAGATGAATGAAGAGGGATCTGTTGTGAGAAACAAAGCAAGATTGGTAGCCAAAGGATATGGCCAAGAAGAGGGCATAGATTTTAATGAAACCTTTGCACCTGTTGCCAGATTGGAAGCAATAAGAATGTTTCTTGCTTATTCAGCACACAAGAACTTCACAGTCTATCAAATGGATGTGAAGAGTGTATTTTGGAATGGACTCTTGGAAAAAAAAGTCTATGTGGAATAACCTCCAAGTTTTGTACAGAAAACTATTGGAGATAAAGTCTACAAGTTCAAGAAAGCATTGTATGGTTTGAAGCAAGAACCAAGAGCATGGTATGACACATTGTCTTAGTTTCTAATAGACAATGGATTCACCAAAGGCAAGGTTGATAGGACACTCTTCAGAATTCAAGAAGGAGAGAGTATACAACTTGTTCAAATATATGTGGATGACATCATCTTTGGATCCACACACAAAGAGCTATGTGATGAATTCTCAAACTTTATGCAAGGTAATTTGAGATGAGCATGATGGGAGAGCTGACTTTCTTCCTAGGTCTTCAAGTCAAGCAAATGAAGGATGGAACCTTCATAAGTCAAACCAAATATACCAGAGATTTAATGAAGAAATTTGGTATGGAAGAGAAGTCATCTGTGAAGATTCTCATGAATACTTCAGTGAAGATGGATATGAATGCAGAAGGAAAAGTTGTTGATCAAACAAGGTATAGAGCCCTCATTGGATCATTGATCTATTTGACAGCCAGGAGACCAGACATCAGCTTTATTGCAGGTGTATGTGCAAGATTTCAATCTACTCTAAAGGAAAGTCATATGACTGCATCCAAGAGAATCCTAAGGTATTTGAAGGGATGCTAAGAAGTTGGCTTATGATATCCAAAGGAAAGATGATTCAAGCTTATTGGCTATTCGGACTGAAGACAATGTTGGATGTAGAGTTGATAGGAAGAGTACATCTGGTACTTGTCAAATGCTTGGAACTAGGTTTGGTTTCTTGGTTCAGCAAGAAACAAAATTCAATAGCTACATTCACAGCTGAAGTAGAGTACATTGTTGTAGGCAGCTGTTGTGCTCAAGTTCTATGGATGAGGCAACATCTAAGAGACTATGACATTGAAGAATGAAAGATTCCAATTATGTGTGATAACACAAGTGCCATTGCAATTACTCGAAATCCAGGATTGCATTCAAGAACCAAGCACATTGATGTCAGATATCATTTTATTAGAGGTCATGTTGAAAAGAAAGACATCACATTGGAATACATATCAACTGATAAGCAGTTAGCTGATATTTTCACAAAGCCCTTATGTGAATCAAGGTTTGTAGAACTTAAGAATGGGCTTGGATTGATCGAGTTGTGATAGGAAGCTCAGAAGACTCATTCAGCAGGGTTAAAGATGAGAGAAATGCATATCAGAAGAGTTTCACATATCAGCCAAGTGAAACAAATATATATGGCTAGTCACCTATATCGAGTTAAGTTAATGGATGTACCGAGTGATTAATCGTCGATTCGATGGAGAGTGAAATAGAGTCGAGTCATTTATGAAGCTAAGTGACAAAACGAGGTCATTTTTCTCGAGCGGGAATGTTTTTAAGCTTGACATCAGCGTCATTTAATGATGTCAGTAAAAGCCTGTGACGGTTTACCCATGATTGGATATAAATATTGCTGCATTTAATGTTGGGAAATTAATGCGGTTTGAATCCTTTAATCTCAACCGCTGATCAGTTTTAAACCTTTTTAATTCTAAAAACTATCCTTTCAAGTCCCTTATATAGAGAAATTCCATTTTGTCTCTCCTCACACTTACACTCTTACTTTCGAAGAATTCTCAGAACTCTCTCTCTGCGAAATACTCTGAAAACCCTAGTTTCTCTAACTCTCATTTTCAAGATCAAAATGGCACCATCATACACCTACGTTAAGCTCGCTGATAAGATCCATACAGGAGCCACTGTTGACTTTGAAGGCCTTGTAAAATAGCGCATTGACAAGGATTTGGCCAAGAAGATTATGAAGAAACTTGAGAAAGCTGGTCTCAAGAAGTTTCTGACTATGGAGGTGTCCCATACCTATGTAGTTGAGTCTGCAGAAGGGAACGCAGAAGGCCTTGCAGCGGTTGAGACTGCTGCCAAGGTAGCTGAAGAACCCAAGGAGGTTGAGACTTCCAGGGGAGCTGTACAAGAAAAGGCAAAAGGGCCTAAGGCCCTTCCCAAAACGCCAGCATCCGAGTCAAATGACCTTGAAGCGATAGAAGCTTTGCATGACTCAGACGATGATGTGGCCCTGGATTTTATTGACTCGGAGAACGAATCTGAGTCAACTCCAATTGATCCAGAAGAAAAGGAAATGGAGGCAAAAATGAAAGAGGCTCGTGTTAAAGTTGCCTATTCGAAATTCATCTTGGTTGATGGCCCACCCCCTATGATACCATCACCAGCCCATTATGTTGCTCTGGAAACTGAGGCCCAGTCGACTCAAAAGGATGACTCTACTGGAGCCAACGAAGTTGTTAAGACAGTTGGGGAACATTCACCAACAAAGCTTCCACAGTGTGACTACTGATGAAGCTCAAACAGCTGAGGCACAAAAAGTTGCTCACCAGTGAACTGTGGGAAGTGCTCCCAAATGAGGAGTGGGACCATCCTCAGTGCCTACTGGCCTATATAAAATGGATTTTCCTTACATCAATGACAGCCCCTTGGAAGCTGACACTGCTGAAGAAACTGCTTAATACAAAGTTGATATTAGTCCAAAGACTTTTAGGCTCCAAACGATTTGCACGTTGTTCCTTTTGGTTTTGACTTTGATTCCGTTCTTCCTGAGGATCGATCACCTAAGGTAGCCTGATTTTAGAAAAGCCTTCATAGCTATGTGCACTTTGAAATGGAGGCTATGGAATGTGTTTTTGCCGCACTTAACCGGAGGATCGACAACCATGATGCGATGATTTTAGGAGTTATCAGAGGAGCTATATTACGGATTCTTGACTGGACTGCTCAAACCAAGGCACTTCGCAGGGAGTCAGGTTGCTACTTCAGATCACTTTTCTCAAAGCTTGTGGTCTGGTGTGGTGAACAAGCTCGATTTTGAGAGGCAAAGGGATAACATTGATTGGATGGAAAGGAGTCACTTAAGCGATATGGAGTTGCTCAAACTTCAATTTAAACAGATCAAACATGGAAAGCACTATGCATCTTTGAAATGCTAGCAATAAAAGGCAGAGGTGCAGATTCTTCTATCCGAGCAAATGACAACACACTCCATCACTCATGACAAACTTGACTCTCTTCTCTAGCAGACTCGAATATCTCTCTTCGTGGTGATGATGCCAAAAAGGGGAAATAAGCAAGGGGAAGGTAGTAGCAAGGAGATGATCCATGAAAATAATTCTTAAATGCCAAATTGGCTCATCGACCAGCCTCTCTCCACTCTCGATTTGCCGGAGTTGTCAATTGATGCAAAAGCCGACTTGGCATTCCAAAGATCTCGAGCAAAAATTAAATCGCTTGAGAAGAAGCAGCATGAAAAAATTACAACCCTGAAGGCCCAATTCTAAGGTCCGCCAGCAGGATTGCTCTAGGACTCGACTTAAGAATCCAAGGGGATAGATCTCAAAGACACGTGGGAATTGTACTAGGAGAAAGGGCTAGAAGTGGTGAATTTGGCCAAGAAGCAGCAGACTCATTCAAGTAGTCAGCAGACTTCGAGGGCTCAGCCTAGTTAACATACTCCCAGGGGAGCTGATCCAGTAAGGGGAAGAGGTCGAGACAATAAATCTGGTGGAAGAGGCAGAGGTTCTCCACCCAAAAAACCTCAAAATATAATGTACGTAGATCTTCTAAAAAAGATCATCTATACTGGATGGGCTACAAGGAACTCGCAAATTGAGAGGCTGCCAGGCGAAGTGATGAACTTGCAAAGAAATATGAGGGAGATAATGAAAGGCATATGAGAGAATATGAATAAAGAATGAGAGAGGATCAAAGACAGATGAGGAATTATGAAAGGAATGAGAGGAAGGAGGCTGAAGAAAGGAGAAGGAAGGAAGATAAAGAAGAAGAAGAAAAGAAGGAGGAAGAAAGAGAGGCGATGAAGACTACTGCACAAAATTTTGTTGTATTATTACACATTGTAAATTCGTAAAAGATACCATAAGTACATACTTGTAAAAGGTTGAATGATGATCAATAAAATGACACATTCTTACACTCATTCTATTTTTAGCACTTTTTACATTAGGTTTTTATTTTAAGTTTTGACATCATCAAAAAGCGGAAAATTGTTGGGAAAATTTTATTGTATAGATTTTGATGATGCATGTAAAACTTATATTAGAAAGTTGGTACCCCATTTTTGGTTGTAAATTCAACTATGTAATAAATAGGATATATGTTTGAATATCAAAGCGACCAAGTTGAAGATCGCACAAGTTGATGAAGGATGCTCAAGAATCAATGAGTTGCGGTGAGTGTCGAAGAGAAGATTGATCAAGTACCAAAAAGTTGTGTGTCAATGGATTTGATAGGTGAGTCTCTCCTAGATGTTTGGAGAATACTTATAAAGGGGTTTAACAGTAAAAGGACTCAAAGAAAGTTGAAGAAGTCCGTTGGAATATAAATTCAAAGAATTACTCAAAGTGGAAAGAATACATGCTGCAATATTAAAGTTGTTTTGCTGAAAGAGTGCAAAAGGCTGGGAACAAATGAGATGTTCGCAGAACACCTGCTATGTTTCAGGAAACCTGCAGGACATTAATACAAGGTTGGGTCAACATCAAATGATGCATATCAAGACAAGCCAACGATCAGGAAGTTGAGTTTGAAAGTGTATCTATCTCTTTAGTGGACATATTTTTGAACTGCCACTATTAAAGGTTGAGGAACTTATGTGAGAGTGTACAATAAACTAAGGCATTCAAGTAATCTGAGCAAGCAAGCAAAAATACTCTCAAGTAATACACTATAATCCTCAAGCCTACATTCAAAGTCTATCTATCCAACACACTCAATGAAGGAAGGAAAAGCTTCGACCTGTTGAAGGAAATTTGTTTTAAGAACAAAGGGGTCTGCACATCCAAGGATTGAAGGAAGTGCAGTGAGGTTCAAGTTAGAACCAACTTTGAATTTGTTGGAGGGATTCGTGATCAAATCCAAGGATTCGGAGGAGCTGAAGTAGCAAGACAACTATCTTGTGAAGAGCTGAGTCCTAGGAGTGAAACCAGTTGTGTGATCAAGGCTTACTTAGACTGTTCTATCCTTTTTGTAACATGACTATTGCATTAGTGGATTATCTCCAGGAGTTGGACAAGAGTGGAGTAGATGAATTACCCCATCCTCAAACCACTATAAAATGTTTTGTGTCTATTTACTTTCATCACTTTATTTCTTGCATACTTTATATTGTTGATTGATAAATTTGCCAAACTCAACTGATAATAACTTAATCAAAAGAAGTATTGTAGAACCTATTTAACAAAAGGTGTAAGACTTCCTCTGTTTAAAAACCAAGTAAGCTGAAAATTTAAAGTGCTCACTTCACTCAGTTGAGTTACTCTATCAACAGCCCAGTCGAGTCTGTTGAATGGTTAACTTTCTTGTCGAGGTTGAACTAAGATGTCTCAAAAGGACTTAGCTTCTACTTGTGTAAACCTCTGATTTAAGTTCAAAAATCGAAAATTGATTAAGTCTATTCAACCCCCCTCCCCCTTCTAAACTTAACACAAACACCCCTTGGGACCTACATACTTGTAAAAATTTTTTATTGAGAATCATATTAATGAAGGCATTTCTTTATCATTTCTTCCACATCTATTACTATTAATTGTGAATTTGATAAAGTCCTTAGATCGTATTAAGCTATGGGACATGGCCGCGCATTTGATGGAGATCGTGGAACATGTCTCTAAGGCTTTGATCCTAAATTAGTTCCAAATCATTGGGCTTTTCAAGATTGGACATTGAATAGACCTACAAGAGTTGTGCATATGATGCATGCTCGTATGTCGAGGATTTACATTACAGTAACATTAGCATTGTGATGCAAATGTATATATGCTGGCACTTGTTAGAGAATAAGTTTACTGAACATGACCCAAGGAAAATTCTTAATTGGAATATTTATTGTGGAATTAAGAATATCCACATTGTGATAATACATGATTAGTCCTTAGACTTGAGGCAAGATAGTAGCTTTGTGTACATTTTGTAATATTTTTATTTATCTTCTTATTGCTTGACAATCATAAAATGGATATTTTGGATGTTGCACTTGTGCACATAGAGGTCAATCAGTGGTCAACATAGAATTCAACACTTGTTTTTTGAAAATAAATCTCTGTGTTTTCATAGTTTGTGATTTAAAGACTTTGGCCTATGCATGATGAATATTGATTCATAAAGAAATCACTAGAATTTGAAATGGAACAACAATTATTAAATCAAGTGAATTTCGACTTATAATCCCTAGATTTATTCGGGAGATTAAATGTTGAAAGGACCGCACATGTATGCAACTGCAATTGAAATAGGTTTACTCTCTATTTTACCTATTCCTAGGCGATCATGCTACTTGCTAGATGTACCCATGATTTGTAAGTTTTTGGAATTAAAGAGTAAATATCAAAACGTTTTAACTAATTCGATTAATTAATTAAGTAATTGTATTCTAAGTTACAAAAGTTGTAATCCTTCTGCTAGCATTAGTTGTGAACCTAAAAGGCCACGCATAAAAGGGTTGGTATCATTTCTTCAATCAAAAATAGTCCAAAGGGTTGGATACAATTAATTGATAGAGATGAATTAATTGTGGCTTGATTTTAATTCAATGATCGAATTACATACGTAATTAAATAATTAGATTATTTATTTAGAACTCATTAGATTAGGAAGTCTTGGAGTGAAAAATAATTTACTGATAAAATCAATTAATTTATGAAAGATTATATTTAATAGTTAAATTTAGCTAAATAAATAATTGGATTATTTATTTGGGCTAGGTGGAATTGATTTGATCAAATTAATTAAATATGGACTGGATCAATTAATTGAAATTAGTTGAAGGATATTTTTAATTAAATGTCCAATCGAATATTAATTAAGCTTATAAGGATAGGCCCATATTGCTAATCTATCTATCTATCTATCTATATATATATATATATATATGGATTGGTTCAAATGAGACCAATCCCTTTAGGTTAGTCTATAAGAACACTTATGGACTCTTGATTTAAAATTTTGGATGGTGTAGATCATTTTAGTTAATTTAGGCATATAAGGGTATAATTGTACTTTTATATTTAATTAGTTATGTTAATTGGACGGTTATTAGCTATTTTTAAGGAAACATAATCCTACCCTTTTTTGATTACCCGATTTTAGGGAGGGAAAATCATTAACTTCAAGCAATTTTTTTCAAAATTGATACTTCTTTCCGCCATATTTGTGAACATTCGTTTTATTGTATACTTAGTTCAGTGGACTTGTATACTTAGTCATGTTTTATTGTATATTTAGTTCAGTGGATTTGTATACTTGGTTCAGTGGAATCGTATTCTTAGTTATATAAGTAGTTTAGTAAGTAGTTTAGTGAATTTGTATATTTAGTTCTGTGGATTTGTATACTTAGTTCAATGGAATTGTATACTTAGTTATATAAGTAATTCAGTGTAATTGTATAATTAGTTAAATATTTATGTATACTTAGTATTATTTTAATGTATAGTTATTTCAATGTAATTGTATACTTAGTTTAATATTTCTATATACTTAGTAAAGTTTTAATGTACATGTAGTTTAGTATAATTGTATACTTAGTTAATTATTTATGTATACTTAGTAATGTATTTTAATGTATAGTTAGTTTAGTGTAATTGTATACTTTTCATTAATTGTTGCACGATTTTGTTGCCATATTTGAATAATTTGCAGGTTCGAATGCGAAGGGAGAGAAAGGAAAGGTTAATCACTTGATTATCGGGACGTGATCAATACAAAATCACGTCCCTAATTTTCAGAAAGCGGTTACTATATTTAAATTTCCTGGATTCCTATTTTATCCCTTCTGTTGTATACTTACTTATGAAATGCTGTATATATTGTAATATATCTTGGCCATTGATTTACTATTTGGATGGTGTAGATTTAGTCCTATGGACTAACCTAGGAGGGTGGTCTCACAGGATCCCCTCCCTATATATATATATATATATATATATATATATATATAATATATAAAGTAGAAGTCTGAAAACTATTTATCCCGCCTATTTGACTTGCTAAATTTGGAAGTAATTTTTTTGCAAATTTCTAACCATATATTTTGCAATCTATATTAAGTGAAAATCTTGAACATTGATGTTGATATTAATATATGTCTAACATCATAGAGACATACAAAAAACAAATCAAATCCCACAAAATCTGCCACTCATTGAATGCCTTTGATTTCTTGCCGATTTATTTTCCCCATCAATCAATGTAACCGAATTATAGGAAAATTTAATTATTTTTGTAGTAAAATTATATTATTTTTCTTAACATAAAAACTACTGATTAATTCCTTCAAACGAATAACTACTAATTTAATTATCAAAGTAAAAGATTTAAAATTAAAATTTGGAAGCCGGATAGTGTTTCACAATATGCAATTCTATAGCAAAAGTTAGAATATGTATATTGTATTCTTTTCAAAATAATCTTGATATGTAAGTCAAAGTCATTATTATAAATATAGATTAAGAATATTTAATATATCCACCATTTTTTTATTTTACTGAAAACTAAAATGAAAAACAAAAAGAAAAATATGGAAATCATCGAGCAGACATGCAACTCAAAGATTTTTTTCATATATTAAAAATATAATTGTACAATGTTTGACAATCCTAAAAGTAAGTGGATTCAATCTAACTCCTAATACATAACGTTAATGCATTGATAACTAAAATCTCATATTTTTCCCTTATTAATGTGTTTAATTACAATACAATAATTTAAAAAAAACAAAAAGTTGGACTTAAATCTTATGATATAATTGAAACTAAACATATTTATAAAAATCAACAATTTTGTAATTAAAACATATGATATAATTACAAAACCAAAGGATATTTCTAGATTGAATTAATAATAATAAGACAAAATTAATTCTAGAAAAATTAAAAAAGGTTATAATTAACAATAATTAATGAAACTAATTATAGAAAAGATTAGTATACATTATGAATTAGGATGAATCAATTTTAAAAGTAAAAAAATTAAATAAGAGATAAAGAGAGAGACCAAGATACAAATTTTTGACCGATCAATCAGAAAATCTATCTATATATATACTAGTAGAAGTGTGGAACTAAAATTTTTCGCCCATTTTTCACTTACTAAATTTGTAATTATTTTCTTGCAAAATCTTAAGCTGTTGATCTTGAAATCTATATTAATTAAAAATTCTAAACAATAATATTGATACTAATGTATATACATATACATATATATATATATATATATATAGATGAATAGATATTTTATAGCCAAAGATTAGATATACAAATTACCATAACAATTATTTATAGAAAATATTGCTCATTAAGTACAAAAGTCAATGATGCATGACTTTTCGCTCATAAATTAGGAAAAGATTATAAATTGTATTCCAACTTATTATTATACAGAAAGTTGGAAAGGATAACTGGAAATAGATTTAGGAAAAATTGAGAAAATACTACCTTAATATTAAAGATTTATCAATCTACAAATTTACTACCTTAAAATAAAATGACAACAAATTTATGAAACTTTGCTCGTTTTCATTTCTCTCTTCTTTTACTCTGCTGATTGAGTCTTCTGAGTCTCCTAACTCAGCTCAATCAAACCTAGCTCATTTTTAAGCTCTTCAAACCTCGATTCACATAATGGCTTAGTGAATATGTCAGCTAGCTTCTTATCAGTTGAGATGTATTCCAAGGTGATGTCTTGATTTTCAACATGATCTCGAATAAATTGCTATCTGACACCAATGTGCTTGGTTCTTGAATACAATACTGGATTTTGAGTGATTACAATAGCACTTGTGTTATCGCACATAATTGGAATCTCTTTTTCTTCTATATCATAATCTCTCAGTTGGTGCCTCATCGATAGAACTTGGGATAACATCTGCCTCCAACTGTACTCTGCTTCAGCTGTGGATGCAACTATTGAATTTTGTTTCTTGCTGAACAAAGAAACTAGTCTATTTCCAAGCATTTGACAAGTTCCTGATGTACTTTTCCTGTCCACTCTACATTCAGCATAGTCTGAGTCTGAGTAGCCAACGAGCTTGAATCCTCCATCCTTTGGATACCATAAGCCAACTTCTTGGCATCCCTTCAAATACCTTAGGATTCTCTTTTTGAGTCATGTGACTCTCTTTTAGTTTAGATTGAAATCTAGCACATACACCTACATCAAAGGTTATCTTTGTGGTGGAGTGCCTCGCTTCTTCCACTACTTCCATACCTTCGCCTTCCTCTTTTTGACTCGGCTCCTCCTTTGGGAGTGTCTGTGATGGTGCTTTTCTAGATGGGTGGCTGCTTTGGAACTGTCGCCTATCGGATGATTTACACAAATCAAAGCCCTTCTCCTAGTATAAGTCCCATGCTGCGGTAGAGTCAAGTTCTTGAAGTAGTATCGCTTTCTGTACAGAGTTTGAAATTCCTCTAGTGATCGGGCTCGGATCCAAGATCGGCATTGTGATTTCTTTTGGAGGTTTGATTCTTTGGGGAATCTTAAATAATTCTGTTTGGGGGCCATCTAACCTTGTTCTTATATCTTTAATATGCTCAATGTGCTTCTCGGCTACCTTTTCAAACTCGGCCGATGGCTTTTCTTGATTCCTTGATTGCCAACTCGGCTTTCTCTTCATTTTGCCCGACTCTTTAGGTAGTCTCACGAGAAGTGAGGTGTGACTTCTCCTTGATGAGGGGTTTTGGCAAACATAATTTTCAGAGGGGGTTTTTCACCGAGCTTCCTTCACCCGTAGTTTCTTCTCCTTTCTTTTCCTCCTTATAACTCCTTGCCCTTCCTTCCGGTTCCATCATAGCTTCCTCTTCCGCCTTTTTGGCATCATCACCAAAAGGTAGAAGTAGGCGAGGAACATACCACGAGGATGAAATCAAGTTCTTTGTTGGTTGCATCATGTTTATAATATGACTTGGGTAATTTGTTGAACTCGGTCGCATAGCCTTCGACCCATCTCGCCATCACCTTCATTTCGAGTTTGGAGAACTGAATCTGGCGACTCATGTTGGTCTCAATTTGGCAATTTCATTCTTGTCTTTGCGGCTTGAGTAGCTCCATGTCCGACTTATGAGACTCCTCCATCCTTATAATGTGGTCCATTTGCCTCTGCTTTGGAACTTGAGATTATCGGAGATCCGGACCACTAACTCTGCGAATAAGGACTTAAAGTAGCGGACTTACTCTCATCTCATAGCCGATGTTTGTCCAACCCATTCTCGATTCTTAGAACAACACCACGAATGTCTCGGTGATGTTGGCATCACGATTGTCCGCCTTTGGTCTAACGATGCAAAGCCATGCTCCATTTTCTCGATCATAGCACAAATAGCTTTAAATGATTCCGAAAGTTGGATGTTGAAGCGGACTTATCCTCCGCCATCGCATCAAAATCAAAACCTATAGGCACCATTGTTTTATCGGTTGGAGTTCCGCATTCTTACGGTGGGGCGTGGACGGTGTACTTGGCTTGTTGCGGTGATTTGGCTTCTATGGGTACTCGGGCTTCAAAAGGAAATATATTCTCAAATAAATTATCGGGGTAAACATGGTATTCCCACACCTTGACTTGTGGAGCCTTTCCCTTCTCTTTTCGAATTTCTTGACTCGACTTGCCTCGGTGATCCGGCTTCATCGGCATATGGAGTAGTTGTGTTAGCTGTTGAGTTGATTGAGTTTTAGCTTGAGCGTTGTGTGAGCTCTGCTCGGTGGTGACTCCTTGTCTTATGACTTCCTCAGTATCGATTGGGCTTTCTTATGAGTAGTCTGGTCCTCGGTGACTTATCGGCGTTATCGAGTGTGATGTTGCCATTAGGGGTGGCCCGTCAACCAATATGAATCTTATCGAGCATCTTTATCACTAGCTTTACTCCGGGCTTGAGCATCCTCGGTTTGTGTCCTTATTAGAATCATCAACGAGGGTGGACTCGACTTCATTTTTGGATTCAGGAATTCAATATCAACATGTTTCTGCGAATCACGAAGGGCACGATTTCTTCTTCTTCACCAATTTTGCCTCCACCTAAGGAATTTGCTCATTTACTGACCTCTTTACCTAATGAAGTCTCAACCTCATTTGGGCCTTCCACACCCTAAGCAGTCTCAACCGCTAGAAGGCCTTCTACATTGTTGTGTGCAGTCTCAACCGCAACAGGGTCTTGGACAGATCTCCCTTCAGCAGACTCAGCTGCCTTAGGGTTTTCAAAGGCATCCGTCGGAATCTCAACTCCTAGGATTGAACTTTCAGGGCCAGGAGTCTCAACTCCCATGGCCTCCTTTCCATCATTTGCCTTAGCTGCTTCAATAGCGTCATCGGCCTGTAGTGCAGATGAGGTTTCAGCTGAGACAGTCTCAACCGTCTGAGCTTCATAAACTTCACTCTGTTGTTCAACTTGTTTCTCACCTTCGCCTCCAAAACTTCATAGGTTGATCTCCCACAGCATCCTCCGACCTGGCTGGGGTGGTGAGAACTTCCCCCTCAGCTAAGTTAAAAGAGATGGGGTTGCTCTGCACCTGAGACTCGGCTTGGCTAGGGTGCCTATTTCATCACCTTTTCTAGCTTCATCGCCAATCTTCTGAGTGCCATCTTCTGAGTGCACGGGGGATGTGGTGGTATCAATATTGACAGTTATGTTTCGCACCACATCTATAGGGTCAGAGGTGGGAGAGCTTTGAGAAGACTCTCCTGGACCATCTTGCATTTGTTGTTCGTGCATGGCTTTAGATTCTCTGACGCCCTGCTGGAATTCAACTTTCTCTGCTGCTACAGCAGGGTCGATCTCCTCTTTGTCATTATCGCTGCTGTCAGCTGATTCCATGGCATGTTCAGGTCCACCAGTAAATAAACATGTTTTTTTGACTTCTCAATAGCCTTGGCCTTCTCCAAAGTTCTTTGTTTTTCTTCTTCCTTCATGTCACAAAGGATAGTCATACAAAAATCTGGATCAAGAGCGGAGCAGAGAGATATGTTCCCCAAGAAGCTTAAGAGATCCTCTTCTTCTATGTACTCTGGGTGCTCAAATTGTTGTCTCGAGTAACTGAGCTTCCAACTTTTCCATTCCCTCAATCTCTCTTGAACATCTGGATACACATGAGATATCATTATAACATCATCATCATCTCCTTCCTCCTGAATAGTGGCAAGTGGACCATGCTCCTCCTTAGGTTCATTTGCATCTGTCTGAGGGGATTCGACAACTCTTTCCTCATGAAGCTCAGTTGTCTCAGCTCCGTGTTCCTCGATAGCTGTCTCTCGAGCAGCTGGGTCTTCGACTGGATCGACATCAGCAATCTTCTCTATGTCCATGGTGGTTGCATCACCACCATCTTTTTCTTTCGATTGCTCTTCTTGAGTTTCAGCAGTCTCTTTCTCAAGCTTCTCGGGTTGGGTGGCAAACTCAGCTTTCTCCAATTCAGACTTCTTATACATCCTTCTTCTCTTGGTCTTAATAAAAGGAATTTCTTTCTCCTCAGCTTCTTCTTTGGTGGCTTCTGGCTCTACCATCTTTATCTTTTTTGCAGCAGATGGCTTGCGAGGCACAGCTATGCGCTTCTTTTTTACGATCGGAGAAGGTTTAGATGTGGCCTTCTCCGTCTCGGCTATTTGGATAGGGGCTTCTGATTCGGTTGTTGGGGCATGTTCTTTTGGCTCGGCTGTAGGGTCAGGACCCTTCTTCGACTTGGCTGCAGGGGCAGGTGTTAGCTTAGCGCAAGAGCCCGCAACAACTCTCTTCTCTCGGATTGGTTTAGAGAGAGAGTCGGGGCGGTGCAAAGTAGTGTCTTCTAGAGTGGGGTCACTAATTCACCCTCACTAGTGTCGACTTTCCTTGCATGTGCTTGTCTCTGAGCGGCAGACAGATTGGCCTGGAACATCTTCTTGTTAACATGAAATGGCTTTTAATGTCTCAATGCAATCCCCTTTACCTCCATGAGTTGGCCAATCACCAGGCCATACCGTAATGAGCCTCCAAACAAACCATCTTCCTTAATGGTTTCGTTGATCATGTTGGCATATTCGGTGAAGACAAACTCAACCTTGATTGACTTTCTTTTCTTCCATAATGGTATCCATCACCACCACTTAGTTCGAGATAATCGATTAAAAGTCAGCCGAACTTCATGTCGACACATTTGGACACGATGTCCATCAATTTGTGGTAATCATCTTTTATCAAAGCCTTCTTGGCTATATAGACGACTTTTCGCGGTGACCCCAGGCTTGGCGATTTCCTTCCAAGCAGCAGCTAGGTTCACATCCTTCTCAGTAATCTCTTTTAGCCCTTCAATAGGTAGTTTGCAGTGTTCAGCAAGAAGATCAAGATCATGCTGGCGATATTGATCTCCTTCTTGTGGGATGAGATAACGAGAATCTCATCATCATGGACTTAAGCGTTGACATAGAACATGACAACTTCTTCCAAGTACGTATGAGAAAACTCCATCGTGAGAAAATCCTTCAGATCGGATGTTTTGAGCTTTTCGGCAAGCTTCTTCACCAGGGCCTTATTAGCACCCTGTTTTAGCATCCCCTCGAAGTCGACTGTAGATCCCGAGTGGATCTTTTCGGACATATTGACGAAATCATACATGGCTTCCATTTTCGTAGAAAATAAATGATGAATGAAACGAAAAATCTTGTCTTTTTGGAGCTAGGGTTTCACAACTTTCACAGAGAAAAACTTTCTTTGCTTGTTTAAGATGAGAGAGTCTGTGTAGGTTTTGGCTTATAATGGACTTGAAAGGACGATTTCTGGAATTTGAAAAATTTGATCATAAATCGACGGTCAGGATTTAACCTTTGAAACCGCATTAATTTTTGCGTATTAAATGCAACAGCATTTATATACAATCGTAGACTGCACGTGCAGCTTTGGTTCTGACGTCATAATTATGCTAACGTAATCCTTAAAAACCTTCCCGCTCACAGAAAACGACTGCGTTTTGTCACTTAGCTCATAAATAACTAAGCTAACTTCCAAAAGTGACTTAACTCAGCTTCTCTCTTCTCATGAGACCACTTAACTGTCAGCTAACTAGATACAGCTGATTTTCAGTCTTGGCTGCTTCACTTGGATGAAATGTGAAACTTGCTTATTTTTCTTTCTCTCTTCATAGTCTCTGCTGATTGAGTCTTCTGAGTGTCCTAACTCGGCTCAATTAATCCTAGTTCATTTTTAAGCTCTTCAAATATCGATTCACATAGAGATTTTGTGAATATGTCAACAAACTGCTTCTCAGTTGAGATGTATTCCAAGGTGATGTCTTTCTTTTCAACATGATCTCTTATAAAATGATACATGACATAAATGTGCTTTGTTCTTGAGTGCAACACTAGATTCTGAGTAATTGCAATAGCACTAGTGTTATCACATATAATCGGAATTTCTCTTTCTTCTATATCATAGTCTCTCAGTGGTTGTCTCATCTGGAGAACTTGTGCACAACAGCTGCCTGTAACTATGTACTATGCATCAGTTGTGGATGTAGCTATTGAATTTGGTTTCTTGCTGAACCAAGAAACCAATCTATTTCCAAGCATTTGACAAGTACCATATGTACTCTTCCTATCCACTCTATATCCAGCATAATCTAAGTCTGAGTAGCCTACTAGCTTGAATCCTCCTTCCTTTGGATACCATAAGCCAACTTCTTGGCATCCCTTCAAGTACCTTAGAATTATCTTATCTGCAGTCATGTCACTCATTTTTGGTGCAGATTGAAATCTAGCACATATATCCATCTTGATTGAAGTGTTCATAGGAATCTTCTTTGATTACTTTTCTACCATACCAAATTTCTTCATTAAATCTCTGGTATATTTGGTTTGACTTATGAAGGTTCCATCCTTCAATTTCTTGACTTGAAGTTCTAAGAAGAAATCCAGCTCTCCCATCATGCTCATTCCAAATTTGCATTGCATGAGGTTTGAGAACTTATCACATAGCTCTTTGTTTGTGGATCCAATGATGATATCATCCACAAATATTTGAACAAGCAATATACTCTCTCCATCTTGAATGAGTGTCCTGGTTACTTTTTATTTGGTGAAACCATTGTCAATTAGAAATTGTGACAATGTGTCATACCAAGCTCTTGGTGCTTGTTTCAATCCATATAATGCTTTCTTAAGCTTGTAGAAATGCACTCTGCACATAGACTTCTTCCTCTAAAAGTCCATTCAAATATGCACTCTTCACATCCATTTGATATACAGTGAAGTTCTTATGTGCAGCATAAGCAAGAAACATCCTTATTGCTTCCAATTTAGCAACAGGAGCAAAGGTTCATCAAAATCTATACCTTCCTCTTGGCGATACCCTTTGGCTACCAATCCTGCTTTATTCCAGACTACAGATCCTTCCTCATTCATCTTGTTCCTGAATGCCCACTTAGTACCAGTAACATTTTGGTGAGTAGGCCTTTTAACCAATTCCCATACTTTGTTTCTCTCAAATTGATTGACTCTCTTCATGCATAGCTTTGAATCCAATGTGTGTCATCCAATGATTGAGACATATTTTTAGGCTCTATTTGGGAAATAAAACAAGTGAACATAGCTTCATGCTGAGCTCTGGATGTGGTTCTTATGCCATCTCCAATGTCTCCAATAACTAACTTAGGTGGATAGTCTCTCAGTCATCTCACATCTGGTTGGAGTATGTTAGTTGGGTTCAACCATCTTGCAGCTAAGTTGTCTTGAACATCTTCTTCATCATAATTCAACTTCAGACCTTCCAGCTGTCTTTGAGATTCAGCTATCTCATCATCTTCAGGGTTTAGTGCTCTCACATCTGAATAAATATAGGGACTCTTCTGCATAGTTGGCTGATTCTGCTTCTCAGCTAACTCATCAATGTCTTCTCTATTTACATCTGGCTCATCAAACACCACATGGATAGACTCTTCTGTGACCATAGTCCTCTTGTTTAGCACTCTATAGTCTTTACTCTCAGCTGAGTATCCCAAAAATATAACTTCATCTGCTTTAGCATCAAAAGCCTTCAAGTTGTCCTTGCCATTGTTGTGGATGAAACACTTACATCCAAATATCTTAAAGTATCCAACATTTAGCTTACTCCTTGTCTAGATCTCATAGGGAGTCTTGGTTAATTGCCTATTGATCATGCATCTCTTCTGAGTATAGCATGCTGTATTTATGGCTTCAGCCCAAAATCTCTTAGGCAATCCAGGTTCAACTAACATTGTCTAGCAGCTTTCTTGAGAGTTCTGTTCCTTCTTTCGGCTACTCCATTCTCTTTGTGGAGTCCTTATGATTGATAACTCGTGAGAAATACCATTTTCAACAAAATACAGAGTTATAATCCCATTGACAAACTCAGTTCCCCTTTCAGACCTTATCTTTATAATGGTTTGACTCTTCTCATTTTGATCTCTTCTCATCTACCGAGGCAATCTTTGCAATGTTTCTTTCTTTTTACACATGAAAATTGTCCATGTATATCTGGAGTAATCATATACCACCACTAAGCAGTATTTCTTTCCACTGAGTGCTGATAATAGCTCTTTTGCCTTGAAAATGACCTTTGTTGAGGTTGAGGTCTTTGCCATTTTAGCTTGTATCAAAATAGGTCTTTCTTTGATATTTCACATGGTTATTCCAATCACTTGGTTAGGATAGTTTCTACCATTCCCATCATATGTTTTTCTTTGATGAAATCCCTGGGGGTTTTGGTAGCTCTGTTTGGTTTTTACAGAGAATTTTCTATTTGGAGTCTCATGGATGGACTTTTCGAATTTTATTTGATTGTTCTTTTCAAAGATACTCAACTCGGCTTCTTTCTGTGATTGTGTTTTGATGTGGTTGTTGGTGCAACATATGGTGTTTTGGGCTTTTGGATTCCCTCATTGCTTGAGGATCTTTTCTCCAAAATCACTCTAGGAGTTGGACTATGCACAAAGGAATTGAATCATATGCCTCTCTTGTCTCCACACTCTTTTTGACTCATTATAAGTTCATCCAATGATTTGGATGCCTTTATAAACAAGGCAATCACATTTTTAAGATCTTTTTCTCTCTTTTTAGTAGCAGCTAACTAACTGTTAAAATCTTGGCATTTTCAGCCTTCAGCTTGGTGTTCTCATCAGCTATTGGACTTAGAGTACTTAGCTCTTTAGTCAGCTGTTAGTTTTGGCTTTTAAGCTGGTTGTTTTGCTCATTTAAAAGTATGTGTGAGGTTTTAATGTGCTCAAAATCTTTAATCATTTTGTCTAATGAATCATAAAGATCTGTGGGTGATGAAGTGTGTGTGTCACGATCACTATCACTTGACTCAAAGATGAGATGAGTTAGAGTGTACCTCATCTTCTTAATTTTGTTCTTTGGCCATGAGGCAAATCAAAGCCTCTTCCTCAAGTATCACTTGATTAGTCGGGCTTCACTTGTTGTCCGAGTCTGCTTTGGAAATTTACACTTAGCTACTTCAATCTCTCGACTAACATGGCTTTCTTATTTTCTTTTCTTCTTTCCCTAAAGACTCTTCTTTCTTTCTCATTTTGTATTTGTTGGTGGTGGATAGGAGCAGTCAACATCAAAGTGTCTGGTTATCGCAATTCCAACACGGGTTTCGGCTATTTGATCAACTCTCGATTTATCGGCTCTCGATAGTCGGCTCTTTGATGTTGACTCTCTTGGGTGGCCTATCCTCCCTTGCTTTGGAAGGTGTCTTGAATGTCATCGGGAGGTCTCACCCTTGTCTCCTCCTGCTCTTTTCTTCTCGGCTCAAATGCATAGGCTTTGAGATCTAACATGACTCATGATTTGATGTTTTTGAAAGGTCCATGGAGTGTCTCGGGGCCATGACCTTCATTTCCCATTCGATTGGGAGGGCTCTTAGAATCTTCATGCACATCTACTTTTGAGTGCACTCCTTCCCAAAAGTCGAAACCTCATTTGTGATCTCTGTGAAAATCGCATCCGGTGATCGATTTCACTGCAAGCATTTAAAATTTTCAAATTTTTGAACAACAACTCCGATCACACAACCTTCCAACGAGCTTGAAAACCTCGGTTCGACCATGAACCTTATGACAACTCCTTCCAACTTGGAGAGTATACCCCTTTTGTTCGAAAACCTTTTCCTCTTCAATCTGGTTGAAGTATTCTTTCCTTCACAGCCTTTGTGTTGGATCGAGTTTCTTTGAGTTTTAGGCTTGAGGAATTTCTTGAAAAGCTTGAGAGAATATTTACAGGTATTGCTTGCTTTCAGTTGCTTAGAATGTTTGATCTCTCGTGTGTCATTCATACTTCTCTCTCTTGCATCCTCAGCCTTTTATAGTGCTCATTTGAAAATTTTCCCGTTGAAGAGATAGGCTATTTTCAAATGACATTTTCTTGTTCGTTGGCTTGTCTTTTCTTGACTTGCAACATTGTGATGTTGACCCTTCCTCGTGTTAAATGACTCTGTAGCTTTTCAGGGCCTGACACAAGCTTCAGTGTTTCCCATTGGTTTATTCATTTTTCATGTTTCTGGGCCAAACACTTTAAGACATGGCAACTTGGACTTATTACTATATCGAGTAATATCCTTGACTTCCGTCCAATGAATTAATGTCAGTCGACTTGACTTGACAGCTGTCTTTACCCCTTTGACTTGAGTCTGCTCCCCCCTTTTAGGAATGACTCTACTGTTAGTTCAACTGGTATACTTGGTTCTTTACTGACTTGTTGCTCCTTCAATCTTCACACAGTTGTTCCTCAGCTGGATCTCCTTCAGTCGAGTCTGTGCCTTCCATCTAGACCTCACTCAGCTGACACACAACTGGGCCTTCACTTCAGTCTTCAGTTGACTTCTTGCATTCTTTGACATAGCTGACTTCACTCAGCTCATGCATTCATATCTATTACAAAATAGAAATACAAGGAAAATCCAACTTTCTATTCTAAGTTTTACATGGTATCATCAAAATCTAATAATAAATTTCCTAACAATATCCAATCATGAGTTACTGCATCAACTTTTACTGAGTCGCATTTTGTGATGTTGACGTCATGCATCGAATGTTCCTGCTTAATTACAAACGACTTCATTTTGTGTCCTTTAGTCCATAAATGAGTCGATTTCTTCATATATGACTTGACTATGCTTCTCTCTTCCTATTATTCTGCTAAATAAGACTCAGTTGTTCAGCCAAATTGACTATGCTAAACGCTTACAAGAGTTGCTTTACTCTACTTGATGAGTAAGACTATTTTGAAATGCAATTTTCCCATTTCTAAATCTGCTAAATGAGTCTTCTTAGAATATTTGTTAGAAATTTTATTGTTTAGATTTTGATGAATGCCATGTAAAACTTAGAATAGAAAGTTGGCACCCAATTCTTCTTTGTAAAATGCATTGTAACAACTAGAGTGGCCAAGGTGAGTTAAGTCGCCTACGCCTAACATGCAAGAAGACAATCAAGATTGGAAGGAAGACTCTCTTTGTGAGACAGCCGAGTATGGCAAAGAAGAGACGGGAACTCTATGAAGAAGCGGTGAGATACGACTAAGTGGAGTATCGGTCAAGTCAACTCGAGAAAAGCCAAGTCTCAAGTTGAAGTGTGGAAGAGTCATCCAATGATTGGAAGTCGACTCTAAGTCACCTGGGAAAGCAAAGAAATGCGGTCAAGTCGAGATAAGCGTAAAAGATCCGTTTGACGAGAAATCAAGAGATTTACTTAAACAAGTAATATCTCCATACCACCTCTCTCGGAGTGCTCGGTCCCCGAAGCGTGCAAATGGAATGAACCAATAGGAAGCACTACACCGTGTCGAAACTACGAAAAGGTGAAAGAACAATTCATACGAGGAAATGGCAATTCCAAGGATCGCAACAAGACAAGCCAACGATCGCAAGTGACTTTCAAAAACAAGCCTATCTCCTCAACGGGCAAATTTTTGAAAGATCACTATAAAAGGCCGAGGAATGACTACGAGAGAAGGTAACTGAACTACGAACATTCAAGAAATCAATTAAAATTATAACAGAGAAATACTCTCAAATCATTCAAGATTAATCCTCAAGCCTACATTAGGAAGTACATCAATCCAACACTAACCTCTGAAGGAAAGAGAACTTCAATCGAGTTGAAGAGGAAACTTTTGAAGAAAAGGGGTCTACATTCCACGAAGGATTGTAGGAAGGTTCAAGGTCGAACCAAGTCTTAAGCTTTTGGAGGGCTTCGTGATCAAATCCAAAGAGCTTGAGCAAGTGAGTTGTAGTAGCAAAGCGCTGCCGCCTGTGAAGAAAAGCTCGAGTCGCACGAGAAGCCCGGTGAGTGATCAAGGCGTCTCGGTGAGTCCCAAAGGATCAAGTCGGGTTGTGTGATCAAGACTTGTATACGGATTGTTACCACTTTGTAAACCGATCATTACCTAGTGGATTCCTCCGGGGAGTTGGAGAAGAGAGGAGTAGAAGAATTACCCCATCTTCGAACCTCTATAAAAATTTCTTTGTGTCATTTACATTTCAGCATTTTAATTCTGCATTTTTAATCGCTTATATATCTTTGATAAATTTGCTATCCATTTGATAATACAAGTACTAAACCCAAAGACTAAACTCTTACTTAATCAAACTTAAGGGTGTTAAGTCTTCCGCTGAAAAACAAAACCACAAGTTGAGTTAATTTAGAGTCAATTTGAGTTATTCCATCAACAACTCGATTGAGTCCGTTGAGAGACTAACTCTAGTGATTGAATAAATCATATCCATCAAGGACACACGGTGTGAAGAATCAACTCGTATATTTAAAAGGACTAAATCGAAAATTTGGTAAGGTTTATTCAACCCCCTTCTAAACCTTACACTTACACCCCTTGGGACCTACAAGTGGTATCGAAGCGGTTGGTTCATTGAACCCTCCGCATCGTTAGTTCTTGAACTAGATCTCCAAACTTTTCAAAGTCCGCTTTAGTACTTAAACTTTGAAACTCTTTTTATCATTAAAAGTTATTATAATGGAAGCAAATTTGACACGCATCCCTATGTTCACTATTGAAGAATTTGATGATTGGAAAATTCGTATGCGAGGCTCATCTATCATTACATGATGAGATGTGGATAGTGATAGAAGATGGGCCTCTGCAAATCTTAAAAGTGAACACAAATTTTGTCACGAAGAGTTGTAGGTGAAGGAGAAGAAGATGTTGCTCCCGGACGGTCATGGTTGAAAAACCAAGAACTGAGTGGACAAAATGATGAGAAAAAGATACAACCTGGACAATGTAGCCAAGGACATCCTTTACAAAACCTTGGACAAAGCCATGTTCAATAAAGTCAAATCATGCAAAACGGCTAAAGAAATGCGGGACAAGTGACATTGATTTGTGAAGGCTCGAAGCAAATCAAAGAAAACAAATTATCGTGTGGTGTCGAGAAATTTGAGAACTTCAAAATGATCTCGGAGAAAACCTGGATCAACTGGATGCTCGGTTCACGAAATCACAAATGAGTATCCGCACTTGGAAAGGAATATACGAGAAGGAAATGTGTATGAAGATCCTAAAAAGTCTTCCACTAAATGGGAAATGAAGGTCATGGCATCGAGACATTCCATGGACCTATCAAAGACATCCAACCATGAATTATTCTCAAACCTCAAAGCCTACGAGTTTGGTGAGAAGAAAAGACCGAGGAAGAGACATTTGTACCCAAAAAACAGCTGCTCTAATTGTTAAAGATGTGAAGAGAGCCGAGGTCAAAGAAGTCATTGACCCGGAAAAGAAATAGCCCACGATGGTTAAAAGATTCAACAAGTTCTTTAATAAGAACTACAAGAGAGGAAAGGGTGAATCTTCCGAAGACACTCGGCTCCTCCAAATCAAGGGAAGATAGGCCAACCAAGAGAACGGATCATCAAAAAGTTGAGTATCAAAGGGTGACAATCCAAGAATGGAAAAGAGTGATCAAAAGGTTGAATATCTATCTTTTGAATTGACAACCAGGTCACTATGCCATTGATTTGTCCATATCCTGTAGTCAACAAATACGAGGGATGAAGAAGAAAGGAAGGTCTTGAGAGAAAGAAGACAAGAAAGGAAAAAGGCAATGATGCTCGCAGAGATCACGAAGAGGCCAAGTCAAGAGAGACGGTGACTCGAGAGCGATGAAGCCGACTACTCAAGTGACTCGAAGAAGAAGCCCGATCCGCTTGATGGCCAAAGAACGAGATCAACGACCAAGAAGATGAGGTACAATCTAACTCAACAAACTCGACACTAGTGATAGTGAGCGTGACACACACACTTCATCACCCACTCGATCTTTATGATTCATTAAGCAAAATGATGAAAGATTTTGAACACATTAAATCCTCACACACACTATTGAATGAGGAAAACAACCTACTCAAAAGTCAAAACTCAAAGCTGACTAAGGAGCCGAGTACTCTAAGTCAAATAGTGATGAGAATGAAAGTTTAAAAAGTGAAAATGATAAATTAATAAGCGAGAAATTGCTTTGCTATAGAAAAGAGGGAGAATGACCTCAAGAATGTTATTGCCTCATTCACTAAGGCATCTAAATCATTGGATGATCTCATTATGAGTCAAAGAGAATGTGGAGACAAGACAGGCTTAGGATTTAATTCCTCTGTGCTATGTCAAACCTCAAAAGTAATTTTGGAAAAAGGATCTTCAAGTCATGAAGAGTCCGAAAAATCCAAAACTCTAAATGTTGCACACACATTCACTCCAAAGCACAATAACAAGCAAAGCGGCCTTGGTTACAAAGGAAAAGGAAAACGACCGAGTTGAGTGTCTTTGAAAGGGACAGTGAGAAGAGATTCACCGAGTCCTCAAAGCAAACTCCTAACGAAGAAAATACTCTGTAAAAAGGAAGCAGAGCTACCAAAAATCCCAGAAAATCCATAAAAGAAATACATATGATGGGAATGGTAGAAAATATCCAAGCCAAGCTGATTGGAATAATGTGAACTATCAAAGATAGACTTATGGAATATAAGCCCAAATGGCAAAGGCCAAGAACTCGGCAAAGGCCATTCCAAAAGTATAAGAGCTTTCATCAAAGACACACATATGCACCTAGGCACTACACTCAAAGACACCACAATTACTCAAGGAAGGCAATTGCTAAAACACATATGCGAAGGCATACGAGACAAAAAAGAGACATTGTATGAACCTAGAATCCCCAAGCAATTTGCCAGGATTAATTATGATTATGGCAGCGATAGATGGCAACCCCTTAGAGTCAAATCATTTGGCTATAGGTTGGTTGGATCATCTTACAATTCTAACCCCTCGGGACCCGAGACAAGTATGGGTAGCTAAAACTTAATTTCCTTGATTGCGGGTTCAAGCAGTGAGTGCCAAGGAACCTGGTACATGGATAGTGGTGTTCCGGACACATGACGAGGAAACAAGAAAAATCTGTCAAAATTCAAGGAAGTTAAAGGAGCAAAAGTCATATTTGGAGAAATGAAGCTCCTGGTGAAATAAGAGGCATTGGAACCATCAAGAGGAATGGATTAGAAATCACAGACGTTGCATATGTTGAAGGACTCAACTTCAACTGCTAAGCATCGACCAACTCGTGACAAGGGTTACAATGTTGGATTCAACATGGGTATATGCCAAATCAAGGATATTGAATCAAATGAAGTTGTCTTTGCAAGGATGTAGATAGAAGAATATGTATGTCGTGGATTGGTCAATTGCAACACCCAAAGACATGTCTACTAGCAAAAAGCACAATTTGAATCAAGTTGGTTGTGGCACAAAAAGCCGAAGTCACTGAATTTCAAAACAATTAACAAGCTTGCAGAAGTCATCTTGTGGAAGGATTACCAGACTCAGTATACAAAAAGGAGAGTATATGTGACGCATGTCGAAGGGAAAACAAATCAAGTCGTCATTCAAAGAAAAGACATGCCCATCCTCAACAAGAATATTGCATCGCTTCATATGGATCTATTTGGCCCAGTGGAACCAAACCAAACATAAGTGGAAAGAAATACACCTTGGTGGTAGTAGATGACTACTCAAGATATACATGGACAATATTCATGTGTAAGAAGAAAGAAACTCTACAAAAACTACCACGGTGATGAAGAGGATTCAAAACGAGAAGAGTCAAACCATTATCAAAATAAGATCAGACGGATGAACCGAGTTTGTCAATGGAATAATAATTAAGTATTGTATTGAGAATGGTATTGGTCATGAACTATCGTGACAAGAACTCCACAAAGAGAATGGAGTTGCGAGAAAGAAGGAATAGAACCCTCAAAGAAGCAAAGGACCATGTTAGTCAAGCGGGGTTACCAAAAAGATTTTGGGTCAAGCAATCAACACGACTTGCTACACCCAAAACGGATGCATGATAAATAGGCGGTGACAAAGACTCCCTATGAGATCCTGGTGGAAGAAAACCAAATGTTGCATATTTGAGAATATTTGGATGTAAATGCTTCATCCACAACAATGGCAAAGACAACTAAAGGCTTTTGATGCTAAAGGCGATGAAGGTATCTTCTTAGGATACTCGGTGAAAGCAAGGCCTACTGAGGATACTCAACAAAAGAACTATGGTTACGAGGAAGAATCCATTCATGTAGTATTCGATGAGCCAAATGTAAATGGAGAAGACATTGAAGAGTCGGTGATAAATTGAATCATCCAACCATACGAGAAGAGTCCCTATCTTTTGGAAAATTTGGAATCATCAATTCGAAGAAGATGAGATTCTTGAATCTCAAAAGCAGTGGAGAATTTGCGGCTAAGTGATTACGAGAGAGACCCACGACAACAACACAACGCAAGTCGATGAATCCGGTGACTTACTCCAACCTGATGTAAGATGGCTAAGAGATCATCCACCAGAACTTGTCATTGGAGATATAAGAGAAGGTGTCAAAACAAGATCCAGAACTCAACAAGAAGCCATGTTCACATGCTTCATCTCGCAAATAGAACCCAAAGACGTGTCACAAGCTTTGGACGACACACATTGGATTCAAGCTATGCAAGAAGAGCTGAATCAGTTTGAAAGAAATAAAGTATGGGAATTAGTGCAAAGACCCATACATTAAAATGTTATTGGCACCAAATGGGTGTTGTAAATAAAATGAACGAAGAAGGTTACGTGGTAAGAAACAAAGCAAGACTAGTAGCCAAAGGATATTGCCAAGAAGAAGGGATAGATTTTGATGAAACATTTGCCCCTGTAGCAAGATTGGAAGCTATAAGGATGTTTCTTGCCTATGCTGCTCACAAGGATTTCATTGTATATCAGATGGATGTAAAAAGTGCATTCCTAAATGGTTTATTGGAAGAAGAAGTGTATGTTGAACAACCTCCAGGATTTGAGCAGAAGACTCTTGGAGATAAGGTATACAAACTCAAGAAAGCTCTATATGGATTGAAACAGGCACCCAGAGCATGGTATGATACTTTGTCACAATTCCTAACCGAAAATGGATTCACAAAAGGAAAAGTAGATAGAACACTATTCAGAATTCAAGACAAAAAGAGTATACTGCTTGTTCAAATATATGTGGATGACATCATTTTTGGATCCACAAACAAAGAGTTGTGTGAAAAAGTTTTCAAACCTCATGCAAAGTAAATTTGAAATGAGCATGATGGGAGAGCTGACATTCTTCCTTGGACTTCAAGTGAAACAGCTGAAGGATGGAACCTTCATAAGTCAAACAAAATACACCAGAGATTTAATGAAGAAGTTTGGTATGGAGGAGAAGTCTTACGTAAAAATACCAATGAACACATCATCAAAATGGACATGGATGCGGATGGCAAGCACAGTAGATCAAACAAGATCTGAGCACTTATTGGATCATTGCTCTATCTCACAAAGAAGCGGGCGGACATCACCTTTGTTGTAGGTGTATGTGCAAGATTTCAATCTGCTCCAAAAGAAAGCCATATGACAAAGGCTAAGAGAATATTGAGATACTTGAAAGGAAGCCAAGAAGTAGGCCTATGGTATCCAAAGGAAGGTGGATTCAAGCTAATTGGCTATTGATTCGACTATCTTTGGATGTAGAGTGGACGGGAAGAGCACTTGAGGCACATGTCAAATGCTAGGAAACAGGTGATTTCTGGTTTAGCAAGAAGCAAAATTCAATAGCCACCTCTGGTGAGGCGAATACATAGGCTGGGCATTGTTGTGCCCAAGTCCTATGGATGAGACAAAGAAATGAGAGACTATGAAGTTGAGGAAAAAGAAATTCCAATCATGTGTGATAACACAAGTGCAATTGCAATCACTCAAAATCTGTGTTGCATTCAAGAACAAAGCACATTGATGTCGATATCACTTCATAAGAGATCATGTTGAAAAGAAGGACATCATCCTGGAATATATCTCAAGCGATAAACAATTAGCCGACATCTTCACAAAACCATTATGTGAGTCAAGATTTGAAGAACTCAAACATGAGTTGGGGTTAATTGAATCGAAGGTGACACGGAAGAATCAAAGAAAAGAAATGGAACAGAAAAATGAGGTGAAAAAGAGTGAACACGTAAATCACCAAGAATCACCAGATCGGAAAGATGACTACACCGAGTCGGTGATAAGTCACTAAGAGAACTGTGAGAAGTAGAGTTAAATCGGCTAAGGGATGTGAGTCACTTATGAGCAAAGTGACAAAAACGCAATCGTTTGACTAAGCGGGAATGTTTTAAGAAATACGTCAAGCATAATGATGATGTGTACTGAGACATAAAGCCGCACACCAAGCTTATGATTGGATATAAATTTGCCGCATTAAATACGAGACATTAAATGATAAATAGGCGTGCAAAATCCAAGCCGTTGATTTCGATCACATTTCAAAAACCACCCGCACGTCCTTTCATAAACCATATTTAAACCATTTTCGTCCGTTTCTCTCTCACACTTCTAAAACTGTTCATTTCTTTCTCTCAAAAGCAAAGGCAAAAATTCTCTCTAAACCCTATCTATCTTCAAATCAATTTCTGAGTTTTTCTTCGATATAATCCTGAAAAATGGCACCAACTTATGACTTTACCAAGTTAGGAAAGCAAATCCACACCGGCTCTACGGTGGATTTCGACGGAATGGTGAAACAGGGGTCCGACGACACCCTAGTGAAGAAAATCGCTGAAAAGTTAGAAACGTCCGGTCTGAAACCGTTTCTGATGTTAGAATACCCGATGACATATGTGGAGGAGGCACAATTCTACGTGAATTTGAGATTCACGATGAAGGAATAAAGTCATCTGCATTCACGGAAAGCGGTGACTATCTCGCCAAGGATTTGGCCGAACATTGCTCACTACCAGAGGGCGCATCGAGAGATTAACGAAGCGATGTAAACTTGGCTGATGCTTGGAAAGAAATAGCCAAGCCCGATTGTCTTGATAAAATAATATACACAAACAAACAAGACTCTGAAGGAAGATTATCACAAGTTGTTGGACATAGTTGCCAAATGTATCGACATCAAATTTGGCGACTTTGACCAATCTGTCAAAGGCAAAGCCGATTGTAATGGTTGCAATCATCGCGAGAAAAAGAAGATAAACTGGATGAGTTTGTCTACAAATGCAGACTCTGCCCGAGCTTAACGTGGGAACAAATCCTTCAAGGAAGATGGCACATTTGGAGGATCCCAAGGATATGGCCTAGTGATTGGCCGATGATGGAGGTGAAAGGAGTCCCTCTTAGACATGGGAAAGCATTCCATGTTAACAAGAGGATGTTCGAGCAAATCTCTCGGCGCACGAGAAGAGAGCTTACGCCCAAGAGGCGACACGAGTGAGGGAATCACCCGACCCTGAAGATACTGATTGTTTCCTCCCCACCCAAGAAGAAAGCTGCCCTGCTGTTTTGCTAAAGATCACGCTGCCCCTGCAGCAAAGAAAACAAACATGCTCCGCCCCTGCAGCGAGTCACCGCCCAAAGAGCCGTGTCTCTGCCCCTGCAGCGACGGTCGAGAAGGACTCCCAAATACCTTCTCCGATCGTCAAAAAGAGGAGAAGCGAGAAGCCAAGACGGCGGCTCCTCGAGAAAAAGACATCGCACGGCCCCGCCGCCCAAAACTCGAAGAAACCGTCTCGAACCGAGAAATCCCTCTCGGTACAAACTAGGAGACGAAGAAGAATTGTCAAGCACTCCGAGCTTGAGAAACCGGCTGAGTCACCACTCGGTGAGCAGATATCGAGAGGCTGGCTGGAGAAGTAGAGTCTCGGATGTAATTGATGAAACGACCAAGTCTCTTTGAAGGCGATCAGCAGAGGCAACGGAAGACACAATTTGTAGTCCACACGGTGAAACACAAGAAGAAGCGATAAAGCGGATAGTGATGTGATGATCCTATCCCCACTTTACCCGGACATCCAAAATCGTCTGCGAGAGTGGAGTGGAAATGGAAATTGAGTCGATCCAGGAGAACAGTTCCAACTACCGAGTTCATAGAAGAAGAAGAGGAAGCTGTTGAGCTTCCTTGGACGACCATTGTACTCCCAAAGACTTGATGAAGACAAGCACGGACATCCTGCAGATCTACAAGGACAAGGAGAAAGAAAAGCAAGCGAGAGGAAGTTTCGAGGCACGTGAGAAGGCAAGCATCCGTCCTATCTCCGGCACCACAGAACACACACATCCTCTCCTTGATGTCTTCTCGACGGTGATGAGGATCCGGAGAATCTTCTTTCTGAGAAGAGTTGCAAATGCAGCAAGCATTGCATGAATCGAGAATCCTTCATGAGCAAAGATCGATGGAGGGACCAGGAGAGTCCTCAACACACGCTGGAAATTGATCCAATGGGAGTGGTTCAGCAAATCGCCATCGTTGTTGCTGCCACCACTTCCCCAACTCACTCGGAAGAAGCGGTAAGGGACTTGGCGATGGCGGGATAGTGGGGAACCCGGTCGAGCCAACCCCTATTGAAGGTGTGTTACCACATGTCCCAACTGAACAATCAATCGAAACAGCCGGGAGTTTGGAGACGAGTGACCCCATTCCAAGTCACTCGGTGTGCGCGAGGGGGAAACTCCCTCCACCTGCAGCAAGGTTGGAGGATCTGCGCAGATGACTCCACAACGAATCAAGGAGGCGAAGTAGAGAAAATACAAACACAAGAAGAACAACAAGTTGCCATCAACGAAGCTCGAGGCGGTTGAGACTGTCTCGGTGAGGTGCCAACCGCTCTCAAGGCTAATGACGTTGCCGAGGCGATCGAGGCACGAGTTGGAACGGCCACGGGAGTTAACACTGGCGATGAAAGTGCAATCCATGGGGTTGAAACTCCAATGGATGCCACCGCAGAAAGACCCTAAGACACCGGTGACATTGTCGAAAGGGAGGACCAAGGGCCTCGCTGCGCAAAGAGAGACTGCTGGAGGTAATGAAGGCCCACGGGAGGTTGAGACTTCCGGGGTAAGGTAGTCAAGTAGAGAACATCCCTCCCGCTATCATCGACCCATCTCGAGAAGGAGATAAGCGCACTTCATGATTCCCAGGATATTCGATGTAACCTTTCGGGATCGGAAGGCGATGAAGAAGCCGAGTCATCCCCGTGCCAAATCCAAAAGACTTCATTGCGGATGTTCCAAGCACGAGCAAGTCGATCCCAAGACTACTCGTCAAACCTTTAATTTTGATGATGAGCCACCAATGGAAATCTCATCATCGTCCGATGACGCTACTAATAAGGCCGAGGACGATCTACTCAATTGGAAAAATCATTTGAGACCAAAAAGTTGTTGAGACATGTTGAGGCTCAAGAAGCGGGACCACTTCACAACAAAACCCGGTGAACGAGTCCACCGCGCAAGCTCCTCAAGCTGCAGCAGATCGATTCCCAAAAGAACTTCACGCGCACCGCTCATCATCGAAGCAGATCCCGGTTGGCGGTGATGAATCCTTTGTAGAATCTTTTCCTTTTTCCCTGAGAGATACAGGAACTCCATGAAGAGTCGAAAATGAACAAGCACGCTACCCGCAGACCAGCTCCGTTTTTCAAACAGGCACCATTGTTCGGTGATTCACGATTTTGACGTTGCATGGCCATCACCGCAACGGAAGAATCACCAAGTCCGCGAAGTGTTCAAGGCATTATTCGCCGAGATTGAACGAATGGAGAGGCATCGGCCTCTATGGATATGCGATCGACAACAGAGATGCCAATCTCACTGGCGATTTAAGAGGCATAACAGTCCGGATCGGGAATGGTGGCAACAAAGCTGACAAACAATGCGTGTGGAACAAGTGAGATACTTCAGGACATTGTTCAACAAGGCTTGGTGTGGAGAGCTGAAAATGCCGATGCAAAAAACGGTGAGAGAACATATTGAGCACATGCATGAAGCTCACATTGCCGAGGTTAAGGCTGCTGCGTGAGCAAAACAAGAGTGATCTACAGCGTTTGGAAGAGACCATGAATACAAAATTCAGCCTTCTCATGGCTGAGATGAAGGCGATTTCAGAGAGTCCAACGCTACTCGGATGCGAATTTCGTGTTGCATACTCTGCAGCAGACTCGAGACAAAACTCAACTATCGCCAGCTTGCTTGACTTCCCGCTTGCAAGTCTATTTTCAGGCATTCCTCTCTCCTTTGATGATGCCAAAAAAGGGGAAGAGGAATACCTAAAGCGCAAGGGGATCCGAAGTTGAAAAAAGGAAGAAGCTGCGAAGGAAAATCGGTGAGGAAGTGTTAAAACAGAAGAAAGGAAAATCTGCTGAGGGGAAGGATCAAAAGATATGACCTTGATGATTGCACAAACCCCTCAACAGGGTCTGTCACAACCGACATTATCGCCACAAACTCCCAGTGACTCGCCACTCCAACACTCTGCTTTGTATCTATGGTGAAAAAGAAAAACAATTGAAGCAGGGATGAAGGAAGTGGAAGGAAGAATGGATGCCAGGGTTATGAACATCTTGAAAGAACATGGAGGTATTCCAAAAGACAGAGACACTTATGCCATTTCGGATGTCGGGGACGAGCCACGATCAGTTGATGAATTTAAAACGCTCGAATCCCGAAGGATACTTTGCAAATATGTATGTGGCTCAAGCTTGGGACTTGTTGGGAAAAGGGTCTCACGTTATGTGAAGAAAGCTGACGGCGCAGACTATTGGCGATCACTCTGCTTGGTCACTCCGCCTGGTCACTCATTTGGAAAGAAGAAGACCCAAGACAATACACACCCAGAGGTAGAGGAGGAAGCAGTGGTGGAGGAAGAAGCTTCGGACCTAGGCCTCTGCCCAAGAATATTGAATACGTAGATCCAGGAAAGAAAGGAGGGATCTACTGGGCTGGGCTTGACCAAGTGGCAAATTTGCAAGTGGCTAAAACTAATGCTGAGTATGCAAAAAGAATAGAAGAAGAAAACAAGAGACAAACTCAGCTATGGGAGGAGAGACAGGAAAGAATAAGAAGAGATGAAGCTGCCAGGAAGGCATATGAAAAAAAAAGAAGGCGGTGACGACGAGAAAAAAAGAGAAGAAGAGAAGAAGATGCTGAACAAGATGAAAGAAGGAGACAGCGAAGAAGATGAAGTGTTGTTGTCCAACCCTTCGTGTATTTTATTATGTAAATACATACAATGTAAGTCTTCTGTAATAAAGCTATAAATTCTTTATTTTTCTGTGTAGGCAAATATGAACTCTGATACACCTTGTAAACAGTTGTGTAAAAAGTACAAGAATGATATGATCAATAAAAAGATTGATTATGCGCATACATTCTATGTTAATACACTATCTGTATGTATCTTTGTTATTTGCATTTTTGAATGGTTTAAGTTTTGGCATCATCAAAAAGGGGGAAATTGATAGGAATTTTATTGTTTAGATTTTGATGAATGCCATGTAAAACTTAGAATAGAAAGTTGGCACCCCAATTCTTGTAAAATGCATTGTAACAATTAGAGTGGCCAAAGCCGAGTTAAGTCGCCTACGCCCTAACATGCAAGAAGACAATTGAAGATTGGAAGGAAGACTCTGTGTGAAACAAATTTGAGTATGGCAAAGAAGAGTAGACGGGGAACTCTATGAAGAAGCGGTGAGATACGACTAAGTGGAGTATCGTCAAGTCAACTCGAGAAAAGCCAAGTCTCAAGTTGAAGTGAGAAGAGTCATCCATGATTGGAAGGCGACTCTAAGTCACCTGGGGGAAAGCAAAGAAATGCGGTCAAGTCGAGATAAGCGTAAAAGATCCGTTGCCGTAAATCAAGAGATTTACTTAAACAAGTAATATCTCCATACCACCTTTCTCTGAGTGCTCGGTCGAGCGTGCAAATGGAATGAACCAATAGGAAGCACTACACCGTGTCGAACTCGAAAAAGGTGAAAGAACAATTCATACGAGGAAATGGCAATTCCAAGGATCGCAACAAGACAAGCCAACGACGCAAGTGACTTTCAAAAACAAGCCTATCTCCTCAACGGGCAAATTTTTGAAAGATCACTATAAAAAGCCGAGGAATGACTACGAGAGAAGGTAACTGAACCACGAACATTCAAGAAATCAATTAAAATTATAACCAGAAATACTCTCAAATCATTCAAGATTAATCCTCAAGCCTACATTACGAAGTACATCAATCCAACACTAACCTGAAGGAAAGAGAACTTCAATCAGTTGAAGAGGAAACTTTTGAAGAAAAGGGTCTACATTCCACGAAGGATTGTAGGAAGGTTCAAGGTCGAACCAAGTCTTAAGCTTTTGGAGGGCTTCGTGATCAAATCCAAAGAGCTTGAGCAAGTGAGTCAGTAGTAGCAAGGCACTGCCCTGTGAAGAAGCCGAGTCGCACGAGAAGCCATTGGTGAGTGATCAATGTGTCTCGGATCGAGTCCCAAAGGATCAAGTCATTTGTGTGATCAAGACTTGTATCGGGATATTACCACTTTGTAAACCGATCATTACCTAGTGGATTCCTCCAGGAGTTGGAGAAGAGAGGAGTAGAAGAATTACCCCATCTTCGAACCTCTATAAAAATTTCTTTGTGTCATTTACATTTCAAAGCATTTTAATTCCGCATTTTTAATCGCTTATATATCTTTGATAAATTTGCTATCCATTTGATAATACAAGTACTAAACCCAAGACTAAACTCTTACTTAATCAAACTTAAGGGTGTTAAGTCTTCCATTTGAAAACAAAACCACAAGTTGAGTTAATTTAGAGTCAACAAGTGAGTTATTCCATCAACAGCTCGAGTTGAGTCCGTTGAGAGACTAACTCTCTTGATTGACTAAATCAATGTCCATCAAGGACACAGCTGTGAAGAATCAACTCTGTATATTTAAAAGGACTAAATCGAAAATTTGGTAAGGTTTATTCAACCTCCCCCTTATAAACCTTACACTTACACCCCTTGGGACCTACAATATTAACTCAGCCCAATCAAACCAAGCTAATTCTTAAGCTCTTCAAATCTTGATTCACATAATTGCTTTGTGAATATATCAGCTGACTGCTTCTCAGTTGATACATATTCCAATGTGATGTCTGTTCAACATGATCTCTTATAAAGTGATACCTGACATCAATGTGCTTTATTCTTGAGTGCAACACTAAATTCTGAGTGATTGCAATGGCACACTTGTGTTATCACACATAATTGGAATTTCGTTCTCTTCAACATCATAATCTCTCAGTTGCTGCCTCATCCATAGAACTGTGGCACAACAGCTGCCTGCAATAATATATTATACATCAGTTGTGGATGTAGCTATTGAATTTTATTTCTTCATGAACCAAGAAACTAATCTATTTCCAAGCATTTGACAAGTACCGGATGTACTCTTCCTGCCAACTTTACATCCAGTATAGTTGGAGTCTGAGTATCTAATCAACTTGAATCCATTTTTTTGGATACCATAAGCTGGGTTCTTGGCTACCCATCAAATATCTCGGAATCTTCTTAGCTACAGTCATATGACTTTTTTTAGGTGCAGACTAAAATCTGGCACATACACCTACTGCAAGAGTGATGTCTGGTCTGCTGGCAGTCAAGTAAAGCGATGATCTAATAAGTGATCTATATCTTGTCTGATCCACTGGCTTTTCTTCTGCATCTATATCCATCTTGATATAAGTATTCATGGTAATCTTCACAGATGACTTCTCTTCCATAACAAATTTCTTCACTAAATATCTGGTATATTTGGTTTGACTTATGAAGGTTCCATCCTTCATTTGCTTGACTTGAAGACCTAGGAAGAAAGTTAGCTCTTCCATCATACTCATCTCAAACTTCCCTTGCATAAGGTTTGAGAATTTGTCACACATCTCTTTGTTTGTGGATCCAAAGATGATGTCATCCACATATATTTGAACAAGCAATTTACTCTCTCCATCTTGAATTCTGAAGAGTGTTCTATCAACTTTGTTTTTGGTGAATCCATTATCTATAAGAAACTAATACAATGTATCATACCATGCTCTTGGTGCTTGCTTCAAACCATACAATGTTTTTTTGAGCTTGTAGACCTTATCTCCAATAGTTTTCTACTCAAAACCTGGAGGTTGTTCCACATAGACTTCTTCTTCTAGTAGTCCATTCAGAAATGCACTCTTCACATCCATTTGATAGATTGTGAAGTTCTTGTGTGCAGCATAAGCAAGAAACATCCTTATTGCTTCTAATCTGGCAACAGGAGTGAAGGTTTCATCAAAATCTATACCTTCTTCTGCAATACCCTTTGGCTACCAATCTTGCTTTATTTCTAACAACGGATCCTTCTTCATTCATCTTGTTTCTGAATACCCATTTTGTACCAATAACATTTTGGTGAGTAGGCCTTTGGATCAATTCCCAAACTTTATTCCTTTCAAACTGGTTTAGCTCTTCCTGTATTGTTAGAATCCAATGAGTGTCATCCAATGCTTGTGACACATCCTTTGGCTCAATTTGAGAAATGAAACAAGTAAGCATGGCTTCATGTTGAATCGTGGATCTTTTTCTTACTCCTTCTCTAACATCTCCAATAACTAACTTAGGTGGATGATCTCTCAGCCATCTCACATCTAGTTGAAGTAAGTCTGCTGGGTTGATTCTTCTTCTGACTAAGTTGTCTTGAACAACTTCTTCTTGATATTCATCATTCATCGCAAACCTTCCAGCTATCTTTGGGATTTAGCTAACTCATCTTCATTAGGATTGAGTCTTCTGATTTTTGCTTCATCATATGGACTCCTCTAGATAATTGGCTGATTCATCTTCTTAGCTAACTCATAAATGTATTCTCCATTTATATTAGGTTCATCGAAAACCACATTGATACTCTTCTGTGACCATAGTCCTTTCATTGAGCACTCTGAAAGCTTTACTCTCAGCTGAGTATCCTAAGAAGATACCTTCATCAACTTTAGCATCAAAAGCTTTCAAATTGTTCTTGCCATTATTGTAAATAAAATACTTGCTTCTAAAGATATGAAAATATCCCACATTAGGCTTCCTTACTGTCATAATTTCAATGGGGGTTTGGACAACTGCCTATTTATCATACATCTATAATGAGTGTAACAATCAGTGTTAATGACTTCATCCCAAAATCTCTTAAGCAATCCAGCTTGAGCTAGCATGGTCTTTGCAGCTTCACTGAGGGTTCTATTTCTTCTTTCAGCCACTCCATTCTATTGTGGAGTTCTTGCAGCTGATAACACATGAGCAATACCATTCTCTGTGCAATACTTAGTTATAACCCCATTGACAAACTCAATTCCTGTGTCAAACCTTATCTTGCTAATGGTTTGACTCTTCTCATTTTGAACTCCGTTCATCAATTGTGGAAGCTTCTACAAAGTTTCCTCTTTCTTACACATAAAGATGGTCCATGTGTATCTTGAATAATCATACACCACCACTAATGTGTATTTCTTTCCACTTATGATTGCTTGTTGAACAGGTCAAAATAGATACATGTGCAATAGATGCAAGATCCTTGTTGAAAAGGGACTTGTCTTGTTCTTGAATGAAGACTTGATCTGCTTTCTTTTCTGACATGCATCATAAATACTTTGTTTCTTGTACACCGAGTCTGGCAATCCTTCAACTAGATGACTCCTTGCAAGTTTATTGATTGTCTTAAAATTCAAGTGACTCACTTCTTGTGCCATAGCTAGCTTGATTCAAATTTGTACTCTTTGTTATGAGACATGTACGTGGTGTAGCAAAGAGACCAATACACTACATACATATTTTTCTTTCTCATTCCGATACCACAACTTCATTAGTTTTAGCATCTTTGATCCGGCGAGACACCCATGTTGAATCCAACATTTTAGCCTTTATCACGAGTTGGCTAATACTCGGCAGATTGAAATTCAACCATTCAACATAATTTACATCTCGTGATTTCTAGTCCATTCTTCTTAATGGATCCAATGCTTTTGATTTTCCCTGGAGCTTTATTTCCTCCAAATATGACTTTGGCTCCACTTGACTCCTTAAAGTTTGATAGATTCTTTTTATTCCATGTCATGTGTTTGTAACAACCACTATCCATGTACCACGCTCATTGGCACTCTGTTGTTCCCTGAAAATGCAATCAAGGAAATCAAGTTTTAGGTACCCAAACCTCTCAGGTCCCGAGGGGTTAGCACTATAAAGTGATCCAACCAATCTATAGCCAAATGATCTGACTCTAAGAGATTTCCACCTATTAGCTCCATAATCGTAATGAATCTTAGCAAATTGCTTTAAAGCTTTAGGAACATACATCTGTCTCTTTTGTCTGTATGCATGTGTTTGTGCTTGTGCATTTGCGTTTCTTGGATAATATGGAAACTTTTGTGCATATGTGTTTTGATTTCTTTGCCTTGGGAATGACCTATTATGAGCCTGAGGTCTCTAACACTTGGGCTTTCATCCCATTGGACTTGGCTGATATTTCATTTGATGGTTTCAGTCAGCATGTGTTGGATAATTTCTACCATTCCCTTCATATGGTTTCTTTTGGTGAACCTGTGGGGCCTTTGGTAGTTTTGTTTGGATTTCACAGAATATTTCCTGTTTGGATTTTGTTGTTGAACTTTTCTGAGTTTAGTTCCAACAACTCTCTCAACAAACTCAGCGCAACTTCTTACCATTTCCTTATAACCAAGGCCAGCATGTGAGTTTTTGTGATTGTGTGTGGGTGCAACATATGGTGCTTTTGGCTTTTGGTTTCCCTTATTGTTTGACGATCTTTTTTCCAATCTTGGAGTTTGTTCATTGATAAAGGAATTAAAACCTAAGCCTTCTTTGTCTCCAATCTCTTTTTGAATCATCATCAACTCATCCAATATTTTAGATGATTTGCTGAGTGATGTAATCACATCTTTCATTTCTTTTTCCCACTTTTCTCTTTCAGCTAAGTCTACTTTTAAAAATGCCTCTATCTCTTCAATGGATTGAGAGAGGTTATTGACTTATGAGAAATCAAGTAATCTGAGCAAAGTACTCTCGAGCATTTATTCAATCCTCAAGCTTAAAACTCGAAGGAAATCAATCCAACACACTCAGTGAAGGAAAGACAACTTCAAACTGTTGAAGAGGAAAACATTGTTGAAAGACCCCTCTACACATCCATTGAAGGAAGTGCAGTGAGGTTCCAGTTTGAACCAAAGCTTTGGACTCGTTGGAGGGCTACGTGATCAAATCCAAAAGTCTGAAGGAGATGAAGTAGAAGGACAACCGACTTATGAAGAGTTGAGTCCAAAAAGCAAAGCAAGTTGTGTGATCAAGGCTAAACTTGGACTATCATCCTTATGTAACGAAGTCACTATTACTTAGTGGATTACCTTCAGGGGTTGGAGAAGAGTGGATTAGAGGAATTACCCCATCCCCGAACCACTATAGAAATTGCTCTGTTTCTTTTAAATTCAACACTTTAGTTCTTGCATATCTTATCTGTTGTCTGTTATATTTGATAAGTCTACTGATAATAAGTTAACCATAAAGTAAGTGTTGAAAACATATTTAATCAAAGGGTGAAAGACTTCCGCTGAAAAACCAAGTCTGCTATTTTTATAAAAGAGTTAACTTATCAGCTTACTTGTGTCTAAAACTCTGATTTAAAAATGACTAAAATAAAAAAATTTAAAATGGTATTGGAGCAGTTGGTTCATTGAGCCTTCCGCACTGGTTACTGAACTACATCTCAATCTCTTTCAAAGATGCAACACTTGCTATTTTTAAAATTTTCATTTAAAAAGGTTATTATCATGGAAGCAAATGTAACTCGCATTCCGATGTTTACTGTTGAAGAATTTGATGACTAGAAGATCTGCATGAAGGCACATCTTTTAGCTTTACACGATGAAATGTGGTTCGTCATTGAGGATGGCCCATTACAAATAATGAAAGTGCACACAATTGTCGTGGCTCGCTCCGTTTCTTTGCTTTATTGCACCCGTTGAAGGAGAGAGTCATCGCAAGAGACTTTGATACACCTTGTTGCCGATGTACCGTTGTACCTATTGCACCAAGACCAGCCATGGTCGAGAAGCCAAGATGCGAGTGGACCAATGAGTATTGAAAGAGATACAACTTGGATAATGTTGCAGGGATATTTTGTATAAAACCTCGACAAATCCATGTTCAACAAAGTTAAATCATGAAGAACGGCTAAAGAGAATTGGGAAAACCGACTTTAATTTGTGGAGGATCTAACAAATTAAAGAAAACAAATTGGTTGTTGTTGTACAAAAATTGAAAATTTTAAAATGCTTTTGGTGAAACTGGATCCGGATTCCGGATTTCAGTTCTGAAATCACAAATGAGCTCTCAACTCTTGGAATACAATACACATAGAAGGATATGTGTATGAAGATGTTGAGCTCGCTCAGCCGTAATGAGAAATGAAGGTGATGGCCTTGAGACACTCCATGGATTGGATAAGAATCTCCAACCATGAGCTATTCTCAAATTTGAAAGCTTATGAATTTGAGCTCCAAAGGAAAGAGCAAGAAGAGATAGTTGTACCTAAGATTGCCTCATTGGTGGGAGAATCCAAGAGAGTCGACTCAAGGACACCATTGACCAAGAGGAGATTGCCCGATGGTGAAAAAGATTCAACAAGCTCTTTAACAAGATCTATAAAAGGAACAAGTGTGAAACCTCTAGGAGACGCTCAGCATTTTCCAATACCAAGGAAGATAGACCACCCAAAAGAGTTGACCATCAGAAATCTGAATACCATAGAGTTGACAATCAGAGAGCTGATTATCAGAAAGTTAAGAACATGTGCTGGAATTGCAGACATCCAGGACACTTTGTTGTTGATTGTTCATATCCACTAGTCAACAAGTACCGAAATGAGGAGGAAAGAAAGGTCTTCAGAGAGAGGAGATAAGAAAAGAAGAAAGCCATGTTAGCTATTGAAACTAACACAGCCAAGTGCAATGAGCCAATCGAGTCGGGACAAAGAAAATGGCGGACTACTCCTCGGATGCGAAGAAAAAGGCTTTGATATGCCTCATGGCCAACGGATAGGAAGATGAGGTACATTCTAACTCATCTCATTCTAATTCTAATGAGAGTGATAGTAACACAAACACTTCATCACCCACAGGTTTTTGTGATTCATTCAGCAAAATGATGAAAGACTTTGACACGTAAAATCCTCACACTCAGTTTTAAATGAGGAAAACAACCAGCTTAAAAGCCAAAACTCATAGCTGACCAAAGAGCTAAGTACTTTGAGTCACATAGCTGATGAGAACAATGTGCTGAAGGCTGAAATTGCTAAGATTAAAGTAGACTTAGCTGAAAAAGAAAAGAGGAAAAAATATTTGAAAATTGCTATTGCATCATTTTGCAGGGCATCTAAATCATTGGATGAATTGATAATGATACAAAAAGAAAGTGGAGACAAAGTAGGCATATGATTCAATTACTTTGTCAATGCTAAAACTCCAAGAGTGGTTTTGGAGAAAGGATCCTCAAGCAATGGGGGAATCCAAAAACCCAAAGCACCATATGTTGCACCCACTCCCAAACATAATCACTCACATGCTGGCCTAGGTTATAAAGGTAAAGGCAAGAAGCTAGCATAGTATGCTAAAAAGACAGTTGAAACTAAATTCAGAAGAGTCCATCATCAGACTCCTAATAGAAAGTATTTTGTGAAGAAAAATCAGAACTACCAAAATCCCCAAAGGTTTTAGCATAGAAAGCCATATAAAAGGAATGATATAAACTATACAAGTCAAGCTAATTGGAACAATCATATGAGATATCAGCCAAGTCCTAAGGGATACAAGCCTTAGTGGCAAAAATCTCAGACTCAAAATAGGTCATTCCCTAGGGCCTAGGCAAATGAACCATTATCAACACACATATGCACCCAAGCGCTGTGCCCAAAATGCACAAAAGTTTCATTATTATCCTAACAAAACAAATGCACAAGCACACCCACAGGCATACAGAAAAAAGAGACAATTGTATGAGCCTAAATCTCCCAATCAATTTGCTAATATTCATTATGATCATGGAACTGATAGGTGGCAGCCACTTAGAGTCAGATTATTTGGATATAGGTTGGTTGGATCACCTTATCATTCTAACTCCTCATGACTGAGACAGGTTTGGGTAACTAAAAATTTATTTCCTTGATTACAAGTTCAAGGAACAGATGAGAGCCAAGGAATCTGGTACTTGGTTAGTGGTTTTCCAGACACATGATTGGCAATAAAAATAATCTATCAAACTTCAAGGAATCAAGAGGAGCAAAAGTTATATTTGTAGGAAATGAAGCTCCAGGGGAGATAAGAGGCATTGGATGCATAGAGAAAAATGGATTGGAAATCATAGATGTAGCCTATGCTGAAGGGCTAAATTTCAATCTACTGAGTATCAGCCACATCTGTGATAAGGGATACAATGTAGAATTCAATATGGGAGTATTCCAGATCAAGGATGTTGAATCAAATGAAGTTGTGTTATCAGGATCAAGATAGAAAAACATGTATGCAGTGTATTAGTCAACTGCTACACCAAGTACATGCCTATTAGCAAAGAGTACAACCGAATCAAGTTGGCAGTGGCACAAGAAGATAAGTCACCTGAATTTTAAAACAATCAACAAGCTTGCAAGGAGTTATCTTGTGGAAGGATTGCCAGACTCAGTATACAAGAAGGAAATCATTTGAGATTTATGCCAGATGGAAAAGCAAATAAAGTCTTCATTCAAGGACAGGCCTAGTCCTTCTTCAACCAGGATCATGCATTTATTGCATATGGATTTATTTGGTCCTGTTGAACCAACTAGTATCAGTGGAAAGAAATACACCTTAGTGGTGGTGGGTGATTATTCAAAATACACATGGAACATCTTTATTTGTAAAAAGAAGGAAACATTGCAGAAGCTTCCACAGCTTATGAGGAGAGTTCAAAATGAGAAGAGCCAAACCATTATCAAGATAAGGTCTGACAGAGGAACTGAGTTTGTCAATGGGATTATAACTCAGTATTGCACAGAGAATGGTATTGCTCATGAATTATCAGCTGCAAGAACTCCACATCAGAATGGAGTAGCTAAAAGAAGGAATAGAACCCTCAAGGATGCTACAAGGACCATGTTAGCTGAAGTTCGATTACCTATGAGATTTAGGGCTGAAGCCATTAATACTGCCTGCTACACTTAGAACAAGTGTATGATCAATAGGCAGTTGAAGCCAAATGTTGTATATTTTCGTATCTTTGGATGTAAGTGCTTCATTCACAACAATGGCAAGGACAACTTGAAAGCTTTTGGTGCTAAAGCTGATGAAGGTATCTTTTTGGGATACTCTATGGAGAGTAAAGCTTTCAGAGTGTTGAACAAGAGGACTATGGTCACAGAAGAGTCTATCCATGTGGTTTTTGATGAACCTAATATTAATGGAGAAGACATTAATGAGTTAGCTAACAAGATAAATCAGCCAATTGTTCAAAAGAGTCATATGCTAAGGCAGATATCAGAAGACTCAACCCAGATGAAGATGAGATAGCAGAATCTCAGAGACAGGTGAAAAGGTTTGCAGCTGAATGATGATCAAGAGGAAGTTGTTCAAGATAACTTAGCAGCAAGAAAACTTAATCCAACAGACTTACTCCAACCAGATGTAAGATGGCTGAGAGACCATACTCCAGAGTTAGTTATTGGAGATGTTAGAGGAGTAAGAACCAGATCTAGGACTCAACATGAAGTTATGTTCACTTGTTTCATTTCTCAAATTGAGCCTAAAGATGTGTCACAAGCATTGGGTGACACACATTGGATTCTAGCTATGCAGAAAGAGCTGAATTACTTTGAAAGGAATAAAGTTTGGTAATTGGTTCAAAGGTCTACCCACCAAAATGTTATTGTTACTAAGTGGGTATTCAGAAATAAGATGAATGAAGAGGGATCTGTTGTGAGAAACAAAGCAAGATTGGTAGCCAAAGGATATGGCCAAGGAGAGGGCATAGATTTTAATGAAACCTTTGCACCTGTTGGCAGATTGGAAGCAATAAGAATGTTTCTTGCTTATTCAGCACACAAAAACTTCTGATCTATCAAATGGATGTGAAGAGTGTATTTTGAATGGACTCTTGGAAAAAAAGTCTATGTGGAATAACCTCCAAGTTTTGTACGTAAAACTATGGAGATAAAGTCTTCAAGTTCAAGAAAGCATTGTATGGTTTGAAGCAAGAACCAAGAGCATGGTATGACACATTGTCTTAGTTTCTAATAGACAATGGATTCACCAAAGGCAAAGTCGAGTAACACTCTTCCGAATTCGAGATGGAGAGAGTATACAACTTGTTCAAATATATGTGGATGACATCATCTTTGGATCCACACACAAAGAGCTATGTGATGAATTCTCAAACTTTATGCAAGGTAATTTGAGATGAGCATGATGGGAGAGCTGACTTTCTTCCTAGGTCTTCAAGTCAAGCAAATGAAGGATGGAACCTTCATAAGTCAAACCAAATATACCAGAGATTTAATGAAGAAATTTGGTATGGAAGAGAAGTCATCTGTGAAGATTCTCATGAATACTTCAGTGAAGATGGATATGAATGCAGAAGGAAAAGTTGTTGATCAAACAAGGTATAGAGCCCTCATTGGATCATTGATCTATTTGACAGCCAGGAGACCAGACATCACCTTTATTGCAGGTGTATGTGCAAGATTTCAATCTACTCTAAAGGAAAGTCATATGACTGCATCCAAGAGAATCATAAGGTATTTGAAGGGATGCTAAGAAGTTGGCTTATGATATCCAAAGGAAAGATGATTCAAGCTTATTAGCTACTCAGACTCAGACTATGTTGGATGTAGAGTTGACAGGAAGAGTACATCTGGTACTTGTCAAATGCTTGGAACTAGGTTTGGTTTCTTGGTTCAGCAAGAAACAAAATTCAATAGCTACATTCACAGCTGAAGCAGAGTACATTGTTGTAGGCAGCTGTTGTGCTCAAGTTCTATGGATGAGGCAACATCTAAGAGACTATGACATTGAAGAATGAAAGATTCCAATTATGTGTGATAACACAAGTGCCATTGCAATTACTCGAAATCCAGTATTGCATTCAAGAACCAAGCACATTGATGTCAGATATCATTTTATTAGAGGTCATGTTGAAAAGAAAGACATCACATTGGAATACATATCAACTGATAAGCAGTTAGCTGATATTTTCACAAAGCCCTTATGTGAATCAAGGTTTGTAGAACTTAAGAATGGGCTTGGATTGATCGAGCTGTGATAGGAAGCTCAGAAGACTCATTCAGCAGGGTTAAAGATGAGAGAAATGCATATCAGAAGAGTTTCACATATCAGCCAAGTGAAACAACTTATATGGCTAGTCAGCTATATCGAGTTAGCTGGACAACCGAGTGATAAATCAGTCGATTCGATGGAGAGTGAAATAGACTCGAGTCATTTATGAAGCTAAGTGACAAAACGAGGTCATTTTTCTCGAGCGGGAATGTTTTTAAGCTTGACATCAGTGTCATTTAATGATGTCAGTAAAAGCCTGTGACGGTTTACCCATGATTGGATATAAATATTCCGCATTTAATGTGGGGAAATTAATGCGGTTTGAATCCTTTAATCTCAACCCGATCGTTTTAAACCTTTTAATTCTAAAACTATCCTTTCAAGTCCCTTTTATAGAGAAATTCCATTTTTCTCTCCTCACACTTACACTCTTACTTTCGAAGAATTCTCAGAACTCTCTCTCTGCGAAATACTCTGAAAACCCTAGTTTCTCTAACTCTCATTTTCAAGATCAAAAGGGCACCATCATACACCTACGTTAAGCTCGCTGATAAGATCCATACAGGAACCACTGTTGACTTTGAAGGCCTTGTAAAATAGCGCATTGACAAGGATTTGGCCAAGAAGATTATGAAGAAACTTGAGAAAGCTGGTCTCAAGAAGTTTCTGACTATGGAGGTGTCCCATACCTATGCAGTTGAGTCTGCAGAAGGGAACGCAGAAGGCCTTGCAGCGGTTGAGACTGCTGCCAAGGTAGCTGAAGAACCCAAGGAGGTTGAGACTTCCAGGGGAGCTGTACAAGAAAAGGCAAAAGGGCCTAAGGCCCTTCCCAAAACGCCAGCATCCGAGTCAAATGACCTTGAAGCGATAGAAGCTTTGCATGACTCAGACGATGATGCGGCCCTGGATTTTATTGACTTGGAGAACGAAGCTGAGTCAACTCCAATTGATCCAGAAGAAAAGGAAATGGAGGCAAAAATGAAAGAGGCTCGTGTTAAAGTTGCCTATTCGAAATTCATCTTGGTTGATGGCCCACCCCCTATGATACCATCACCAGCCCATTATGTTGCTCTGGAAACTGAGGCCCAGTCGACTCAAAAGGATGACTCTACTGGAGCCAACGAAGTTGTTAAGACAGTTGGGGAACATTCACCAACAAAGCTTCCACAGTGTGACTATCGATGAAGCTCAAACAAATGAGGCACAAAAAGTTGCTCACCAGTGAATGAGGGAAGTGCTCTAAATGAGGAGTGGGACCATCCTCGGTACCATCGCCTATATAAAATGGATTTTCCTTACATCAATGACGCCCCTTGGAAGTCGACACCGCTGAAGAAACCGCTAATACAAAGTTGATATTAGTCCAAAGACTTTTAGGCTCCAAACGATTTGCACGTTGTTCCTTTTGGTTTTGACTTTGATTCCGTTCTTCCTGAGGATCGATCACCTAAGGTAGCTGATTTTAGAAAAGCCTTCATAGCTATGTGCACTGAAATGGAGGCTATGGAACGTGGTTTTTTTTTGCACTTAACTGAGGATCGACAACCATGATGCGATGATTTTAGGAGTTATCAGAGGAGCTATATTACGGATTCTTGACTGGACTGCTCAAACCAAGGCACTTGGCAGGGAGTCAGGTTGCAACTTCAGATCACTTTTCTCAAAGCTTGTGGTCTGGTGTGGTGAACAAGCTCAGTTTCAGTAGAGGCAAAGGGATAACATTGATTGGATGGAAAGGAGTCACTTAACTGATATGGAGTTGCTCAAACTTCAATTTAAACAGGATCAGCAGCATGGAAAGCACTATGCATGCTGAAATGCTAGCAATAAAAGGCAGAGGTGCAGATTCTTCTATCCGAGCAAATGACAACACACTCCATCACTCATGACAAACTTGACTCTCTTCTGTAGCAGACTCCGAATATCTCTCTTCGTGGTGATGATGCCAAAAAGGGAGAAATAAGCAAGGGAGAAGGTAGTAGCTGTTTGATACATGTTTTTATCTTAATTTTGATGATTTTATTTTGTCACCAAAACAATGCTTTTAAAGGTTGTCCAAATACTCCTAAATGATTTAAAATGGTTTTAATATTTTCCGGAGTATTTCCTCAAGTTTATTTTTTTGGACAACACTTTTAATGATTTTATATCAATGGATTTTTTCACTTCTAAACTAGGTTCCTAAATGTTGTCCTAATACTCCCGATCGATTTAAAATGTTTTTACTAAATTTTCGGAGTATTTCTTGAGTTTTATTTTCGACAAAAATTGGACAATATTTTACATCTCGTGGTCGACGGGTCGCCCATAGGGCAACCCGCACTGAAGATGTTTTTAGAAATAGAAAATGAGACGGAAGCAAAAACAAGCAGGTCGACGGTCGCTCAAGGCGTCGGCCGGTTCCGGTCGGCCGGCCGCCAGTGGTGCGACCGTACACTGCAAGTGTGTTTGAAAGCAGAACACTTGATCTTTGCAAAATCCATGAGGGGGACCGGTTGGGGTGATGGTCGACCGGTCGAGGTAGACGTCGACCGTCGCCGCCCGTGTTATTTTCTTTGTGTATTTTTCCAACGTCTATTTTCATGCGACGGCCGCCCTATCTTTGACAAAGACAAATTTCGACCGTTTGACAGCAGACATTTTTCCTTAAATTGTGGGATTGATTTCTAACAGCTATATTCTTGATTTTAATTGTATTTTTATGTAGATTTTCAATCCCCAAGAGGAGCCTATACTTGATCAATCATCTCCTATAAATAGAGGAAGTTTTGGAGCAACCAAAAGAACAATTGAGATACAACACAACAAGATACACTTCAAGCAAACACTTGGTCTTTCATTGTTATTATTCTTGTTGTAAAATTGCCTAGCTTATCACTTTCACATCTTTGAGGTCTAGGCTATTCTTGATTACACTTTGCACTCAAATTGTAATATTCATTATTGAGTTGTAATCTTGATTTTTGTTATCATTCAAACACAAGATATCCTTGTGAGTGTTCTTGTGGTAAGAACACACTTGGATGATCTAGGTGATAGGTGAAGAAGATTGTGGTAATCTTCTTATTGAGGTGTTGAAGAATTTGGTATTCTTCAAGGTTGAAGATTGTGGTAATCTTCACAAGGTGCCGTTGAAAGAAGATTGTGGTAATCTTCAAAGGGAGATTGTGGTAATCTCCAAAGGTGGTGTTGAAGAAGAGTGTGGTGCTCTTCAAGGTGTTGTAAGTTGAATTTGTATTAATTTTGGTAATTAATAAAATTCTTTTTCTTTTCAAATCCATCCCGGATATCTTGGGGTGGTAGAGGATTAGGCCCTAGGTGGGTTGAACCTCTTTAAATCGACGTGTGTTGTTTACATTCCGCACCTTTATTATTTTGTTTGAGCATTCGATTGTTAAAAAGAGGGCAAAATCGAAAAGATGGAGATAATCTATTCACCCCCCCCTCTAGATTATCGTAGCCGCTTGGACTTACAAGTGGTATCAAAGCCAAACTCTTTGGCAAGCTCGTTTCACATCGCGAGTGAAGAGAAACGATCGACGGCTGACGAACTAAGCTCATCTATCCGGCACCTCCACCACCAAGCCACCACTATTTGATTCCAAGAATTTTAATTTTTGGAAAGAAAGAATGGAATGCTATCTACAAGGTTGCGGGTTCGACATTTGGAACACCGTCATTAATGGAGAATCCATTCCGACGAAAGATACACCATACACCTCAAAAGGCTTCAAAAACTCAATGATGAAGAAAAGAAAATCATCTCCTTAAACGGTAAGGCTTTAAATATTTTGTATTGTTCATTTACTAATTTAGAATATGAACATATTGTAGGAATAAAGTCGGCACATGAAGTATGGAAAAAATTAGAAGCCATCTATGGAGTATTTGCAAATGAAAGGAGTCAAACAAAAGCATCTACTTCTCAAGATCATACAAGCTCAAATCTAAGGAATAAGCCTCCTACAACTTCCAATTATGAAGAAGTTGAATATTGTTTTATGGGCATCAATGAAGAAAATGAGGTATGTCTTAAACCCTCTACTTCCTATGATATTGTCATTCAAAATGATTATAGTGATTTACAAAATGATTATGATGAACTTCAAAATGAATTCCAAAGCTTACTTGTTAGATACAAAAATTTGAAAAAGGAATTCAATATTTTGAAAAATGATAAGGATAGTTTATTTACTTCTTATGAATCACTATCATGTGCTCACACCACCACACTTGACAAGGTTAGAAACCTTGAAAAAGAAAATAGTACTCTTGTTGAGAATATTGATTGCATGAAAAAGGATTTATTAAAATCCAACTTGAGAACCAATAAAATGTCCAATATTGTTGATATTCATAATTGTGATAAGGGACTTGATCATAAGCCTAATGTTGTTAATCATATGAAAAAGGATCAAGTCACTATGCATATTGGTCATTATGCTCCTAGAATTATTACTTGTTTTTATTGTGGCAAAAAGGGTCATGCGGCTAATTCTTGTCGGGCTAGAAATAGCTCTAAATATTGTTGGAGACCTAAAAGTCTCAAAGCTAATCTTAAAGGACCCAAACACATGAGGGTACCACAAAACAATGTGCTATTAGGTACCCGGCAAAGCAAAAATCGGAGAAAATTCATGCCACCAAGAAAACATAAAATGAACGTTTCATTTGATCAAAGAAGGAGAAACTACTCTCAACAAAGCCAATTTCCAAGAAGAGCGTATAATCAAAAATGGGAAGAACACAATCCTTGGAAATGGCAAAGACATCATCAACAAGATGATTTTCAAAGAAGAAGAAACCATCAACCATGGGAAGGTAACCAAACTTGGAGATGGAGAAGTCATCATCAACAAAGTGACTTCTCAATGGGAAGATATCATCAACAATGGGAAAGACACAACCCATGGAAACGGCGTAATTGGTAAACCGTATCTCCCCATTTGTATATGCATTTTATTTTTAAATCTATGCATACTTTTAATTGTGTCTTAATTGCAAAATGAATCTTCAAGTATTTATTTATAGGTCTCTTATATATTTATGAGTTTCAAAATTTTTAAAAAGAGACCTTGCATGATTTTCTAAAACTCTTGAGCATTTTATTAGACTTATGTGGCTTATTATCTCTTATGAAATCTTATAGCATAAGCTCTTTTTGATATCTCATATTACTTGCCTACACTTGTATTTTCTATGCAAATGTTGTCTAAGAATTGTGTAGGATATATATCTCACCTTCATTGGCTACTTCGTCATCAAAGTTTCTTAAACTATCGAGGTATGTTCACTCGTATTTCCCTTAGAAACTCGATATTATGCTTATGCACATATCTTTCAAGATATTTCATTTCAACCCCTTAAGTGCCTCTAAATGATTTTGTGAATTTTTCTCTAAAAGGCACTACTCGTTTAATCCCGTTTATCTCGAGTTTATTTTATTCTCGTTACTCGTATTTGTTGGATTTAGTCCATGATTATCTTTTTGGATAGTTTTAAAACTTTTGGGGTGAAAAATCGAATTTTGGAAAACTCTGGGAGAAAGAAAAATCACCTGGGACGGTCATAGCAGGGGCGACCGGTCGCCCTGCACCTCGACCGGTCGCCCCATACCTCGACCGGTCGCCCAGGCCAATTTTTCAGGTTTTAAACTTTCTGTCTTCGTTTCAAAACAGACGCAGATAAAATTCTCAAAACCCTTGTTCAGCGCATTTCACCCCTTTTCTTTAAAGTCTTCAATTCTTCATCATTTTTCACGATTCTTGTTGCTAATCTTCTTATTTTCACAAGAATCTTACATATATGGCTCCTCCAAGAAATTCCACCGATCAAAATCCCACTTCTAAGAGAAGAAAGGGCGGAGAGGGTACTTCGAGAAATCGGCGAGAGACGGCCGAACAAAGGGATATTCGAGCCGCTCAAAGAAACGTGGCTCAAGAAGGTGATGATGTTCAAAATCCCATTCTCTCTCGGGCCCAAATTACCGAAGCCTTCATGAACAATTTCGCTCGAAAATTGCCATTGGGCGAAAGGTAAAAAATCTCTTGTTACTCAAGCTCCAAATTCTCGCAATGCTCTTAATTTCATCAATAAGTATGCGGAATGGTACTATGAGGATTCGGGGATGGGAGGTAAATCTATTGCTCGGACTAAAATGTGTCGTTTTAGTTCATTTACAAATGAGTATCCTACTATAAGAGGATTTTTGAGGAGCAAGGTTGGATGTATTTATGGGAGCATGCTTATGTGTTGTATGATGATGATATTATCCAACTCTTTTATGCCAATATGTGGGTCGAATATGATAATGAAAAAAGCCGATTGCCGTTAATTCGCTTATAAAGTGGTCGTCATTTTAGATGGACTCCCAATGATATTTGCGGCTTTTACATGTTAGAGAAGGTGGTTGGGATTATTTCTCTTGTGGGACTTGGAATGATGAAATGTTGGGGGTGTCGATGAAAGAAGTTAAGACGTATTTGGGAGTATGGCCAAAGTATTCTTTGTTGGCAATGACACTTGAGCATCGTATTTTATCGGTCATTGTCGCATATTGCATTTGTGGTAAGTCGGGAAAGATGCCTAGCAATATGGATTATTTTTTGACTTATAAGATTGCTAGAGGGAACCACTTAACTTTGGTGCCATACTTATTCAATGTCTAATCGAGTCCATTACTCAAGGTAATAAGAAGTTGGTTATGGGAAATCGATTTGTAAACTTCTTATTCAATCGGGACTACCTTCGTCGGAGTGTAACTCGGAGGTATTTCAAAACGACTTTGACATTGATAACATCGCCCAAATGGTCACTATGCGCAAGAACATGAAATCCGACCAACCAAAATGGCGAGAGGAAGAGGTCAAGAGTCTCCGATCCTAATGACTTCTTTGATGACATCGAGGCCGCAAGATTGGCGGAAGAGGGCTAACCGAGCAATCCGGAGGGTAATACCGGTGCTCAACCGCCCAGAGGTATACTCAAGCCGAATTTGATGAGATGAGGGCTTTTCATGAGACGAGGTATGAGGTTTTGGAGCAAAAGACCTCCAAAATGCAAAAGTCTATCGGCAAGTTAAAGAAATTCATCAAGGACTTAATTCCCGGATCTTGCTTCTCCTCGGATGAGGAATGATGTTACCCCACCCCTTTACTTTCTAGCATTTTCATTAATGTTGCTTTGTATTTTGATAAACTTTTGTAAAACTCATTTGTACTAATGATATTTGCTTGTCTTTCTTAAAAGGGTTAAAATTGCAAGTTGAAAATGACTTGTGGATGATCTTGACTTTGATGGAGTATTTGATGGTAAAAATACTCTAAAGCATTATTTGATAATTGGTATGAAGTACTTGATGGTAAAAGTGCTTCTCTTAATGTTTTGATCTTTTATGCTTAATTGGATATGTTGGGATTTTTGACATTTGATACATGTATTGTGTAAGGCATGACTTATTACTTGGTAGATGCTCTAATTTTTGGCATTTGTAATGCCTTGATCATTCTTAGCTTATCTCAATTGGGTTGAACCCTTGAGAATCTACTTTGAGCTTCTTATTTGATAAACAATTGTTGCATATGTTGCATATGATCTTTTTGAGCTTTGGAATGGGGTTGATTGATGATATGAAAATCTTTGGCTTGAACCATTTACAAAGGTTATATACAACCTCTTTTATTTTTTCACGCGCACAAGGTGTTTGTTAAAATGTCGCATTGAAACTTTCAACTTCTACATGATTCTCTTGCTTCAAAATGTCTTAAAATCTTTTTGAAATCATATTTTTAGCTTACTAATAAGCTCATGGATCTTTTATGTTTCAATTCTCCAATTTTCCTTGGATTATTATGCCTTAATTGCTCAATGTTATTAAACCGTTCCTTTGGCGCGCTTTGATATTATTGTATGGTGTTTTCACCATCCTAACATTCTTTTTGATGATTCCAAAGGGGGAGAAACAGGATATTGGCTCATTAGCTCAAAGAAGCTAATAAAAGCTTGTCATAAAAGCTATAAGCTATGGCTCATAAAAGCCATAAGTTGTGATTTGTTCTTAGTCCAATTGTTGCTTGATGGACTTATATTATTGTTTAATGTTGTTTTGTGACAGGCGGAGCTTATAAGCTCTTGAACAAATTGTAAAAGCTAAAGCTTTTAGCTTATGGATTATTGCTCTTACATTATTCTTGATGTGCTTGTTGATAGGGGAGCTTGTGCTTATTATTGAAAAATATTTACTCCCTACTTGGTTGCTTTAATATTTTTGGAAATTTTGGTTGCTTCCAAACGGTCAAATGTTTTTACCGGAAAATCATTTCTAAAATTGCTCTCTTAGTTTGTGTAAAAATTGTTTTGGTTTGTAATCATCAAAAAGGGGGAGATTGTTTGATACATGTTTTTATCTTAATTTTGATGATTTTATTTTGTCACCAAAACAATGCTTTTAAAGGTTGTCCAAATACTCCTAAATGATTTAAAATGGTTTTAATATTTTCCGGAGTATTTCCTCAAGTTTATTTTTTTGGACAACACTTTTAATGATTTTATATCAATGGATTTTTTCACTTCTAAACTAGGTTCCTAAATGTTGTCCTAATACTCCCGATCGATTTAAAATGTTTTTACTAAATTTTCGGAGTATTTCTTGAGTTTTATTTTCGACAAAAATTGGACAATATTTCTGTCTCGTGGTCGAAATAGGTCGCCCTATAGGGCAACCCGTACCTGAAGATGTTTTTAGAAAGCGAGAAAAATGAGACGGAAGCAAAAACAAGCAGGTCGGTCGGCCGCTTCGGCGGCGACCGGTCGGTCGACCGGTGCGCCAGTGCGGCCGTACACAAAGGTGTTTGAAAAGAACACTTGATCTTTGCAAAATCCATGAGGGGGACCGGTTGGGGTGATGGTCGACCGTCGAGGTAGACGTCGACCCGCCCGTGTTATTTTTTGCCGTATTTTTCCAACGTCTATTTCGTGCGGCCGTCGTCGCCTTCTATCTTTTTGACAAAGAAATTTCTCACCGTTTGTGTGCCAGACATTTTTCCTTAAATTGTGGGATTGATTTCTAACAGCTATATTCTTGATTTTAATTGTATTTTTATGTAGATTTTCAATCCCCAAGAGGAGCCTATACTTGATCAATCATCTCCTATAAATAGAGGAAGTTTTGGAGCAACCAAAAGAACAATTGAGATACAACACAACAAGATACACTTCAAGCAAACACTTGGTCTTTCATTGTTATTATTCTTGTTGTAAAATTGCCTAGCTTATCACTTTCACATCTTTGAGGTCTAGGCTATTCTTGATTACACTTTGCACTCAAATTGTAATATTCATTATTGAGTTGTAATCTTGATTTTTGTTATCATTCAAACACAAGATATCCTTGTGAGTGTTCTTGTGGTAAGAACACACTTGGATGATCTAGGTGATAGGTGAAGAAGATTGTGGTAATCTTCTTATTGAGGTGTTGAAGAATTTGGTATTCTTGAGGTTGAAGATTGGTAATCTTCACAAGGTGCCGTTGAAAGAAGATTGTGGTAATCTTCAAAGGAGATTGTGGTAATCTCCAAAGGTGGTGTTGAAGAAGAGTGTGGTGCTCTTCAAGGTGTTGTAAGTTGAATTTGTATTAATTTTGGTAATTAATAAAATTCTTTTTCTTTTCGAAATCCATCCGGATATCTTTGGGGTGGTAGAGGATTAGGCCCTAGGTGGGTTGAACCTCTTTAAATCGACGTGTGTTGTTTACATTCCGCACCTTTATTATTTTGTTTGAGCATTCGATTGTTAAAAAGAGGGCAAAATCGAAAAGATGGAGATAATCTATTCACCCCCCCCTCTAGATTATCGTAGCCGCTTGGACTTACAGTAGCAAGGGAGATGATCCATGAAAATAATTCTTAAATGCCAAATTGGCTCATCGACCAGCTCTCTCCACTCTCGATTTGCCCAGGAGTTGTCACCGATGCAAAAGTCGACTTGGCATTCCAAAGATCTCGAGCAAAAATTAAATCGCTTGAGAAGAAGCAGCATGAAAAAATTACAACTCTGAAGGCCCAATTCTAAGGTCCGCCAGCAGGATTGCTCTAGGACTCGACTTAAGAATCCAATGGGATAGATCTCAAAGACACGTGGGAATTGTACTAGGAGAAAGGGCTAGAAGTGGTGAATTTGGCCAAGAAGCAACAGACTCATTCAAGTAGTCACAGAGACTTCGAGGGCTCACGAGATTAACATACTCCCGGGAGCCGATCCGAGAAAGGGAAGAGGTCGAGACAGTAAATCTGGTGGAAAAGGCAGAGGTTCTCCACCCGAAAAACCTCAAAATATAATGTACGTAGATCTTCTAAAAAAGATCATCTATATTGGATGGGCTACAAGGAACTCGCAAATTGAGAGGTCACAAAGCGGCGAAGTGATGAACTTGCAAAGAAATATGAGGAAGATAATGAAAGGCATATGAGAGAATATGAATAAAGAATGAGAGAGGATCAAAGACAGATGAGGAATTATGAAAGGAATGAGAGGAAGGAGGCTGAAGAAAGGAGAAGGAAGGAAGATAAAGAAGAAGAAGAAAGAAGGAGGAAGCAGCAGAGGCGATGAAGACTACTGCACAAAATTTTGTTGTATTATTACACATTGTAAATTCGTAAAAGATACCATAAGTACATACTTGTAAAAGGTTGAATGATGATCAATAAAATGACACATTCTTACACTCATTCTATTTTTAGCACTTTTTACATTAGGTTTTTATTTTAAGTTTTGACATCATCAAAAAGGGGAAAATTGTTGGGAAAATTTTATTGTATAGATTTTGATGATGCATGTAAAACTTAGATTAGAAAGTTGGTACCCCATTTTTGGTTGTAAATTCAACTATGTAATAAATAGGATATATAAGCTGAATATCAAAGCAGCCAAGTTGAAGATCGCACAAGTTGACTGAAGGATGCTACGAAGAATCAACTGAGTTGCAGCTAAGTGTCGAAGAGAAGATTCAGTCAAGTACCAAAAAGTTGTGTCTGTCAGCGGACTGATAGGTGAGTCTCTCCTAGATGTTTGGAGAATACTTATAAAGGGGTTTAACAGTAAAAGGACTCAAAGAAAGTTGAAGAAGTCCGTTGGAATATAAATTCAAAGAATTACTCAAAGTGGAAAGAATACAGGCTGCAATATTAAAGTTGTTTTGCTGAAAGAGTGCAAAAGGCTGGGAACAAATGAGATGTTCGCAGAACACCTGCTATGTTTCAGGAAACCTGCAGGACATTAATACAAGGTTGGGTCAACATCAAATGATGCATATCAAGACAAGCCAACGATCAGAAAGTTGAGTTTGAAAGTGTATCTATCTCTTCAGTGGACATATTTTTGAACTGCCACTATTAAAGGTTGAGGAACTTATGTGAGAGTGTACAAGAAACTAAGTCATTCAAGTAATCTGAGCAAGCAAGCAAAAATACTCTCAAGTAATACACTATAATCCTCAAGCCTACATTCAAAGTCTATCTATCCAACACACTCAATGAAGGAAGGAAAAGCTTCGACCTGTTGAAGGAAATTTGTTTTAAGAACAAAGGGGTCTGCACATCCAAGGATTGAAGGAAGTGCAGTGAGGTTCAAGTTAGAACCAGCTTTGAATTTATTGGAGGGATTCGTGATCAAATCTAAGGATTCGAAGGTGTTGAAGTAGCAAGACAACTATCTTGTGAAGAAGAGTGAGTCCTAGGAGTGAAACCAGTTGTGTGATCAAGGCTTACTTAGACTGTTCTATCCTTTTTGAAACATGACTATTGCATTAGTGGATTATCTCCAGGAGTTGGACAAGAGTTGAGTAGATGAATTACCCCATCCTCAAACCACTATAAAATGTTTTGTGTCTATTTACTTTCAGCACTTTATTTCTTGCATACTTTATATTGTTGATTGATAAATTTGCCAAACTCAACTGATAATAACTTAATCAAAACAAGTATTGTAGAACCTATTTAACAAAAGGTGTAAGACTTCCTCCTCTGTTTAAAAACCAAGTAAGTTTGAAAATTTAAAGTGCTCACTTCACTCGGTTGAGTTACTCTATCAACGAGTTCGATTGAGTCTATTGAATGGTTAACTTTCTTGTCGAGGTTGAACTAAGCTGTCTCAAAAGGACTTAGCTGCTACTTGTGTAAACCTCTGATTTAAGTTCAAAAATCGAAAATTGATTAAGTCTATTCAACCCCCCTCCCCCTTCTAAACTTAACACAAACACCCCTTGGGACCTACATACTTGTAAAAAAAAATTTTATTGAGAATCATATTAATGAAGGCATTTCTTTATCATTTCTTCCATATCTATTACTATTAATTGTGAATTTGATAAAGTCCTTAGATCGTATTAAGCTATGGGACATGGCCGCGCATTTGATGGAGATCGTGGAACATGTCTCTAAGGCTTTGATCCTAAATTAGTTCCAAATCATTGGGCTTTTCAAGATTGGACATTGAATAGCCCTGCAAGAGTTGTGCGTATGATGCATGCTCGTATGTCGAGGATTTACATTACAGTAACATTAGCATTGTGATGCAAATGTATATATGCTGGCACTTGTTAGAGAATAAGTTTACTGAACATGACCCAAGGAAAATTCTTAATTGGAATATTTATTGTGGAATTAAGAATATCCACATTGTGATAATACATGATTAGTCCTTAGACTTGAGGCAAGATAGTAGCTTTGTGTACATTTTGTAATATTTTTATTTATCTTCTTATTGCTTGACAATCATAAAATGGATATTTTGGATGTTGCACTTGTGCACATAGAGGTCAATCAGTGGTCAACATAGAATTCAACACTTGTTTTTTGAAAATGAATCTCCTGTGTTTTCATAGTTTGTGATTTAAAGACTTTGGCCTATGCATGATGAATATTGATTCATAAAGAAATCACTAGAATTTGAAATGGAACAACAGTTATTAAATTAAGTGACTTTCGACTTATAATCCCTAGATTTATTCGGGAGATTAAATGTTGAAAGGACCGCACATGTATGCAAATCGCAATTGAAATAGGTTTACTCTCTATTTTACCTATTCTAAAGCGATCATGCTACTTGCTAGATGTACCCATGATTTGTAAGTTTTTGGAATTAAAGAGTAAATATCAAAACGTTTTAACTAATTCGATTAATTAATTAAGTAATTGTATTCCTAAGTTACAAAAGTTGTAATCCTTCTGCTAGCATTAGTTGTGAACCTAAAAGGCCACGCATAAAAGGGTTGGTATCATTTCTTCAATCAAAAATAGTCCAAAGGGTTGGATACAATTAATTGATAGAGATGAATTAATTATGGCTTGATTTTAATTCAATGATCGAATTACATATGTAATTAAATAATTAGATTATTTATTTAGAACTCATTAGATTAGGAAGTCTTGGAGTGGAAAATAATTTACTGATAAAATCAATTAATTTATGAAAGATTATATTTAATAGTTAAATTTAGCCAAATAAATAATTGGATTATTTATTTGGGCTAGATGGAATTGATTTGATCAAATTAATTAAATATGGACTGGATCAATTAATTGAAATTAGTTGAAGGATATTTTTAATTAAATGTCCAATCGAATATTTAATTAAGCTTATAAGGATAGGCCCATATGGCTAATCTATCTATATATATATATATATATATGGATTGGTTCAAATGAGACCAATCCCTTTAGGTTAGTCTATAAGAACACTTATGGACTCTTGATTTAAAATTTTGGATGGTGTAGATCATTTTAGTTAATTTAGGCATATAAGGGTATAATTGTACTTTTATATTTAATTAGTTATGTTAATTGGACGGTTATTAGCTATTTTTAAGGAAACATAATCCTACCTTTTCGATTACTCCGATTTTTAGGAGGAAAAATCATTAACTTCAAGCATTTTTTTCAAAATTGATACTTCTTTCCGCCATATTTGTGAACATTCGTTTTATTGTATACTTAGTTCAAATGGACTTGTATACTTAGTCATGTTTTTTATTGTATATTTAGTTCAAAGTGGATTTGTATACTTGGTTCAAAGTGGAATCGTATTCTTAGTTATATAAGTAGTTTAGTAAGTAGTTTAGTGAATTTGTATATTTAGTTCTGTGGATTTGTATACTTAGTTCAATTGAATTGTATACTTAGTTATATAAGTAATTCAGTGTAATTGTATACTTAGTTAAATATTTATGTATACTTAGTATTATTTTAATGTATAGTTATTTCAATGTAATTGTATACTTAGTTTAATATTTCTATATACTAATGTACAGGTAGTTTAGTGTAATTGTATACTTAGTTAATTATTTATGTATACTTAGTAATGTTTTAATGTATAGTTAGTTTAGTGTAATTGTATACTTTTCATTAATTGTTGCACGATTTTGTTGCCATATTTGAATAATTTGCAGGTTCGAATGCGAAGGAGAGAAAGGAAAGGTTAATCACTTGATTATCGGACGTGATCAATACAAAATCACGTCCCTAATTTTTAAAGCGGTTACTATATTTAAATTTCCTGGATTCCTATTTTATCCCTTCTGTTGTATACTTACTTATGAAATGATGTATATATTATAATATATCTTGGCCATTGATTTACTATTTGGATGGTGTAGATTTAGTCCTATGGACTAACCTGAGGAGGGTGGTCTCACAGATCCCTCTATATATATATATATATATATATATAATAGTAGAAGTCTGAAAACTATTTATCCCGCCTATTTGACTTGCTAAATTTGGAAGTAATTTTACTGCAAAATTCTAACCATATATTTTGCAATCTATATTAAGTGAAAATCTTGAACATTGATGTTGATATTAATATATGTCTAACATCATAGAGACATACAAAAAACAAATCAAATCCCACAAAATCTGCCACTCATTGAATGCCTTTGATTTCTTGCCGATTTATTTTCCACATCAATCAATGTAACCGAATTATAGGAAAATTTAGTTATTTTTGTAGTAAAATTATATTATTTTTCTTAACATAAAAACTATTGATTAATTCCTTCAAACGAATAACTACTAATTTAATTATCAAAGTAAAAGATTTAAAATTAAAATTTGGAAGCCGGATAGTGTTTCACAATATGCAATTCTATAGCAAAAGTTAGAATATTATATTGTATTCATTTCAAAATAATTTTGATATGTAAGTCAAAGTCATTATTATAAATATAGATTAAGAATATTTAATATATCAACCATTTTTTTTTTTTGAAAACTAAAATGAAAAACAAAAAGAAAAATATGGAAATCATCGAGCAGACATGCAACTCAAAGATTTTTTTCATATATTAAAAATATAATTGTACAATGTTTGACAATCCTAAAAGTAAATGGATTCAATCTAACTCCTAATACATAACGTTAATGCATTGATAACTAAATCTCATATGTTTCCCTTATTAATGTGTTTAATGATACAATAATTTAAAAAAAAATTGACAAAAAGTATGGACTTAAATCTTATGATATAATTACGAAACTAAACATATTTATAAATTGAATTGACAACAATTTTGTAATTAAAACATATGATATAATTACAAAACCAAAGGATATTTCTAGATTGAATTAATAATAATAAGACAAAATTAATTCTAGAAAAATTAAAAAAGGTTATAATTAACAATAATTAATGAAACTAATTATAGAAAAGATTAGTATACATTATGAATTAGGATGAATCAATTTTAAAAGTAAAAAAAATTAAATAAGAGATAAAGAGAGAGACCAAGATACAAATTTTTTGACCGATCAATCCGAAAATCTATCTATCTATATACTAGTAGAAGTGTGGAACTAAAATTTTTCTGCCCATTTTTCACTTACTAAATTTGTAATTATTTTACTGCAAAATCTTAACTGTTGATCTTGAAATCTATATTAATTAAAAATTCTAAACAATAATATTGATACTAATGTATATACATATACATATATATATATAGATGAATAGATATTTTATAGCCAAAGATTAGATATACATATTACCATAACAATTATTTATAGAAAATATTGCTCATTAAGTACAAAAGTCAATGATGCATGACTTTCCGCTCATAAATTACGAAAAGATTATAAATTGTATTCCAACTTATTATTATACAGAAAGTTGGAAAGGATAACTGGAAATAGATTTAGGAAAAATTGAGAAAATACAACCTTAATATTAAAGATTTATCAATCTACAAATTTACTACCTTAAAATAAATTACAACAAATTTATGAAACTTTGCTCGTTTTCATTTCTCTCTTCTTTTACTCTTGATTGAGTCTTCGAGTCTCCTAACTCATTTCAATCAAACCTAGCTCATTTTTAAGCTCTTCAAACCTCGATTCACATAATGGCTTAGTGAATATGTCGCATTAACTTGCTTATCGTTGAGATGTATTCCAAGGTGATGTCTTGATTTTCAACATGATCTCGAATAAAATCTTTATCGACACCAATGTGCTTGGTTCTTGAATACACATGGATTTTGAGTGATTACAATAGAACGTGTTATCGCACATAATTAGAATCTCTTTTTCTTCTATATCATAATCTCTCGATTTGGTGCCTCATCGATAGAACTTGGGACAACATCCGCCTCCAATCACTCTTCTTTTTGTGGATGCAACTATTGAATTTTTGTTTCTTGGTGAACAAAGAAACTAGTCTATTTCCAAGCATTTGACAAGTTCTGCGATGTCTTTTCTGTCCACTCTACATCCAAAGATGCCGAGTCCGAGTAGCCATTAACGATCTTGAATCCTCCATCCTTTGGATACCATAAGCCAACTTCTTGGCATCCCTTCAAATACCTTAGGATTCTCTTGGCTGGAGTCATGTGACTCTCTTTTAGTTTAGATTGAAATCTAGCACATACACCTACATCAAAGGTGATATCTGGCCTACCTGCTGGCAAATAGAAGCAATGATCCAATAAGGGCTCTATATCGGTTTGATCTGACTTTGCGATCCTGCATCCATATCCATCTTGATTGATATATTCATGGGAATCTTCATTGATGACTTCTCTTCCATACCAAATTTCTTAATCAAATCTCTGGTATATTTGATTTGACTTATGAATGTTCGATCCTTCAATTGCTAGACTTGAAGACCTAGGAAGAAAGTCAGCTCTCCCATCATACTCTTTTCAAACTTCCCCTTCATTAGGTTTGAAAATATGTCACACAACGCTTTATTTGTGGATCCAAATATGATGTCATCCACATAAATTTGAACAAGCAATATACTCTCCCTATCTTGAGTTCTGAAGAGTGTTCTATCAACCTTGCCTTTGGTGAATCTATTGTCAATGAGCGAGACAATGTGTCATACCAGGCTCTTGGTGCTTGTTTCAATCCATACACGGCTTTCTTGAGCTTGTAGACTTTGTCTCCAATAGTTTTCTGTTCAAAACCTAGAGGTTGCTCAACATAAACTTCTTCTTCCAAAAGTCCATTAAAAAATGCGCTCTTCACATCCAGTGAAGTTCTTGTGTGCAGTGTAGGCAAGAAACATTCTAATTGCTTCAAATCTAGCAACAGGAGCAAATGTTTCATCAAAATCTAATATCTTCCTCTTCGCAATACCCTTTGACTACCAATCTTGCTTTGTTTCTTACAACAGATCCTTCCTCATTCATCGTGTTTCTGAATACTCACTTAGTACCAATAACATTTTGGTGAGTAGGCCTTTGAACCAATTCCCAAACTTTGTTTCTTTCAAACCTGATTGACTTTTCTGCATGCTTTGTATCTGGGAAATGAAACAAGTAAACATAACTTCATTATGGGCTCTAGATTTGGTTCTTACTCCATCTCTAACATTTAGATAATTAACTCATGTGGATGGTCTCTCGGCCATTTCACATCCTGGTCGAGTAAGTCCGCTCGATTGACCATCTCATACCTAAGTTGTCTTGAACAACTTCTTCATCATTCACCGGGAGACCTTCCAAAACTATCATGAGATTCAACTATGTCATCTTTATCAGGGTTGAGTGCTCTTACATCTGCTTCAGCATAGGGACTCTTCTTAATAGTTTGATGATTTTTCTTCTCAGCTAACTCATCTATGTCTTCTCCATTCACATTGGGTTCATCAAAAATTACATGGATAGACTCTTTTTATGACCATAGTCCTTTTGCTCAAGACTACATAAGCTTTACTCTCGGTGAGTATCCCAAAGAGATACCTTCATCAACTTTAGCATCAAAAGCTTTTAGGTTGTCCTTGCCATTGTGGTGGATGAAGCACTTACATCCAAAGAATTTAAAAAATCCAACATTTGGCTTCCTCCCTGTCCAAATTTCATAGGGAGTTTTGGACAATTACCTGTTAATCATACACCTATTCTGAGTGTAACAAGCAGTATTGAGGGCTTTAGCCCAAAACCTCTTAGGCAATCCATCTTCAGCTAACATCGTTCTTGCAGCTTCCTTGAGAGTTTTGTTCCTTCTTTCAGCTACTCCATTATGATGTGGAGTTCTTGCAGCTGACAACTCATGAGCAATACCATTTTAAACACAATACTGAGTTATAATCTCATTGACAAACTCAATTCCCCTGTCAGACTTTATCTTAATAATGGTTTGACTCTTTTCCTTTTGAATTCTTCTCATCAGCTGAGGCAATCTCTGCAAGGTTTCTTCTTTTTACACATGAAAATAGTCCATTTATATCTTGAATAATCATCCACCACCACTAAGGTGTATTTATTTCCACTGATACTAGTTGGTTCAACAGGACCAAATAAATCCATATGCAATAGATACAATATCCTGGTTGAAGAAGGACTTGGCTTGTCCTTGAAGGATGATTTAATTTGCTTTCCCATATGGCATGCATCACAGACTTTCTTTATTGTATACTGAGTCAGGCAATCCTTCCACAAATGACTCGTTGCAAGTTTGTTGATTGTGTTAATATTTAGGTGACTCAGCTTCTTATGCCACAACCAACTTGATTCAATTTTGTACTCTTTGCTAGCAGACATGTTCCCGTGTAGCAAGTTGACCAATCCACTACATACATGTTCTCTTTCCTTGTTCCTTGAAGCACAATTTCATTTGTTTCAGCATCATTGATTTAACAAACTCCCATATCGAATCCCACATTGTAGCATTTGTCACGAGTTGGTTGATGCTCATTGAGAATGAATTTGAGACCTTTAACATATGCAACATCCGTGATTTCTTATCAATGTTTCTTTATGGATCATGTGCCTTTGATTTCCCCGAGCCGTATTTCCTCCAAATATGACTTTTGCACCTTTGATTTCCTTGAATTTGAAAGATTTCTCTTGTTTCCTATCATATGTCCGGAATAACCACTATTCATGCCGGTTCCTTGGCACTCGTTGTTCCTCTGAACGCAATCAAGGAAATTAGTTTTAGGTAACCACACCGCCCTGGGTGCTGAGGGGTTAGTCTTTATAAGGTGTTCCAACCAACCTATAGCCGATGATGATCGACTCTAAAGATATTGCCACCTATTAGTTCCATAATCATAATGCACATTAGCAAATTGCTGGGAGGTTTACGATCATACATTTGTCTCTTTTGTCGTATGCTGTATGTGTGTTTGAGCATTTGCTTTCTTGGGATAACAATGGAATTTCTGTGGATGTTGGGTTTTGTGCTGGGTGCATATGTGTGTTGATTATAGCTCTTTTGATTGGGAATAACCTATGATGAGGTTGAGGTCTTTACCACTTTGGCTTGTATCCCGTAGGTGTGGCCGATATCTCATTTGATTATTGCAATCAGCCTTGGCTTGGATAATTTCTACCATTCCCATCATATGGCTTTCTTTGGTGAAATCTACGAGGTTTTTGGTAGCTTTGTTTAGATTTCAGTATTTCTGTTTGTAGTCCTGCTTGATGGACTTTTAATTTGGTTTTTTGTCATGTCAAGATCTTAACTCAAGCTTCTTGCCTTTCCCCTTATATCCAAGGCCAATATGATTGTGATTGTGTTTTTGAATGGGTGTTGGTGCAACATATCGTGCTTTGGATTTTGGATTTCCCATTGCCGATGATCTTTTTTCCATAACCACTCTTAGGACACGGGCATGCACAAAGAATTAAATCAATACTTGCCTTGTCACCAGTTTCTTTTTGAGTCATTATAAGTTCATCAAATACGGCGTCCGTAATATACGCCATCTTTGGCGTTCGCGCATATGCACGCGTCCCACGTCCAGGTTTTCCACATTAATTTATATATATATATATAAGAAGAAAAAGAACTCAAACAAACCATTAGATACGGTTAGTCGAGAGAAAATAAGAAAAATAGAAAAATAGAAAACAAAATTGGGTTGCTCCCAATAAGCGCTTATTTAACGTCTTTAGCTTAACGATACCTGAGTACGGTTCTTAAGTGACTTCTTAGAGGCCTATGCTCTCAATTCCTTCTGCCCTAGATACCACTTGAAAATATGGCTTAACCCGATGTTCATTCACCTTGAAAGATTCATGCATCCTTTGATTAAGTAGTTTTACCGTTCCATAAGGGTATACCTCTTCGATCTTAAATGGCCCATTCCATATTGATTTTAGTTTCCCTGGAAATAACCGCAATCGTGAGTTAAATAAAAGGACCTTCATACCTGGTTCGAGTTTTTTATGGATAATCCTTTTATCGTGCAATCGTTTGACTTTATCTTTGTATATTCACGTATTTTCATATGCGTCATTATGAAGCTCATCAAGTTCAGATAATTGCAACTTCCTTTCGACTCTTGCTTTGTCCAAGTCGAAATTTGTTGCTTTGATAGCCCAATATACTTTGTGCTCCACTTCAACTGGTAAATGACACGCTTTCGAAAACTAGTCTATAGGGGCTCATTCCCAAAAGCTGTTTTATAAGTTGTTCCATGTATGCCCGAGCACATCATTTAACTTGGTAGCCCAGTCTTTCCTTGTAGGGTTTATGTCTTCTCGAATCCCCTTTATTTGTTTGTTAGTGGTTTCTACTTGCCTGGAAGTTTGAGGATGATAAGGTGTAGCTACCTTATGTGTGATACCATTTTTCTTCATCAGTGTTTCGAACAATTTGTTGCAAAAATGGTTTCCCCCATCGCTAATGATAGCTCTCGGGAATCCAAACACGCATAAAATATTTTCTGTACAAACTTGATGACAATGTTAGCATCGCATGTCCTCGTGGGGATTGCCTCAACCACCAGGACACGAGTCAATAGCAACAAGTATATATTCATAACCAAAAGACTTAGGGAAGGGGCCCATGAAATCAATACCCCACACATCAAATATTTCAACTACAAGTTACTATTGAGGCATTTCATTCCTCCTACTAATATTTCGATTCTTTGGCATTTATCGCGTGTCCCAAAATTATGTGCGTCCTTGAACAATGTTGGCCAATAGAGTCTTGATTGTAGAATCTTAAAAATTTTGTTTACGGCCTCCAAAGTGCCCACCACGGTGCATTTCATGACAAAATGCCAAAACATCATTCAATTGCGTCATCGGGAATGCATCTTGAATAATTTCATCCTTGCGGAGGTATGGGTCATCCCAAAAGTAGAACCTACAAGTAGATAAAAATCTTTTCTTTTCCTGAAATGAAAGGTTAGTTCTCACAATTCCACATGCAAGATAATTCACAATGTCGGCATACCAAGGAATTGAAGTAACCTCAAATAATTGCTCATGGGGGGAAAGAATCAATTATATGCTCGTTATTATGAGAAGTAAGAGTATCATCAAGAAGAGTGAGACGAGACAAGTGATCCGCCACTACATTCTCGCACTTTTCTATCTTTTATTTCAACATTAAATTCTTGCAACATCAAAATCCATCGAATTAAGCAGTTTAGCTTGTGGCTTACTCAACAAGTATCGCAGTGTTGCGTGATCACTATGAATATTTACCTTAGACCCAACAATGTAAGATCGAAATTTATCAAGGAGAAAACAACAGCTAATAGTTCTTTTTCAGTGGTAGTGTAATTTACTTGTGCATCATTAAGAGTCAAACTAGCATAGTAAAGCACATGGAGCAATTTATCAATTCTTTGTCCTAAGACGGCCCCTACAGCATGATTAGACGCATCACACATAATTTCAAAGGGCAATGACCAATTAGGAGCAACAACAATAGGAGTAGTTATCAATTTCTTTTAATGTGTCAAAAGCATTCAAACATGAAATTTACAAAGAGGTTGGGTAATTTTTGAAAAATCCTTAATAAACCTTCTATAAAATCCAACATGCCCAAGAAAACTCCTAATGCCCTTAACATTAATGGGAGGAGGTAATTTTTCAATAACATCAATTTTAGCTTTATCAACCTTTAGATCCCTCTTTTGAAACCACATGGCCTAAAACAGTCCGCTTGTCGCCATAAAAATGACTTTTTTCCCAATTTAAGGTTAAATTGCATTCAATGCATCGTTCAAGAACCTTAGCCGATTTATTAAGACAATCAGAATAAGAGGATCCAAATACAGAAAAATCATCCATAAATACCTCCATGAAGTCCTCAACCATGTTAGAGAAAATTGAAAACATGCACCTTTGGAAAGTTGTTGGCGCATTGCAAAGTCCAAACGGCATTCGTCGAAATGCAAAAGTCCCAACCGGGCATGTGAAAGTGGTTTTTCCTTGATCCTCCGGTGCGATGGCCACTTGATAATAACCTGACAAACCATCCAAAAAACAATAGAAACTATGTCCTGCAAGTTTGTCAAGCATTTGATCAATAAAGGGAAGGGGAAGTGATCTTTTTAGTAGCAGCATTTAACTTCCTATAATCTATACACATCATCCATCCAGTCGTGGTCCTAGCCCAGATATAATAGAGATGGTGAGAACAATTGATGCCACCACATCTAGGAAGATTGGCTATGAAGCTAAGAAAGGTGAAGAAAGGCACCTTTGCCAAGCCACTCCCCGAAGAAGGTGTTGAGACACCTGCCCAAATAGCCGATAACTCAAAGGAAACACAGTCGCGTCTCGGGTTTGGTGACCCCATGCTCGAGACTCAGCTGGTGATGCCCCGAGGGGGAAACAAACCACCACCGGCCAGGTCGGAGGAGGCGTCAGGAGACCAAACTAAAGAGAAGTTTGGAGGCGAAGGTGAGACAATTGAAGTATAGCAGACTGAAATTAACGAGGCTCGACAGTTTTTTTGACTGTCTCAAGCGATACTTCAACTACCATACAAAGCGATAAAGTTCTTTGATGCAAACGGCCAAGGCAAAGGATGGTAATGAGACCATGAGAGTTGAGACTCTTGGCCATGAAAGTTCAATCTAAGGAGTTGATACTCCGACAGATGGCCGAAAACCCTAAGCGGCAGCCTGTCCGCTAAGGATTTCTATCAAGACCCTCTGCGATTGAGACGGCAAAGGGAGAGTCAAGGCCCATCGCGTTTGAGATTCTTTGAGGTAATGAAGGCATGGAGGAGTTGATACTTCCCTAGGTAAAAGGTCGAAGAACAAGTGCAGTCCTCAAGAAGAAATCATGGAAGAAGAGGAAATAAGTCTCTTCATGATTCCCAATAAAATGTAGATGTTGAATTCTCGGGAACCGAGAAGAGGAAGTCGAGTCGATTATTGAAAAATCATCTCGAGGATAAAGTCACGAGGAGGTGACTGAAAACGGAGGCAAGCAAGTGACAAAGTCGCTCCGATAAATTTTACATCAAGTTGATGGACCACTTCCTATGGTGTCATCACCTTCCAACGACGCTTACAAGTCACCAAGATAAGACTACTCAACGAGGAAGATATCATGATGTCGATGATGTTGTTAAGATAGCGAGGATCGTCGGCTCCGCAGCTAACACGCTGATAAGTCGGTTTGAGGCACACTGAGTCAAGAAATTTTAATGCGAGAAAAAGGAAAGGCTCCAATCCAGGATATGGAAAATCCTATTTTTGTGGAGGATTTATTTGCCGACTACTTTCCTTTCGAGGCTCATGTGCCTTGAAGCAGAGTCATCTGCCGAAAGTGCGGAAAATACAGTCCATGTCCCACCAAGAACTTGAAACTCCTGCCGATACAACAATGGTGCCGATTAGGTTTGACATTCGATGTTATGTGGCCAAAAGAGTCCATTTATGCAACCGACTTTTCGTAAAGCTTTCAAGGCCATTTGTACAAAAATTGAGAACATGGAACATGGGTTCGTAACACTCAACCAACGGCTTGATAACGAGAGATGCAAACATCGGGAGGCATCCGAGAACGAGTTTTACAAATAAGGGAATGGATTGGGAAGACGAAAGCACTTGGCGTGATCAGGTCACATACTTCAAATCTCTTTTCACTAAAATGGTGATCTCGAGCTCGGACAACGTCAAATTTCGACGTCAAAGGGACCACATATTCGGGGATGGATCAATCTTACAAGAGTGATATCGAGTTGCTCAAAGCTCAACACAAGCGCGTACTTTAGAAAACGGAGGCCAACATGCATAAGAGGAGATCGTGGTGCTCAAAGCGAGGAGATGGTCGATGGTAGCAAGACATGACCAACAACAAGATTGATCTACTCCTTGGTGGAATGTTTCCTCAATCGCTTTACCACTTGGTGATGATGCCAAAAGGGGGAAGATGAAGGTAGCGACAGAATGGAGTTATAAGGATAGAAGTAAGGAAAGCGGAGGGAAGGCAAAGTGAAGAAGCCGCTCTTGAATATTATGCTTGCTAAGACCCTCGTTGAGTGAAGTAATGCCTCTATCCGTCGTTTACCGCCAAAGAATTTGTCTATTGAAGAGAAAGTTGATTTGTCAATGGCTCTACCCCTAAGTGATGATGCCAAAAAGGGGAAAGATGAAAGTAAGTCGCAAGGAGTTATAAGGATAGAAGTAAGGGGAAGCAAGCGGAAGGGGAAGGCAAAGAAGTGAAGAAGTTCGCTCTTAAATATTATGCTTGCTAAGACCCTCAAAGCAAAGTGAAGTGATAGCCTCTATCCTCGGCCCAGTGCCAAAGAATTTGTCTATTGAAGAGAAAGTTGATTTGGCATACAAAGAAGTCGCAAATGCCATTGAAGTTGAATTTGAGAAGGTAGCTAAGAAACATTCAGAAGAATTGAGGATTTGAAAGCAAGGTATGAAGGCCTCCCAATCGATCATAAAGGACTCCCACCGTGAGACCCCTCGTGAGATTACATTACCTAATGCGAGGATCGAGGTTGGGATCCACAGAGGAGTTTCAAACTCTAAGCTGCAGAAGGATATTTCAAGAACATGACTCTATCCGGGCGTGGGATGCGTGTTGGGAGAAATGACTCAACTTATGTAAATCGGCTAATAGCGGCGTGAGTTTGAGTAGTCGGTCGGCAAAACACCCGTACATTACACTCAAGAGGAAAAGTTACGCCGCATGACAAGGAAGGGGAAGGTTATGTAGTGGTGGGAAGAGGCGGAGGTACTCCATCACGGCTAAAACCAAAGGATGTTCGTATGTTGATCACATAAGAGGATTGTCTCTTGGGTTGGGTTTAATATACTTGCAGATATATAGAAGTTGAGAGAGGAGGAATGAAGAGACTAGGAGGAGGTAAGAAGAAGAAAATAAAAGGCTCAATCGCGAATGGAAAAGAAAGCAGAGGAGAGAAGACCTTTGACCAAGAGAGCCTATGAGAAGAAGAAGATGGAGGAAGAAAAAGGAAATAAAGAAGAGCTCATGAAGCGAGATAGGAGGAGAGTTGAGGATGAATAGAGAAGAAGAAAGCAAGGCGGCGTTGAAGACGTTTGGACCCTTCCGGTGTATTTTACTTAGCTGTAAATACAAAATTGTAAGTACTTGCACTCTAAATACATTTGTAAAAATTGTAGAGGCTCTAATATATTTGTATAGATATGTATAGCTTTGATACGTGGATAGGTTATACTATGTAAAAGATTTGTAAAGTGCGTTTGTAAAAGTACAAAGAATGATATGTTCAAATAAAATTGACATATTCTACACATACATTCTTTGTTACTACTCTATTTACTTTATTGTATTTATTTATGTTTGGCATCATCGAAGTGGGGGAAATTGTTGGGAAAATTTATGTTTAGATTTTGATGATATCATGTAAAACTTAGATTAGGAAGTTGGCACCCCATTTTCTATGTAATTCAACTTATAATAGATAGGTGTATAAGGCCGAGTTGAAGTCACGCCTAAATTGAAGATTACAAAGACTTGAAGATGAAGAAGAGACCCACTGGCGAATGGTAGTGTGTTTGTGTGAAATGAAGTGAAAGGATCAAGTTGAGAAAAGCGGTCTCAATCACCCGACATCTAAGTCATTCCAAATGATTGGAATCGAAGGGAGTATACATCGATATAAGACTTGAAGAAAGATGAAAGAGATCTATTGTTAAGACAAGTCAAGGTTTTGGCCGAAAAATAGGCATGTGACAGTGCCAAAGAATAAAGTTGTTTTTTGAAAAGAGTGCAAAAGGCAAGGAACCAACGGGATGTATCGCAAATTCTCTTAAGCTTTTCAAGGAATCCTCGCTTTAATTTTGAAGGAATTCAATCGAACACACTCATCGAGGAAAAATTACTTCATCGGTTGAAGAGGAAAAAGCTGTTTTCAAGAACAAAGGGGTCTACTCTCGGGTTGAAGGAGAAGTAGTGAGGTTCCGATTCGAACTAGAAGCTTTGGACTTGTTGGAGGGCTGTGTGTGAACAAAACCAAGAGTTTGAAGGAGCGGAAGTAGCAAGACAACATTTTGTGAAGAAGAGTCCTGTGAGGAAGCGGTATCGATCGGCGACTTGGATTGTTAAATCGTTTTGTAACCAAGATCAAGTTACTTAGTGATTCCTCCAGGAGTTGGAGAAAGTGGATTAGAGGAATTACCCAATCCTCGAACCACTATAAAATTGCTTGTGTTTTATTTACTTTACATCATAATTATTTTTTTGCATTTATTTCATATATGTTGCTAAGTTAAAATTGCTAAATTACGCCGATAATAATCGTTGCTAAAACAAGTGTTGTCAAACGTGTTTAAAAATCATAAGGGTGAAAAGTCTTCTCACGACAAAATCAAATGGATTGTGATTCAAGTATTGGTGGCAGTAAGTTATATTATCAACGGCTCAGTTGAAGTCTGTTGAGTGGGTAACTTTGCTTTGTACGCAACCTCGATGTACCAAGGACTAAACCGATTTGAGTTAACTCAAATATTTTAAAAGGAATAAATCAAAAACTTGGTAAGGTTTATTCAACCTCTCCCCCTCTAAACCTTACACATTACCCCTTGGGAACTACATATACTAAGTTATATCAATAGAATAAAAAAATTAGCAAGTTTTTTTGTAGGTGGGAAAAAACGTCAAGATCATATTTCTTTGTTTTTGTATTACATTATGAATAAATTTATGAATCAATTATTGTTTCTTGAAATTTTGATTTAATTGAAAATAAAAATACTTCAATTATTAGTTTTCATACAATTAATTAAAATATTAAAATCACAATAAGAAATAATAAAAATAGTATGTATTTCATTTATTTACTATCTTTG